>JBBJLR010000042.1:24839135-24853053 GCA_037577145.1 Brachypetersius gabonensis | reverse complement strand
GTGTGTGTGTGTGTGTGTGTGTGTGTGTGTGTGTGTGTGTGTGTGTGTGTGTGTGTGTCTGTGTGTGTGTGTGCGCGTGTGGGTGTATATATATATATATATATATATAAATATATAATATGTATGTAAATGTATGTATGTATGTATGTATGCATATATGTGTGTGTATTCATTTAGGTGTAAGTGTAGTTTTACTGTTGTTTACAATGTTTACAGCCTTTGATATATATAAAATGTTGTAAATATTGTTTACTTTTTTAATATATTGGTAGAGTTTCCTGTAACATAACGGTTTGTTTGGATGAGTTACACTGCCAAAAATGTTCATATGAAGCAGCACATGAAGTTGCGTTGGTATTGTTTGAACACTAGAGGGTGCTGGACTACATCTTAAACAGGACTGAGAGAAAAACTACTAGTAGTAACTGTCAATTAAATATTAAAATGTGTTATCTGGTCATATAGACAAAGGTATAGGGAGACACCTGTTTTAATGCTTCAGCACACCCAGACATTTTTGGACAGCCCCAGCGCAAGCTCCATAAGGGAATGCGATGTGGAAGAACTTGACTGACCTCAACCCCATCCAACACCTTCGGGATGAATTGGAACGGAAATTGTGAGCCAGGCCTTCTCGTCCAACATCAGGGCCAGATCTCATAAATACTGTACAGAACGAATGGGCACAAATTCCCACAGAAACTCCAAAATCTTGTGGAAAGCCTTCCAAGAAGAGTGGAAGTTGTTATAGCTGCAAAGTGGTGTCCGTGTCCATATCAAAGTCTACGTATTTGATCATTGAAGTCCCTGTTAGTGTAATGGTCCCAATACTTATGTCCACATCGTGTGTGACAATTCTGAACAAATATTCCTTCAATGACTCCACATATTTGCAGATATGTATTTTCACCCAACCCCAGCCCCACACCCTCCACCCACCGCCACATGTTTCACCATCATTTTTCAACATAAGGCTAAAATCTTAACCTGCATATTGAAGACAAATAATTAGATAAGTGGCAGTTACAACAAAATATGAACCTTTTAAATTGTCTTAAAAAAAATCAGAAGGTGGCATGGAAGCTGGGTGGCCTAACGGTTAGGGAGTTTGTAAGGTTGTGGATTTGTATCCTAGGACCAATGGTGCTATCACTGAGGTATGCCTGAATGAAGTACTGGACCCACACCCTGCTTCCCTTGTGGGCCCTTGTTGATTGCAGCCAACTGCTTCACTTAGTAAATGAGTTAAATGCAGAGAAAGAATTTCACATTGTTCACACTGTGTGCTGTGCAGTGGCGTGTTCACGTGTATAAGGGGCCATACAGGTATGTTTGTGTTAAAAAGTTAAATAGTTAAGTAGTTTTGCTGGATACTGGCCCTCCAGGGCCGGAGTTTGACACCCCTGCTCTAAATGAACATAAAGAAAATCAGAAGGGGCGGGCGTTGTGGAGAGGGGGGGGTAGGGCTGGAGCGAGGGGTGGGGTTTGTGGGATGGGGCGGCATTAGTGGGAGGGGTGGGGTTAGTGATAGGGGGAGGGGAGGGGAGGGCTCCTCACATCTCTCTGGCAGATTTCAAACACTCCGCCGCCACCATATTGGAAGGAGAATCCAGAAAAACAGACGTTTGGGCTTCAAAACACGGGGGTTTTGACGGCAGCCTGCACTTAAACCACTCTCGGATATTAGCGGATACTCCTTCCCACTCTTGTTTTCTTATTTTTTGGTTGGAACAGGCGTGCTGTAGCCTCGGAGCGTTTCGCGTCTGTTGTTTTTTCAGCTCCTGTTTAACGTTTTTTGCTTTTATACTTTGGCAGCAGCGAAGTTAGCTTAGCATAGCTTAGCAGCTCGTTTAGCGCCTTAGTGAACTTTTACGTATTTGCTTTTCTCCCAGGCCGCCTTTAACGTAGCAAATGAGTGTGTGCAAAGCTGTGCTCGGTACGAAAAACACAAGAGGGCTTGAGAGATAGCGGGAGATTGAAAACAGCCTCCAGAACAAATCGCTTTGCTAACTCCATTAGCATCCACTCTAAACAGAGCGAGCTTGTAGCTTGTAAGCCTGGCTGGCTGTCTCCCCATGATCATAGGTGGTGGGAACGGTGGCATTTTTATAATTTTTTCCCTCCCTCCTCCAGACTTAGCGACTCGTTAGTGCTCTAAAGTGTTAATATAAGCTCGTCTGCATTTGAAGTGGAGAAGAGAAACAGCTAAGTTGCTATCTTGCTGCTGCTGTTGCTGCTGGGGAAGAAAGAAGGAATCTCGTCCCTGTTTTCCATGGACAACACGTCCATAATAACGCAGGTTACTAATCCAAAGGAGGAGGAGATACTTTCGTCAAATCCTGAAAAAGGTAAGCAGGATTTAGACAAGTTAAAAAGGCAGTCTATCAACCCTTACGTGAGCTCAGGTCGGCTGTGTTAGTGTTAAATGTGAACGGACAGAATTAGGAAAACAGGACGCGTCTGTACACTGCATGGACAAAAGTATTGGGACGCCTGACCATACTTTAATGACATTGCTATCAGATACACCGAGTTTTATATGTATTGCAGTTGTAACCGCTTCTAGTCTTATTGGAAGCCTTTCCACAAGATGTATTGTATCAGTGGGGAATTTGTGTCCATTCATTCTGTAAAGCATTTATGAGGTCAGACACTGCTGTAGGACGAGAAGGCCTGGCTCGCAATCTCTGTTCATCCCAAACGAATTGGCTGGGTTTGAGGTCAAGGCTCTATGCGGGCCAGTCAGTTTCTTCCACACCGAACTCATCCAACCATGTCTTTATGGACCTTGCTATGTGCGCTGGGGCACAGTCATGCTTGAATAGAAAAGGGCCTTCCCCAAACTGTCCACAAAGTTGGAAGCATGACGTTGTCCAAAATTTCTAGGTATGCTAAAACATCAAGATTGCTCTTCACTGTAAGTAAGGGGGGCTTGCCCAAACCTTAAAACAGTGTTCCTGTATTTTTGTCCACATAGTATACTTCAATGCAGATGTTCGCTGATAAAACATGGCAGAATAACAGTAGTTATCCACAGGTGAACTGTTTCACTCAGAAATAAGGTAACTTGTAGTGCTTAAATGTCATTTTAGGTCATTCAAGCTAACTTCTGACATCTCAATTCTAACTTAGTCTGGGTGTGGTAAATGGCTGTAGGTTTTTGCCTGTAATTTAAAGGAAGCAGCCAAGGTTTGTAATGACAGAGGAAAAGTTGTTTTATTTAATGGGAAAAGCCACTTAAGCAGTAGCTGATTTGATCAGAACAAATATTATGTACTAGTAAAGCATAACAGCCACTGTGTGCACAAAGTCCATGCCTTCCTATCAGATCTTAGGTGTTATGTAATTTTTGTACACCGTGACTGCAGCTGGAGCTTCAGGACTTATCTTTTGATCAGTAAGCTGGTGTGTGTTTGTGTCATATGTTTAGTTTTACTTTTTTCAGTAGTATATGTGATGTATGTGTATTTTAAGGAATGAAAAGTTATGTTTATCAGAAAGGGCTTGCATTTACCATACTGGATTAAAAATTACTCAGGAGCTCTTATTTATGAATGTGCATTTTTAAACTGTGCAGGACTTTGTTATAGTGAGCAAATATGCTGTTTTCTTTCAACAGCTTAAGCAATACCTTTTCCCCAGATGCACGACTGTTTTTTTTCCCCCTTCACTCAGAAAGGACTTCCATACTGGATTAAAATTATTCAAAAGCTCACATTTGTAAAGGTGAACATTTTTGAAATTGGGCAGGATTTGTTTTCTTTCAACAGCTTTCTTTTCCCCTTTTCCGCCCCCTTACCCAAGCCTGCCTGTCTATTATGAAGTCATGTGTCAATAGGTTTGTCTGAAACAGGATACTACACCTTGTGTAAAACTCTGGCTGTTTATGGTAAGCTATTTGGGGTGAAAAGTAACCCAGGGATGGTGGCAGTTTTGCCCTGTTCCTGCTGAGAGTCAGTTCGAGATGCCCTCTGTCCTCTTCTCTGACCAAATTGAGGGCTGAGTACTTCCAGGGATTTACCTTTTGACCTCTGGCAGTGTGAGGATAGAGGCTCACCAGCAGCTGCCTTTTCATTTAGGCAAAGAATGAACGAGGCGCAGAAATATCACTGTGCTGTTCAGAGACTAGTTTTGTCTTACAGCAGATTAGGACTAATTTATGTTTTGAATTGCATCTAGTGGGTAAAAATTTGTGTGTACATACATACACTCCAGTCAGGAATCGGTAAACAGCTCTAGGTATCCAGCGGCAATTAAAAGGAAGGAGCTCTGCATTGTAATGACTGTGGAAACACATTTATACCCACACATGTGTTTGGATATATATATATATATATATATATATGTGTGTAATAAATGCAAAGGTTATTTTATTTCATTTTAAATATCATAGTATTTCATGCTCTTTAATTTAACAGTTTTAGGAGCCTGACGTAGTTTGTTTACTTTGTTCTGTTTTCTTTCACTTACAGAGAAACCATGCACATTTCCAGACAGATTTCCAGAAAGAGCTCTTTCAAAACAATCTGAAGCACCCAGTAAATGACACACTCTGTTTACTGTCAGATGCCATGAGTGAAGGATATAAAATAGAATTTGAAAACAACAAAAATAAACCTCTTGACGACAGAGGCACTGCAGGTTTATGTACCTTGTCATACATATATGGAACGTCATTGGTTTAATATTTATTTAGTTATAAATGTTGAGAAAATCAGTGTTTCAGCATAATGGTGTACTGTGAAGATGTTTCTATACATCTCCATTTTGACTTTCACTGACAGTAATGAGAAATTAGATGGGCATTTAAGCCGGGTTGGCATCTTAATATGGTCCTGACTCTTAAGGTGTCTTTGAATAGGAATAGAGCAGCGAGGAGGTGTAGAGTAGAGCGAGGGAGTGGGTGAAGGAGAGTTTGAGCAGTTTGAGGCAGCTGCATTTTAACATAGTCTCTGCTCCGCTGGTGCCCCGTTGCCTTCTGCAGCGTCATTTTTAAGTCATGTGCCAGATATTTTCAATTGTCTTTTTTATGTAGTCTTGCTGAGCATATGTTATTATTGGATGCACTTTTTTGAAAAGATACGTTAGTACTTGTTTGCTGCTTTTCATGATGATTATGACGATTACACATTTTTCATTATACAATGATTGCTATACTTGGTGGATGTTTAAATTGTCTCAACACCTCTGAATGGTTTTACATTCACTTCAACTTTTGTAATAGTTCAGATAAATGGATGTGTTTTTCAATCAAGCACCAAACCGTAGGGATCCGTTGGTGTTTTGTTTTTTTTTTGCATTGAAACCTGTATGGTACTTTCACATTACTAAATTCTATCAGCCTGCCACCTGCTGTGCAGCTATCGTGTATATTTTAATGTAGTGTTCTTTAGATGCAGTTCCCTGAAGCTGCTGCAGTTTAAGTTGAAATACTTTACTATTTAATGTTGAGTTGTAAAATTCAGTGCCTTTTGTAACTGGACAAATAATGTTACTTTTATACTTTTAGTTGTTTATTTCAATAAGTTAAAACAATAAATCTTAATAATTAACCTTTATTTTTAGGCATCTCCTTTGCCTCACTGCTAAATATATTCAGTAAGCAGCAATAATGTATTTATAGTCAGTTGAAACCCAGCTGCTTGTGTGCCATACTGCCGTGTCTTATGAATTTTCTAGTGGCTATTTTACTTATTGTGCGATCATTTAGAGCTTTCTCAGACGTGATTCCTTAGGCATCTATTCTTTTCGTCTTGATAACTTTATAAAATGTCGTCAGTGATGTATTAGACGTTTAACCCGGATATAATAGTTAGTGGTGTGCGACACGCGAAAATACTTGAAAGTAGGGATGCACAGAGAATTATTTTTTGGCCAAAAAATTATTAAACACTTGGCCGAAAAATCTGAAACACAGAGAGAAATTATTATACCAATTTTTTGGTAATATTGCTGTTATAGCTGAGACGGTATGTTTAATTATATAATTAAACTAATAAATTAATACATTCATATTTGTGGTTTAGAGAATACATCTGTCACAAAACAGATGGTTTGAAATGTATTCAAACAATGCACAGTATAAAATAACATTTGAAATAAAATATTTTACTTAAAAGCAAGATAGTTGAAATTTTATACAATTAAATATCATCTCTCATAAAACAAGTGAATTCAAGTGCATTGTAATATTCTGAAAAAAGTGCTTTAAAAACTGTTGAAATATATAACAACATTCTCTGTAGGCCTATAGCATAATAGTGTATTAAAACAAAGACCGACATATCCCATATATTAACTGTAATCACTGCCTTTTCAACTTTCTTGTCTTTTCAAAAACGTCCGCCACAGACATAGTGGTTGTGCTCGAAGGGTATTGCCTCTTCTGTGCTCAATCGGGATTTGATTTTATATGATAAATGAATCCTGACGTTCAGAAAGCCTTTGTGGATGCAACCCCTCTGGAAAGTCTTGCACGCTTTGCAAACGGCATTCTGTATGTCTTTCTTAGATTAATCGAAAAGCGCCCACGCAGCAGACATGTTGACTGTAATCCAATCTGCTTTTCGGTCGTGATTAAAATTCCGGTGGCTGAATATTTGGTGCATCCCTACTTGTTAAAGGAATACAATAATTCTTGCGCTAAACTGGATTGAGAATAACCCAGTAGTGTCCCAATAGTTTTACACTTCACACACTGCACTGAATAAAATCCCGGTAAACAGGACTGATTATGCTCTCACTGTCATGAAACATGCAGCTGGTCACCAACGATACCCTCAGAAAAGCACACCATGATGTGCTTAGTCCTAGTTATATCACACTTGTTATAGATCTAAAAAGTGGATTATACACATGAGGGATGTTAAAGTTTCTGCAACTTTTCTGTTTAAGAATTAAAAAAACATTTTTTTTAATGTAATAAAATTTCCTTTGCGATGCAGTTTTCTCAGTGTCATTCCACTGATGTACATCATCATCACATGAAAATTTCTTCCCCCTAAAGCTTCTTTGAGCTCCAAAAAGGTGAAAATCAGAGGGCATTAAACTGTCAGACATGCTCAGTTACGACTCTTCCAGCTTTCACGGATTCCAATGAAAATATAAAAGTGCGGAAACGTTTTGAACGTCTCTTGTCCACAATCGTTTTATTTTAATATAAATGCGTATAAATGTTGCTGGATACATATGTATATGTATGTACTTTGATACTTTGGCAACAAGCATTGTCCTGAGCTGATGTATTGTAGTTCTGTATCGAATGTAACGAATGTATTTATTAGTAGTAATAACCATAACAAATTGGTATTTAAATTTTTAGGAAAACCCTAGTAGTGAATAGTGTTGTTTGGTATCAGGCATAGTTCAGGCAGAGTGTTCAGAGTTAGTAATCATTCTTTCTTCACTCGAGTAGGCTGGTTAGTTACAGTGTAATTTCTCTGTGTTTCCATTTGTCAATAAAACCGCCCTGAATTACAGGCAGCTTGTGCAAAAACTGACCCTTAAAGTAATTTCCTGCCCTTTACTTATTTCTGTCTACCTCAGCGTGTCTTTTATTGCTGTTTTTTTGTTTGTCAACAGAGCAATTACAGTCCCCACATTTATGTTTACCTACACTGGCAGAGGGAGAAAAAAGTTCCAAGAGTCAGAGCTAGCCACACACATGAAGTATAGACTCTAGCTCTGTATTCATCCTTTTCAGGTTCTTCAGCATGGAAATAAAAATAATAATGATTAGTATATCTAATGAATATAAAAATACATGAAAATTTGACTGGTAAGGTAGACTAGCATTTATTTCAGTAGGTTCTTGTAGTTATATTTCTTTTTTTGTGTGTTTGTGTATTTTTATCTATGGCCCTAACCATAACTTTTCCTTAAGACTTCTGGAAGAACTCATTAGTTTAAAAGAGTAACTTTTTTAGATGTAGGAGAGATTTTACTCTGCAAGGTGATATTTTAGTCTGAAGTACTCCAAAAGAACTTCAACACTGAGTGAAGGGGCGGGAGAGAAATACAACCTTTCTATTGGCTGTGTGGTTTATCCGGTGCCACCTATTTTTTGTACCAGGCCTCCTTTCTCTGTCCCTCCCCTTAGCCCTTGCGTGCTCTCTCTGCTCTGCTCTGCCACAGCAGTACTCACTCCAGCTCCAGGAAGAAATAAAATATCTCTGTGCCCTTAAAATGGAGCTGCAAGCAGCAGCCAATGTGTGTTAGAACCCATAGAGAACTGGGTGGAGTCAGGAAGTCAGAGGGTCTTGTTTCTTTAATTTTTTTTTAGCTTTGCCCCCTCCCCACATCACTATTTTTAAATTCTCTCGCTGGTGACCTCAGTGTCGCTGTTTGGAGTGTTTGCTGTGGCTTTGGTATTTCAAGAGATTATTATTAGTGTGAGATTGTAAGAGCGGCGACTTTGATGGCATCTCACTGTCTGCTGGCGAATGCTTTAGTGTGAGTCTGTTGTAAGCCTATTAACATTGCCTTAAAAAAAGAAAAAATACTTCTCCGTTGTTCACGACAATAGTTCATATTTATTTGATTTATTCATGAAGATCATTTAAGCTCTCATGTAAGGTGATCATGTGTCACTTGGCTTAATAGTTTTGACTTTTGGTTTAAACTATTCCGAAGGCGCTGTTTGATGTGTCATTAGACATAAAGTGACTTCTAGCACACCCACAAAGAGTTGACATGTCTTATTGTTGAGTTACTTTAAAGAATGTTTTCATAGTTTGTATATATACCGTTGCTGTTTATTAATTTAATTATTTATTCCCCAGTTTTTATTTGCTGCATCTGTGGGAACATGAACTGACTTTGTTACCATTTAAACAAATGCCAGGGATGTAATAATTCACATAGTTCATTTTTTTATTTGATGTTCTGGTCAAAAGCCTCAATACATATCTCAGTACGGGAAATGTGATTTTTTTTTTTTGCTTTCAGTTTTCAGTTTATCGTCAGTGTAAAAATACAATAGATTTGAAAGTTGTGCTTAACAGATTTCTAATCCTAGTGCTCTAGGCATCAGCTAATGGCAAGCTAACTGTCTGGCCACAAGCTAAAATGCTAGTCATGAAATGATATATGATACAGTACATGTTTTATGTGTGCTGGATTCTTGTATTCCAGCCAAATAACCATGGACAGTGTGGTAAACTGAGTAATTTGGACCAGATTCGACAGAAGTTTCACCCCCTACTTTCATATCTTTATTAGCTGTTAAATGTAATTTCAACATGTTTTTTTCTACTTTTTTTTTTTAACCAGTTTCGCTGTCCAGTAGCAGCCTAAAGAAGAAGACTCGCCGGAGCCTCTTCAGCTCGTTCTTCTGCTGCTTGCGGAACTATGAAGCTGATCCTCCAGCCACCACTAACAACAACACCAGCCCTCTGCCTCCTCCCGTGGAGGAGAACGGAGCTCCACATCTCAAGGTGAGATGAACGAAGAGAGCTTGCCTTGGCTTCACCAGAACTTGTATAGTTAATTATAAATAGAAATGAGCTTTGTCCTATATTAAAAATGTCCTTCAGGCTAATCAATATTCATTTGTCATCACTCGTAGGTTTTTTTTTTTATTTTTAATTTTTTTTATAAAATCCTAATAGATTAACTTAGGGCTGTTAACATTGCAACGGTGTGACTGTCGGATCGCTCAAGCTGCTAATTGCCCATGGTAGTATATACTTTGGTCTGCTATAACATCTTGGATCCAGTTTGTAAATAATAATTATCAGAGATATTGTGTGGTGATCATTTATAATTTATATATTTTAACATTGCAATTCATCCATAATCCTGTCATTTAACCTATTCACACGTTGGCAGGCAACATTGTGTGTAGTAGGAGAAAGTTATTTACTAATTTTGTTAGCAATAACAGGAATGGCAGATGGCATAGCAGAGATTCATGCTGCCCCTTCTCAGACTTTCAACATATAAACAGTGCAGAGGAGCTTGACATGGGCCACATTGTATGGACACTGTTGTGCAAAAGTTACGTTTTGTGGACAACAAACATACAGACACATATTTAAAGACCTCATTCTGAGGTAGACAAGCACACAAAAAAAACCAGACCATTTAACAGCCAACAACAAGTGCTGGACATTAGTTTGAACGGAATATCAGTTCAGATGCAGCATTGTTGCATCACGTCATGTTAATTACTTATTTTGTATGCAAAGGTCTTAGGTCATACAGCATTGGGATGTTTATAGCACCTAGGTATCGGGATATCGCATTGGGAGGTCACTGGTGACTTCCGTTCCTAAAAATTAGATACAGTTGATCTGATTTTTATTACATTTGTTAAAGCATGGGGAACCTCTTCAGTACTGTAGCTTTCCTGGAATTTGGAAAAGCCTGACTTAGACATTTGCTCTGTTTGACGTGCTTTAGTCTGCTTTATGATGACTTCGGTAGTTGATGCCTTCGTCCCATCCCGCCCTGTGTGTGTTCCATTTTGTTGATAGTCCTTCAGTTTCACCTTCAGTATGCTGTCATTTCTATTTCATTGTTACCTTTGTAGACTGGTACATGTGTCCTGTGTTTGTTGTATCACTTCACCCTCTACTGTTTGTGTGTGTCTCCGTGTCTTCATCTCTCCTGGTGTGTCGTGGCCCAGTGTGAGCAGGCTGAGGTCATCCCTGTGCCCGGTGTATGTATTACCCCTTTCCGTTTTTTCCTGCTTGTGTTTTTGCATGCGGAATGGAGAGGGGAGCGATTTCAGAGCCTCCTTTCTGAACTGGCCTCTGCTGCTAAGGCTTTTGACTCATTATGTTAGCCTTGGATTGCATGCACTGCATTACCTTTCCAACACTGCTGGGCTGACTGAAGTGTTTCTGGCACAGTTTCACACTGCCACATATCAGAGGTTGGCATCGGGAGAAAGAAAATAAAGAATAATTCACAAGCAAGAGTGCAAAAATTTCAGTTCAGTTATGAAAAATTTAATAAACAAACCAGCAAATTGAAATGTACAAATATATTACTGACTTTGAAACACAGACAGAGGCCTCAAACTCTCACATACCAGAGGAAACAATGGTGCACAAGAAAGACATCATACTGTTTTCAAACAAAACAAATCTTTTATAATTTAATGCTTTCTTGTTTTAACTTGTTTTTGCTGGCAGACAATTACTTATTGTTTAGATAAATTACTTTAAATAGTTTGCACAGGAGGATAAGGCTGTTACAGAAATCTATTTATACAGTACTGTGTAAAATTCATATATTTAACACAGATGTTAAAAATGACATTTAGTTTTTAATCAAAATGTCTCTCATAACTCTACAGATTTATCCTGTCTGATATCTAGCACAGCTGTTAAATTGTGGTAATGAACCCCCTACAGATGTTTTGTTACTTACCTTGAACATTCAACAATGTATCTATTAAACTGACCAGAGAGTTAAAGCCAAACCCTAAAATCGTAAACCTGACTTGAAGACAAAACCTAATCCTAACACGGTTGATGTTGAACCTAGTTACTGTAGGTAATCTATCTTAATAAATTGTGAAACATAAAATTGTGACCAAAAGTGAGTTGCTAATGAAGATTTGATTGAAATTTTCATAATATAAGGCCCCAAAATCGTAACCTATAGTGCTTATAAGTAACTTGAATAAAGTCAGTTGATTGGTGTGCGTTGCATTAGCTCTGCCTTTTCCTGACCCACTCTGCTCTGATGAAATGCACCCAGAAGCCAAGTTTGGTGTTTGGTAGCAGTTTCCTCAAAGACCAAGAATAAGAAACACTTGGATACCCAATTTTGAGTGGTTGAACTCTGAGCCCAGTACAACTTTTCTTACTGTCTTATTGTTTCTCACTATCAATGATCAGTATAAATGAATGAATAAGCAGAGTTTTGCATGCACAGCCTTTCAATTTTTTTCCAGTATACTTGATCGTAAAAAATAAACCACGCAAAATATGCATAATCTTGATTCAAACTGCTACCTAACTGTTATCAGTTCAGGATAGTTTTAATTCGTTTTTTTATTTATTTGAGGAAATGTGACTGCTCTACTCATCATTAGACTGTATAATTTCCAGCCCAAGTGTGTTGTCATCATATAGTGCACTGGAACAGGTTCGTTAGTGCACTCAAATTTACTTTGCTTAAGAGATTAGTTTGATTCATCCACTTAAAGACTAGGATTATAGATTAGGTTAGGCCAACAACATAAGCTTCTGCACCCCTGTGCAGTGCAAGGGAGTGAAGTCTTCACCTGTAGGTTTTGGGGCCAGTTGGAAAACAACTGACTGTGAGAACAAGAAGTGCTAATTCCTGCATTGTGCTATAATCCCTTCTTCTTTTTCTTTTTGAAGAATTTGAGGCATATGACTGGAATACTGCCTGACTGCATTCTTTTTTAACATCTTAGCATCCTTAAACTGTTGCGATTCGCTCCGTGGAGTTTATCAGCCGTCCTCCCCCTTCTCGTCTGATAGCATCTCCTTTCCCAGCGTGCTCATCCTCCCTGTGTTCTGTTTCTACAGCCTCCAGAGAAATACCTTCTCCCCGAGGTGAACATCAATGACTACGGCAAGAAGTGTGTTGTAATAGACTTGGACGAAACTCTGGTACACAGTTCATTTAAGGTAGGCAAGTTAATAACCGACTACTGCTGCATCCTGACGGATTGTTCTCCAGTAATGCACTAACATAATCACTGCGTAGGTTGTTTGAGGCATGCACGCATACTGTAACTCTGCTGAAAGGACTATTGAAGTGCAGCTTGGTTTAAACACGATGGAGCTTGTGGCCCACAATGTTTAAATCAGTACTGTATGCACATGGATTTGAGCATTCACTGTTTGTTCACTGCTACTCCTACTGGGAAAAGATTTGGAGAGCCGCATTTGTGTGATCTGAGCTGTATGGTGAGAGGGGCCAGCAGTCAGAGGCAGCTAACAGCTATTGCTCGATTTGTTTCAATTAAATTTGTCCAGGTTTGACATAATCCTCCTTTGTCTTCTACCTAATCCAGTGTTAGTGATGTTGAAAATGAACAAGAGCGAGACTGATGTGTCCAAACAGAAAGCAGGGCATATTTTATGAACGGGGGGGATTCCTCAACAATATAATCGCCACAAAGCCAAACTTATTGAAGCCAAAAAACTAAACAACAGAATAGGGTTAGGGAACATGTATATGGGGACACAAACATGTTTCTATGACGACATATGTGTTTTCATTACTATTATAATTTTTTTTTTGGTGGGGGGCGTTTTAAGTGCAATGATGCCACCTGGTGTTCATTATGATTACTACTTGCATTGTGTGCAGATAGTACAGTATGTTACAGTTACTCTTTATAAATATGTTGCATTTACTCAGCACTTACTAAATTTAGTCATTCGTTCATTTAGAGATTTGTTTGCTTGTTTAAGTGTGAATATCAGTGTTATTTATTGTACAGTTATCAATGCATATTTCAATATTCTTTATGTATGTATGTATGTATGTATGTATGTATGTATGTATGTATTTATTTATATATATATGTATTTATTTTTCTCCTCAGCCTATCAGTAATGCAGACTTTATTGTCCCAGTGGAGATAGACGGGACAGTCCATCAGGTACTGTAACACTCCTAGAGTGTGATGAGAACTGCTTACTTTCAGGTCTTTTAGTGTCTTTAGGAATTGGTGACTTTTGAAGGGATGGTTGTTACCCTGTTCAAGTAATCCAGGATAGGCTGTGTCTGTCCTGGTTGGCCTATTCATGATTACTTGCACTGGGTGGCAGCTTTGTGTCTCCACAAAATAGCAGTGATTCATACAACTCTGTAATTCTCTGGGTTCCAGTTAGGATGCGTAGCTTGAATGTGTGTGTGTGTGTGTGTGTGTGTGTGTGTGTGTGTGTGTGTGTGTGTCTGTGTGTATGTGTGTGTGTATGTGTGT
>JBBJLR010000042.1:24825769-24839035 GCA_037577145.1 Brachypetersius gabonensis | reverse complement strand
TGTGTGTGTCTGTGTGTGTCTGTGTGTGTCTGTGTGTGTCTGTGTGTGTGTCTGTGTGTGTGTCTGTGTGTGTGTGTCTGTGTGTGTGTCTGTGTGTGTGTCTGTGTCCAGGTCTATGTGCTGAAGAGACCACATGTGGATGAGTTCCTGCAGAAGATGGGAGAATTATTTGAGTGTGTGCTCTTCACCGCCAGTCTAGCCAAGGTTTGCCTGCTTCCCTTTTAATGCTGCCATTTTCAGAAGTGGGGGCGTGTTCATATGTTTTGCCCGTAATGTAAACACACTGCTTACTTTGACCTTTGGCACACATGGTATGTGTGCACACAGCTCCTCAATTTAACACACCAGTGCTTTCATTCTGCTCTCACAACACAGCTGTCTTGTGGTTCTTTTAGTGCCAAAATCATCTTAACTGATCTTTTTACTTGCATTTAACTTTCTGCTATGACACTTGTGGTTAGATTAGCCCATTATTATTTGTTTAATATTTATTTATTTATTATTAAAGTATAAGAATATGTGAGAATCAGTGTGAGGCAGGGCTTGTTGACTGTCATGCTTGTTTGTAAGCATGCCTAAAGGCTTGAGAATGGGTTGTGAACACTTTTGCTCTACTCCTAATATCTGACCCAACCCTCTTTGTCTCTGTATGGCCAGCATTTGTTTTAGCTGCTAATGCATGGGTAAGTGTCTCTATTGCCACGACGACTCCATGCCCTGGTAGCATTAGCCCACAACGCTAGACGCAGACACCGCCAGCTTCACACTGTTTTAAGAGCTTATGTTTTTTAGTCGGGATGCTTAGCAGGTCATTGTGAAGTATCCTTTGTTGCTGTGATAAAATGTCTCAGATGCTGCTTCTTTTGTTGTTAGTTGTACATGGCGCAATAGCTGTTAAGAGTCAAGGCTGGTTGTTTTAGAGTAGTTGCTTTGTTTTTTAGGATGCTCTAGCCTGCCTTTTATGGCTTTTAGCCTGAGAACTTAAGTGGCTGAACGCTTATTAGCTAGGCTGTTGGTCTGAAACTCATTTGTATTCATGTTTCATTAATCAGGTAAGTCCCCTAAGGTTACAACCTATGTTGTGTGGAAGGCCTGCATGTCAGTCTGGTTCTTTGTAGATTTTTTTTTCATAGCTGGATTGTGTAAGGATTTTTTCCCATGCATTTTAATTTTCATCTGGCAATAAGTTATATGAGCAACTGAGTGGTTTGTATTATCACTTTCAGTTATTTTAAGTCCTGTGGTTCATAACCACTATATTGACACAATGAATGTTTGACTCTTTGATGTCTCTGCTCCAGTATGCCGACCCCGTTGCAGACCTTCTGGACCAGTGGGGTGTGTTCCGGGCCCGACTCTTCCGGGAATCCTGTGTGTTCCACAGAGGAAATTACGTCAAAGACCTCAGTCGGCTTGGCAGGGAGCTGCATAATGTCATCATAGTGGACAATTCACCCGCTTCCTACATCTTCCACCCTGAGAATGCTGTGAGCCTCTTTCTCTGCAGTTCATTTGCCAGCAGTTCATTTGCCTGTTTACCACCTGTGCATGAAAGATACTTCTGTGTTAACAAGTTGAAAAATAAAATGCAAAAGTTTGGGCACCCTTTCAATCAATACTAATGGTTTTCCTTTGGCGGAAATGAAATTACAGGTTAAGCTTATTTCCTGTTTAGCATGAAAATGAATGTGGTTAGCTAAATGTATGTTGTTTTATTAATGTTTGAATCTTTCTGAATTAGAAGGTTAAATAAACAACAAAGGTTATACCATGTGTGTAAGATCTAACCATGGATCCAGGCACAGTGAAGGCTATTTTAAAGGCTTAATCTTTACTGTCTTGAAGTAGTTGAAAGTTGATTTTGCATGTTTTAAATCCTTTGATTGTGATGTCCAACTCTTTATTGATGCTACTTATTTAGTAGAATCCATTCTTCCCTCAACACATCCTGTACCTCGGGCTGCCGTACAAACCCAGAGCATAATAGATCCACCCCCATTCCCTTTAACAAATTCTTCTGCTTTTGTATCACCAAACATACCTTTGGTGATTATTCAGCTTTTGTTTCATCTGACCACAGCACTTCCAAAATTCTTCTAAGATAAGTTATGTGTTCCTTTGTGATAAAATCACAGTTAAGGTTCACTTCTAATGACCTTTCCATGTAGATGTTTGTGCAACACAACAGCACATTCCTGTGCCAGCCAGGTCCTCTGATAGGCCTCTGGAAGTGATGAGAGTTCTCTTTGCATAGATAACTTGTCTACAAATGTTTTGCTTTTTTTCTTATTTTGACTTCAGGAGGTCTCCTTCTCTAGTGTAGTAAGAATTTCAGGTGGAAAATGTTTAGAGATGGTGTATAGCCACTTGGATGAAGCCATAGCTGTTGAGTGTAAGAACAAGTTGAATTGTTTAAAGGGTGAATTGGAATTCATTGGACCTGAAATGGATTATAGCCTAATGCCCCAAATAAGCTCCAAGACCTCACAAAAAAAAAGATCAACTGAAAAGATGCCCAAAGTTGTGCCAGAACATTTGTACAAATGTCAGTTTAATTCAGATGTTAAATACAACTATATCTATTAACACAACCATATTTTTATCAATGTTTTACCCTTATATGCACCCAGATTAACAAGGTCATGTTTTCTTCATAGGTTCCAGTGCAGTCATGGTTTGATGACATGACCGACACTGAGTTGTTGGACCTGCTACCGTTCTTTGAAGGACTGAGCCAAGAAGAAAATGTGTATGGTGTTCTGCAGAACCTCAGGGCCAGGTAGCAAGCTGAGCTGCCCAACCTTAAGGGGGCGCAGTGGAGTGATCTATTAGGGGGGCAATGGCGATTTCTCCTGTCCTCTGCTCTCCCAGACATCACTTAACGGCAGCCCGTCGCTCACTACACAGGAACAGCAGACCACGGTCTGCAGCCCACCAGGGAGACCCATACAGTGTGACGAAAACTCCACTACACGCGGACCTTTACTGATCGAGAGAGCCAGATTTTGCTCTCCTATTAAGTGCTTAATAATAAACCAAAAACACCAACTCCTCCTTTTTTCCCTTTTAAAACGAGAGACTTCAAGTGCAGATCTTTGGGTTGTTGCTATGCAGGCAGGCTCCATGGCCTGTAGAAGTTTAAAAGACTGCTTTTTTGTTTGTTTTTGTTTGTTTGTTTTTTCTTTTTTCGCTTACCCAACTAAGTGCCTTCTTTGAATGTCATTTTTAATGGGGGGACAAAACATGTTTTTGTACATGGCATCTTTCCAGAGAATCTTTTCCAGAATTCTTCTCTTTAAATCAGAGGCAAGTCAGAAACATTTTTGTAAAGGCACTGTTGCTGAAGCCAGAGGGGTTTTTTTTAATTATGGGTAAATGTCTCCATCTGTGTTCTTGTTTTCTTTTGCTTTAGCTCGTGCCATCATATAGACAAGGTCTTTATTGTTCATTCTTTATAGACGTGTGTATTTGTTTGTCTTCAAAAAGCAAAGGAATGCATTTGCACTTATGTTCATTTTACATGATCCTATTTTTTCCGAAAGATGATGAGCAGCAGTCTCAGACTGAAGATTGTACTGTGCCAACGGATGGTTGTTTCCAGGGCGTTTTTATGCCATTCACTTGCTGAACCTCACCATCAGCATGTGGGTCCATTTTTAGCAGGTAACCCGAAGTTTGAGTATCAAATTTCTAAGGTAGAAATTGGTGCTGTTATGGCACCGCCCACGCCGACAACAGGGTCTGGCCATTTCAGCGTTCAACCAGAGATTATAGCAAGTTAGAGTTATGAATTTGAATTTGTGTTAATTTAGTGTTTTGTTTTGTTTTTTAAAGGTGATTTAAACAGTCTGCCTTTGGTGATATTTCTTTGACACCATGCGGCTTAAGCCCTTCCCCCTTTAATTCTCCTTAAAGGGGCAAGCATCCTTTTCCTCTCAGGATGCGCAGTTGCAAGTGTGTCCCTTTTATTCTTTTTACCAGCTTCATTGTTTGATGTAGTCGTTTTCTTGAACGTGGTTCATTCGAGCCATCTCTATGAGATTTGCTTTGTTTAAGTTTTTTGATTTGTTCAGAGCTGCAACCTGCTGCTGCTACCGCACAGCGGATTCCAGCACATTACAGACCCCAGAGCGGCTAGAGATGCATGCCCTTCGTGCCGGGGTCCGATTGGTGGACGTTAAAAAGTGCAGAGCCCCCCACGGCCAGCATGAGCAGCTCCCTGGCATGCGTTCTCGTCCAGAACACTTGTACCGTAGGGGCCATTCAGAGGAGCACGTTTGGATTGTAAGCTCTTACCGAACTGTAGATTCCAGGTGAGTGTGGACGCAGGTTTTAAAAGATGAGGTTTTTGGTTCTGGGTGCTGTGTCTGGCAGGGCTGTAAGTGTGGAGCCTCCTTCACCACGGTGCCTAGGAGAGGAGCAGCCGCGGCCTGTCGAGAAGTGCCGCCGAGCACGCAATAACCTCTCTGTCTCTTTCCTCTTTACGCGACACCACGCGTCCCTCTTTACGACCTATCCATGTTTATTTCAGTCTCTCTCTCTCTCTTTCTGAAAACCTGTCCCTTTTTGCGCTACCTCTCTCCATCCTTCTCTAATCTCTGCAACAAAGGCAAGAGAGAATTTCACTGTTTTCATTATGATAATCTGTCAGTATTTGATTTAAAATGTTAAACATCTATATTATCCTGCTGCTGTCATTTCTTCCTATTTCAGCTCCGTACAGCTCCTTGTGTGGTTTCTGGTTTCAGGTCTGATGATAATCATGATCTTCTCACAATGTAGAGATTGAGAAGGTACAGTTATAGACTTGTTTTTTCCCCACTGATTATAATTACATTTGCACAGGTTTGAGCACTTCAAGTGTTGGTCAAGCATGTTCTGTTCTTCCAACTGGGTTTTTTCACAAAAATTTACAAGCACAATTACTTATGGTGTCAGAGTTACTTCTCGCAAAGCATTACATCCACTTGTGGTTCTTTTTGATTTTCATCTACATTATTTGGAAAGCCATGTAGACATGTCAAGTCAAGGCAGCTTGAAACCAGTGACAAGGGGCTGTGCTGGGCTACATTTGCAGTATGTTTCAAGGTGATAGGATCCATGGTTTGTTGCAAAATTTTCTTCCAGACTATGACGTTATATTAAAGCACCTTTTTAAGAAAAAACAAAAAGCTTTCGCTCTTGATTCAGTATTCATAATAAAGCTCCCTCCTCTTTTGAGCAGGTTTCAGTGCAATCAGTACTATTTGTATTAACACTTTGCAATAAGACTGCCCTTGTTTATAAATGTTTTTTAAGTCCTTAGGCTGTAAACCTATGAATGAAAATCAATGTCATAACGCAAAAAAGTGTGACCTGTTGCTTAAGCTCACATTCATCTTCACTGTCACTGCTGTGTACTGATCTCACATTTATCTTCCCTCAGGATCAGCTTTATCAGATATAACAGCTCGTTGTTGCCCTATCTGTTACGCTTGCTTATTCATGATTTTAAGGTGCTATTATAGAGGTCATACTCATTTAAACATGTATAGTCTCTTACATGCAGTCCTATTGTAAAGTGCTACCCAGTTTACATCAGTTCTGAAGGTAGTACATATAGAAGATCAGAAGTTTTAAAACGGACTGCGTTTCACTTACACTTTAGGTGATAATCCTTTTATCGAATAGGCTTAAAACATTACAAAGCTCCTTGAGGTTACAGCTTCCAACTCTGTTGTGTTTTGGGACTCAAACTTCAGCTTGTTAACGTGTCACACACAGCACTTTAATATTAGTGTTGCAAAGTTGGAAACTTTCCATGGGGATTAATGGGAATAAACTGGAAGTTCAGGAGCATAAAGTATAGCTGGAAAAAACATATTGTAGCATAATCAAAGCTCCTCTGAATACAGTTAAGTGTGCTATTTCTCAGGCACATAGCACACTACGTGCTGTAGGCCACGCCCCCTACATGCACTGTGTATTCCTCTATCACATGTAACCATACAAGATTTTATACAGTTGTATATTTTATCAGTTGAAAAGTATTGCTTTTATTTGACATGCTGAATGAGACTTTTTGAAGGGAAGGTTGCTTTCATTTTACATTTTGAATTGGATGTTTTGGAGAGAAAGGGAGTTCATTTTATATTTCAAAGGGGGATAAAAAGTTCTCATAAGTGTCGATTTTTTTTTATTGAATCCTTTTGCATGCTTATGTTATGATAAAAAAAAAAGTTAATGTTTGGGTTTGTGTATGACATTGTCTTTAAATGATCGAAAATGGAATTTTTGCTAAATTCCTAAACTAGTTCCCATGGAAAGTTTCTGGACATTTACCAGGAATTTCCCATCCCCTTTGCAATCCTACTTATTTATGCTATGTTTTTTCATGCTGTCTTCTAATGCAGCAAAAAGTGTTGTAGGAACCAGCATAAGAAGCTGTAAAACGGCTGTGTCAGTCATTTCTCATCTGCTGACGACTGGGACTGGTGTGGTTTCGTGTTGCAAGGAATAATGGTGAATAACTAACGGCGGTTATCCCTTGAATGGGTTGGGTAGCTTTTGTATTGTCTATTTATTCTACAAGTTTGAGTTTCCTTTAATGCAAGTTTACTTCACTGCCAAGTGATTTGACCCCTGTAGCTCACCAGATGGCGTCAGCGCGGAGAAACGGGCTCTTTTTCTTGGAGAATTCTTGAAGAAATGCCAAGACTAATGTTTCCAAACAGGAACGCTATGGTTCCCTTCCTTATCTCATGAAAATCCTGCAGGAAACATCTGGGGATGATTACCAAATCATAGGAGTCCAAGCTGGCTGTGAAAACCTTCCTAATATAAATGTCTTTACACAAGTCTGACTCTTTCATTTGGAAATAGCTCTATAGGCAGTGACTCCCAGGCTTCCTGCATGCCATCATATTTAGTGACACGGTTTACAACCCCCTGCCCCCACCCTACCCCAGCCAAAAGGAGAAAAAACAAAACATAGCTTATGTTCTTGACTTAAGGTTTTTTTTATTTGTTGTATTATTTTTCCCTTTTTCACTGACACTGACATGAATGACATTATATTATTTTCATAATGTCCCCCAGTGTTGTAGACTTTAAAGTGAAAGCATAACCAAAATTATGGAAGGTTGGAGGGAGACCACTGGGTCACGCCTAGTTTGCATATCTGTAGATTTCTCTAGTTTTTACCTTTTTTATTCAGATGCCGAGATGCTCTCCTGGGATAAAAATAATATAAAATGCTTGAAACGTACTATTCAACATAGATTCCTTTAGAGTTTATATTAAGGGTACTTAGACATCATCTGTAGTTTATTAAACCAGTGTATCAGCTTTCTGTCAGTGTTAACGTTATCAAAAGTTTAGTATTTTCAGTGGCTCAGTGTAAATGCAGTGTTGACGGATGTGAGGCGGCTGTGCTGAATGGGGTTAATGTTGTAAAATGTCTTTTGTCAAACAGTGTTACACATTACATATGACCAATGTTTCCAGTCAGTGAATAACTGCCCCCCCCTCCCCCAAAAGCCAAGTCCATGTTCTCGTTTGGTTCCAGCTCAAACATGCCTGCGCCCTGTAATCAGCATTTTTTTTTTTTGTCCCTTTGATCGCCTGCCTCAAGTCTGTGAAGAACAAAAATGTGGGTTGGATCAGGGACCGGAGGCACCAGAGACGCTTCTTCAGTAGTGAGTTAATGGCTCGGTTATTCGACATCCACAGCCATGACGTGAACGAAAAGTCCAGCTGAGGAAAGGAGGTCCCCGGTCTTGTTGTAAAGCGGCACATGCCGATATCCTGCAAAGGAAACCAACAAAAGATGCCCAGTCAAGAATAAAAGGGGCATTTGTCCGACACTGTTATCCAGAGTGACTTACAATCAGTTACTGAGACCGTCCCCCTGGAGTAACTGAGGCTTAAGTGTCTTGCTCAAGGACACAATGGTAGAAAGTGGAGATTTGAATCTGCGACTGGTTCACAGGTAGGTGTTTTACCCACTAGGCAGCTACCACACTAAATCACATTCTCTTCCATAAAGCTCAATGCAGATGAGACCTTTGGTAACAGAAGCATCACATTACATATGACAAGTTTAATGCATTAATGCTGCAACATGCATATCTCCAGTGCTTTTGTGCTTTGCTTGTTCCGTATTAGGCCTGCTGTCTTTTCAGCTATTTACTGTTTTTGTGATGATTCCAGCTTGAGTGAAACCAATTATTACGTTTCCTTATTACATAAACCATGTATTATACTGTGACCCACCCGTTGAAATCATAAGCATAACACTGATTGCTTCAATTCCAACTTGTAATTTCTGCAAAGTACAAATGCATAAGATAAGAATAACCCTTTATCTTTAAACCCACAGGAGGGGAAGCTGACAGAACAAGAGAAGAAAGTAGAAGCAGCATAACCAATAGAACAACAGAGCTTTAAAATATAACATGGTCATATAAAAAGAACTGTACACTGCACAAAAATGTATATGAATATACAGAATGTGGACAAAAGTGTTGGGACACCTGACTATTACATCAACAGGGATTTTTTATTGCATCCTTATTTATAGACTATATGGAGCTGGTCCTACTTTGCAGCTATAACAGCTTCCACAGGCTTTCAACAAGATTTTCTGTGGAAATTTGTGTCCATTCATTCTGAAGAGCATTTATGAGGTCAGACAATGATGGACAAGAAGGGCTGACTCTCAATCTAAGCTCCAGTTCATCCCAAAGGTGTTAGATGGATTTGAGGTCAGGACTGTGTGGCCAGACAAGTTATTTAACACCAAACTCATCCAGCCATGTCTTTATGAACCTTGCTTTTTCAACTGGGGCTCAGTCATGCTGGAATAGAAAAGGTTCTTCCCCAAACTGTGTGGGGCGTTGCCCAAAAAAAGGCCTTCTATTTATTTCCTTCAGTGGAAATGAAGGGCATCCTGCATTCAGAGGTGTGTTCCAATACTTTTGTCCATATAGGGTATGTTTGTGTGTGTATACGTAAATATCTATATGTGTCAGCCAGGCATGCTGAGATGGCCAAGAAGTGAGAAGGTTTACTGACCGTTCTGTAGACTGGTGAACGGGACCGTGCACTGTCCGATGAAGTCGTTGTTGGATACGGTGTCGTAGTCTTCCACAACAAAGCGCACCAGCGCGAGTTCAGGCACGTACACATCAAACTGGAAATTCTCGTTCCACATCGGCTTGAAACCTTTTGGTGAAAAGACGGAGGTCGTGTGTGTGTCAAGCCTTTTGTCCCTCTCTTTAATCAATCCATCAACAACAAAGACAGCTCATGGTGCACCTGTGCCAAAATGACCTAGAGCTAATGATTTCTATTACTCTAATTGAGTAATACTGAAGAGCCAAATATACTTAGGGTCTATTACAGTTTGACAGAGAAAGGATTATGAAATACCTCTGAACCTCTCATTTTTGTAAGACTGTTGTAATTTGTAGATTAAACTTAAATTCTCAGTGAATCTCCACCCAAAAGTTATATAGTAATTGGACATAGTGTTGTGCCAGTTTGAAGTGGTCAGTACCTAACAAAAGTGGTTCAACTAAAGACAACCAGTAAACTGAAGACAGTCCAAGGCTTATTGATGCACAGAGATGCCCACTCCACTACTGAAAGTGCCTGCAATGGGCTTATGAGCAAAACAATAGCAGTGGAAGTGGGTAGCCTGGTCTAAAGAGTCACTTCCCATTTTCTTTTACATATTGTGGACAGCTGCGTGACCAGATAACATCAGGAGGCACTATGGCGAGCCACCAGAGGCTGTGTAATACTCTGCTGGGATTCTCTGGGTCCTGCATGTGGATGTTACTTTGACACATGCCACCTAATTAAACATCACACACCTGTAGGATAAGCAGGACAAAGTAGTCTGATCCATGATAGCTCCTTCTCAAAACTATTGTGTGTCTGTGTGCATATATATGTATGTAGATAGTTAGTTAGTTAGTTAGTTAGTTAGTTAACCACTGTGGTCCAGCAGTTGCGGCTGCTGTGTATCGTGGATTTTCCTGCAAACCAAACTAATAATTGTTGCCGAAACCCCCACACTCTCAGAAACCACTGATATCCTCTGCATTTGTTTTGTGTTTGAGTCCAGGCCTCGTCCACCACACCCTTCGTCCTCATGCTGGGTTGTTTATGTTTGAGTGCTGTGGTTAGCAAGGCAAACAGAAGCACCTGAACGGAATAAGCCTCCACTGCTCAGCGTCCGATTGCCTTGTTAAGCGCCGCACCCAAACATTAACAGCCCAGCAAGAGGACAAGGATTGGTGAAATACCACTGTACTCAGAGGCTCGATTTCTCCTGGATGCTGCCCTGTGACGCATCTCTGGCAGCTGCGGTCCATATAATGTCTGTATATTAATGCTGGGCAACAATGACATTTTTCAATCAAACTTAATCACATAGTTTTCTACAACTGTGTTATACGCAAAATTAAATAATTAAAAAGTAGTGTATTGCGCACTTTTATTTATAAAGTACTGCTAAACGTACAAAAGTGTAATAACATTTGGTTTGCAAAAACTAAACAAATAAGAAGCTTTTTACGACAGTGTTCCCTATAACACACACAGCTGCAGTACAGATATATTTGTGGAAGTCTCGAACATGAATGTAATCAATTGTCAGCATTAAGTAAACAATGCATTAACGTTATAATGTGTTAACAAGCCCAGCACTTGTGATGTGATCAGATGACTGGGTGTGTGTGTGTGTGCGCGTATCTGCCGCTAGCGTCGTCTTGCAGATACCACAGTACCCCTTCAAGCGGTCTGGTGTGAAATCAACACTTCGTTGGGTGCCTACACTATATTAGGTGGGAGGTTTTAGTGTTATGGCTGATCGGAGTACATAAAACTGCTGCGGAACTGTGTGTGAGAACTTCCTGCGGGATAAAAGTTACATGATTATTATTAGACACATAAAATGGAGTGAAACTACTTGCCTCCACTTTCTCAGGAAGGGGCTTGCAGGAGTTTGCTTGGCTTTATCAGAGTATTGCTTATATTGCACTTGGCATCTGTAATAACTGTACAATGTTGTCAGGCTTTGCTATTAGCAATCCCATACCAGGGACACCGGCCTCAATGCATTCTCTTTCAACAGGGTTTCTTTCAAAACAGAATCACAGACCTGTCAAAACTACATGCAGTGCTGATTAGTGAGTAAGTGGTAAATACAGAAGCAGTGGAAAAAAGGTGCAGTACCATTGTTTTGAATGTGTCGTGTTTCTTTCTCTGCTGTATCTGCTGGCACTCCATGGATCTCCACTCGCACCAGAGGATCCACGATTGATGATGTTTTTTGGCTCACTTTGGGTAACTGCTGAGCTGAAATCACCTGGAGAGTAATAAAATCAATCAGAACAGCTTTATTTATACTGTACTTTTGTTTCAAATGCAACCCTAGTTACAAAGCATAGTTAATAAATGCATTAGTGATGGAACTCTTACTTCCATGACATTCTAGGGTCAAATCATACTTTATTGGGAAGACAACATTAAAATAAATCATGAAGCCCATTTGATTTCAGAAAACTAAGCCAAGGCACGAGTCCCTAGCTAGTTACTTATACTGATGAGTCTCTTTTCAGGAATTTTGAAAAATAACTGCATTGCAAAGGTATGATGATTGACTGAGACACATCTAGATGTATGGTGTGCAACTGTATAGGATCTAATTACCATTGGAAGCTGTAACCAGTTCATATACATTAAATAATCATTATCATTAGCATGTAAACACTGTACCCTAAACTTGTTTCACATTTTGGCCTGTTTATTAAAATGTTTTTATTTGATTTATTAAAACAATAACTTGAACAGAAAACAATGAAATAATAAAACATCCAACATGTGAACTACATTCTTTCTAAGAGGTAAAAATGGATTCGCTTACAATGTTAACTGTGAATAGTGTGCACATGCTGGAATATTGATGTTTATTTAAGGTGTCAGAACTGTTGGTTAGAGCTTCCGATTCTAATTAGGATCCATCTAGCTGCACAAAACACATCTAGAAGTGGAGGACGGCTCAGGCTGACGGACATTAATTATTGTCTTTGCAATGCAATGCAATCTCAAAATTCCTAAAAAGAGACTCCTCACTATGTTATCAACCCAAAAAATTCTGATTTGACCCTAGAATGCTGTCAAAGATCTAAGCTTTCCGTCTTTAGAAAGTAGTTGGATGGTTTGGTGTTTTTTTTATTTGATTGTTTTCTGTTAAAGCAATGGTTTTAATCAAATCTACACATTTTCCACCATAATCCCGAATTAGTATTTCATCAATCTAAATATATCTGGTGTCTGAAGCTTGCTTAGCTATGAGGCTCTACACAATTTTAGCCCTGATGTTCCTCTTTTTGCAAATCGCAGACAAAAACTCCAGTTCAGAGGCAAGTCAGCTCTGACTTGGGGCTCGCAAATCAGCTTTAAATATGTGTAAATTGTTTAAATATGCTATTCGAGACGCCTGCAGATGCCTCCCAGACCCCTGACAAATATGTAGCATGCTTAACATCTGGACCTGTCTGCAAGGCCAGATCCTGCGGTGTGAAAAGTGTTATGACTGGCAGTTAGTGGGGGGATGAGCTACAGCCAATGAGAGCACAACACATGGGGTTAGGAGCAACCACGGCCAGTTTATATTCTTTATAATGTTCTTAATGAGTTTTCTTCTTATTGTTATTCACTTCAAAGCCAAAAAAGGTGCCACTTCTCATCTGAGCCTGTATTGAATATGGATAAAATTCCAATGCTAAAAAGTTCATTAATATTCAGTGTATTGCACGTGTGAAAAGTTGAATAGGAGCCAATTGATGATATAAAAGTTAGACTGTAGTTGTGATGCCTTCATAATGTATGGTGTGAGAGAGTAGTAGGTCAAATCACCTTCACAGTCTGGATGGGAGAGCGAGTCTCGTAGCATTACGACTATGGCACCCGGAAAGCGACAAATATGCTTTGAAAGTTTGTCCTGTAGCTAAAAACACAGAAGACTCATAGACCTTAAGACTCTACAGCTCAGACCAGTTAAAAAAAAGACGTGTGTCACTAATAACACAGGTCAACAGGTCAAAATCATCAGAGATAAGTCTATGTGAGTTTTGTAGTGTGTTTCATGCTGATTTCAGTATGTGAAATCAGCATCAGCATCTGTGTTTAGTTTTTTCCGCACATACAGTGTTTGTGATGAAGCTAGTTCTATACTGCATGATAGTTGGTATAATGATCATATAATAATCATAT
>JBBJLR010000042.1:24811774-24822821 GCA_037577145.1 Brachypetersius gabonensis | reverse complement strand
CAAACACACACACACACACACACACACACACACACACACACACACACACACACACACACACACACACACACACACCACCCACACACCACCACTTCTGCTTAGTTTCACTCCATTAGTTTCGTAAAAAAACGTATCTCCAAGTCATCACACACTTATGGAAGTCAATTCCAACTGGACAATGGAGACAATCTCATCTACTTTTTCCTTTGTCTGTATTTCAGCCAGCAGTCCAGCACTACCAGTCACTGAGATTTTCAACTCACTTAATATTTACTAAAACTACTATCTTCTTTGCTAACAAAAATATTTGGACCATTTGAGTACCTTCACTACTCAGAAAAGTACCTGTATTATTCATAACTACTGACCTATAAAAAGCAAACCTAGTATATTTATAATGTAGATCACCAGACAAGTGATATGTAAGGAGTTATTAAGTGATGAAACGGTTAACGAGTGCATTTAAAGGCAGTCTAGAATTTGACTCTCATCTCCACATAACCAGTTAAAAGTATGCCAGACATGCACTGCCTTATTGCGGATCTTGTTATTGTTATAAATGATCTTATTAAGGAAACTATTTTCACTCAACAGATTTCCAGTTGAACAAGAATAAAAATCTACAGTTTATGAAATAAATGGACAAGTAGTAAAACCTGTAGTGTGCAAAAATGTTGCATTTTTTGGCCGGGCAGGAATGGGCTTGTACCATCAACTGCCTCAAAAAAAAAATCTTAAGTGATTTAATCTATATTTCCTTTTCACTCTCTGATACACTCTTACCTACTGAACAAAAGGAGGTATTTGGAGGTATCTTTCAAGGCGTGCAAGTGAGAAATGAAAACATCTGGCGAGCAGCCAACAACACTAAAGGGCCACTTTTCATAAATGCAAGTGTGGTTATTATGCAAATTAGAAAGATTTATTACATAATTTGTATAATAGTTATGAGCTTACATTCCTTGTCAGCAATGTTAGTAATGCTGGCCAGACCTAGTCTGACTGTTTCTTAGAAGTCCTCAGTGATTGCTGTCCTTTAACTGAACTATTTAAATCTAATTCAATAATTACACAGTTATTACACAGTAATTATGTTCTGTAATTAAACACGCAAATTCGAATAATGAAAAATACAAACAGAGAGCTTGTATAGATTGAAAATAACTTCTTTGCGCTATGATTAAAAAGAACTGAATTTAAAATTACATCTTGATTTCATCACTGCCTACAAATTGTGTGATGTCTTTGGGTTCAATGCTTTGTGACCTGAGTAGTGACCCACCTCTGGAGAGGGGAACTCTGTAGGCATGTGGTCTCCCAGAGGTTTAGTGAGAAGAGCGCTGCCGAGGATGGAGGTCATGTGTTGGGCCATCAGCTTCTGCTGCTCCACACTACAGTGGTTCTCCAAGGACAAGATCACCGGATACTCTGACGTCTGATGAGAAACAGACACATGACCTTGCTTGACCCTTTAAAATGGCTTCTATTGAAGGGCCAGACAACTAGCAGACATTTTGGGACATGTGCGGTTTGGGAATATAGACTTATTAGGGTTGGATTTATCTTCTGCATCATCAGTTCCATTTAGGTAGGCAGATACCCTGCGAGACTCATCTGTCTTCGCATCTGACAGAACCTACCTGGAAGGCGTACTCCTTGATAGCTTTAATGGCATCTTTGAACAGGATCTTGGAGGTGAGTGTGTAGCCGTGGTATATGACTGGTTCCCCATCAGAACCGTCCCAAATATCCAACTCCACGCAGCGGCAGCTCTTCATCAGGGCTCTGATACAGTTCATGGGTAACAATATAAAACAATTATTTTATTTAAATCACTGTTAGAATCCTTTCTTTTGATAATGGGAGGTTTTGTATAAGCTGTTATGATCTAAATAAGGAAAGATGAACTTCAGAAAAACAAACTGGTACAAAAAGGGTGGAAGCGTCAGTCTGACTGCAGAAAACACACTGAATTATAGCTTTAGTGTCCAAGCTGAGAGTGTGTTTAACTCTTTTGCTCTTTTGAAAAACATGCCCTTTTCACCACAAATTCAACCTTTCAAGGAAAGAGTATTATGACTGCTATCTGATTACTGAGGTTAAGGTTAGGTTTTAGTGTAGTTGTTGTATTACTGAGATTATTACAGTATTACAGTCAATGGAATGGAATGTCCTCACAATTATAGCGATACTTATGTGTGCATGTGTTTGTGTGTTTGTGTATGTGTGTTTGTGTGTATGCGTGTGTTAGAGAACAGACTGTCTTACACACCGTATATAGGCCTCAGTGCTGCTGGGGCCTTTCAGCTGGTCGTCCATCAGGTATGTGTTATGAGAGGAGGAGATGAAGTAGTGGTTCAGTGGCTGCTTCATGTCCTGGTACACACTCTTATGGGCTGGGTTCATTATCAGTCCCTCTGGCTGATGCAGGTACATCATAAAGCTGTCCTTCGTCATCAGCTGCTTTGCTTTGGCTGCCGAGGTGGAGGCAAGACAAACACATGCATGTAAAGTCATTTACATGTGGCAGGCTATAATGATTTCGCTAGCCTGTCAGCAAAATGCTAAATGCTTTGGAAAGATTGTAAATATCCACTTTCCAGGTTTTTTGTACACACTGAGCTCTTACACATTTGCACATAACTCACTTAATGTTTACTAAAAACAAATACATTATGTTACAGTATGTTCACCACTTGAGTGCATGCACTGTGGTTATATATGACATATTTTCATTTATAATTGTTCACTCAACAACTTTCCAATGCTTAAGAAGTATACAAATCTGCAGTTCATGAAATAAATAGATTGATGGTAAGAACCTGTAGTGCACAAAATCTTTGGACTGGTGTTTTATATACATTTTTGACAAATCAATGAATTAGATGCTGCTTAAACAGATTACTTACGACAAACAGCTTACGACAAACACTAAAATAAAACAATGATGAACTCTAGAAAAGGCTACAGACTTTCTAAGTGCATGTTTATAAGGGGACAAGTTGTGTGAACTGTTACCTGTTTCATCCACTTCATATTTCTCAATGAGCTGAACGGCGTAAGGAAGATCGACCTGCTCTTTCTGCTCCTTCAGCAGGAACTCCAGGAGGTTAGCGGCACTCATCAGTCCCTCTGTCGTTGCATACTCCGCATAAATAACATCTATTTCTTCCCTCTGAGTCAGGATCTCATAGAAAAGCTTGATTTCCTCCCCCTCCAGAGTCCCACACTTGGACTGGTCACATTTCTGCCGGGACAGAGAGAGAGGGAGGGAAGGAGACATGAGAAGATTCAACACATGAAAGCAGTAGTGACTGTCAGACCAAGGCAATATATGTCAAAACCTTGGTCAAACAATATGCATATATATATATTTATGTTTCTGGCAAGCAAAGGCAGGCAAAGTTGAATTTTTTATACAATACATTCTAAATATCTATTTTATTTCTTCATTTAAATAATATTTTCAAATGAAAATAAGAATTTAATGTTTATAAGTTATAGCTCCCACTGACTGAGGGGTAGGGTTAGGTTTCTGCTCAGCCTTCTCAAATATCCTCACATTAAACTTTGGCCACACTTTGTGCAGCTCTGTACAATGGGCAAACACAAGATTGGACATTTTTCCATTTAATTCAGCTTGTAAAGTTGAGTTAAAACAAGCATGACTGCTCCAAGAATTAACTTCAGCATGCTGTGCATGGAATCATTAATAGAAGTATCATAGGGTCGTTTCAGCTCATTTCATGGAGACGTCACCTCAAACAGCATCTTGAGATATTCGTCATCCACCTCGATGTTGATGTCATGCAAGAAGTTCTTCAGCTCTTGTGGACTCATCTTGTTGTCACAGTTTATATCAGCTTTCCGCAAGCAGTTAAATATCCAGCTAATGCTTTCATTAAGGCTACAAGCATTTCAGAATATTCAGTTTTTAAATATTCTAGCAACCAGAACGTTTTGCAGCTAATTGTTCTCTGGAATGAACACAAGCGAAAGCAATCTAACTAGTGATCCAGAGGAGGTGCTGCAGCTGGAGTTAAAACTGATAAGTTAGTGAGGAATGGAGTCTTGCAAACCAGAGTCCAAAGAATCTGATATGAAGGGCTGGCAACATTTAGCCTTTATCTGTTTATGGTGAAGTTTGGATTTATAAAAGTGGGAAATAAGTGTGTTAAAGTTTTGTAAAAAGTCTTTATAGTATTTAATATTGTTATATTATTATAAAATGTTGAACATTCGTTGCATTTTGCAATAACTGTAGCATTTATTATTTCATATACAGCACTGTGCAAATATCTCTCTGAATTACCTTACTACTACACCTTGTTCCTATCAATGAATCTCTGGCATACTGAGTAGTTTAAATGCTAGAAATGGGAACAAATGTTTTACTGTGACAGGCTGAAGATACAAGAAGCCTACATAAAGGAGTTTCAACCACTCAGCATTCAGCAGCACCAGTATACTGATCACCGCCTGATCATCTGGAATCATCTGCGCCTGTTTCTTCACTGGTTCAGGACTTAAGTTTAGTTCTGCTTGAATTACTCATATGCTGGTCACTGTGTGGCTTAACAAACCAAACCATTCCTCTGAAACTGGTCAGATTCAGGGACTGGGTGGAAAGTCAAGTGTTCCTCATGAATACATTAAAGTCTGCCTCTTTACAAGTAAAAAATAAAGAAATGAGGGGTGGGTCAAGACTTTTGCACAGTAATTTTCATAGTCAAACAGAGTCAAGCACTTGAGCCCCATTGGCTGGTCTAGACCTGCATAATGAGCAGGTAGTAAAAAGAGTTTAAAGGGCTAAAATATTGGTTTGTTAAGACAGATAGACTATCACTATACTTAAGACTGTAACTGCCCTCAGGCAGTGGCTCGTAAAACATGCTGCACAAACAAACCCAACAAAACGTTGGCTGTTGGTAAAAACATCTCTGTGCTGTTTTTGCACCTCTAACATGATACAAGCACTAAAAAAACACATGTGGGGTCATAAGGATACTGTTCAGTCTTTGTCTGCCAGCTCAGGTTGTTCATATTGGAGATGATCTTCTCCAGGCCGGAGATCCAGTGCTTGGCTTCCTCCTCCGAGCTGGCAATCAGGTCCAGGTTTTTACGACGACCTTTGAAGAGGATGGAGAAGGTCCGCGGCTCCAGTGTCTCTTCTGTGTACCTCCTGAGACCCTCCGTCTGCCGGCCAGCCCGCACGGTCTCGATATCCTCAATAGAAACTGGGAAAAGCAGAAGTTTCTATTCATGCTAGAACGAAGGACTGAAAAAATGCATAAAAGCAACATCTAAATGCAGCAGTTTAACCGCATCAGTTCAGGAGTATTAGAAAGTATTCTGATTAACTCCAACATCTCTCAGTAGAGAATCACATCTGATGACTAAAAGATTAATTTGGTTTTATTAAGTTATGTGACTTTCTTTAGACATGTCTATGTATTCTGTACATCATTAACTATTAGGGCATTAACAGAAAAGCCGATTAGACGACATGTTGACGTCACAAGTTGATGCCCTCTGAGAACAGGTCATGTTTTATTCCTCTCTCTGTGCGCTCACTTGTGTACACAAAAAAATCTCCACCTCTGATTGGCTTACGCTGACACGCGTTCCTTGTCTTAACCAATTATTATAGTCCCTTACCGTTATCGGGTGGTACCGTTGGCGCAAGGAGAATCTAAACACAAGATCACAACAAGACGAGAGACATGCAGCAGAGAAGACAGACACACATCATATGTGTGGAGATACTTCACTCTAGACACACAAACAGCACGGAGACCTGCAGAATCTGCAAGTTGGTGTTAAAGTACAGTAACAGTACCAGTGTTCTGCATGGCATCTGAAATGGCATCTGTTAGCTAACATGGCTAACGCTAGCCCTGCAGGGAGTCCTCCAGTCCAGAGGATGCCAAGTGGTGCCGCAGCTTAAGCTGTACCCACGCTTTCTGTTGTACACTTAAATTAACCAGAAACTTCAAGGTCTTTGTTTTGTTTTGTTTAATTGTCATATTGACTGCTAATGTTACAGAAAACTAAAAGTTGCTCAGTGTTGGACACCTGTGTTCCTCCACTGCGTGTGTGATGATGTCTTCAAACGATTCGTCAACTTGACTTAGTTGCTAATGCCCTATGAACTATAGTGAATTGGGTCAAAATAACTGTGGTGAAATGATGGTTCAATAGGCAAACACAGAATATTTTCAAATGTTCTACCAAATATTGTCTAAAATATTTGGTGATCTGGAAGATCCACTTTTCAGTTTGATAAACAAACCTGAAGTGTTGATTTAATAAAAATTATTTAAAGATGAATTATTCAAATTACTTTTCTGTTTGTTAACATTTTAATTTTCTTTAATATTTCTTGCTGTCCTAATAGAGTAATTGAATCATAATCCAATGTCATCTAATCATCCAGGTCTGTTGAAACATGCTAGACCAGGATAATGGACAGAACTACTGTAATGCTGATATTTTGGCCTGTTTTTACAAAAACACTCCTGTTTTACAGTATCATCATGTTGTACTTAGCCTGGAAATTTCCTGATTGCTTCACTAAAGCAAATATGAAACAGTCGCTATTATCTGAAATGCTGTCAGTGCCTGTAATTAGTCAATCTGACACAGAGCGATAAAGTGCGTCTCTACGGCAACTATCATGGTTTATGGCTTGACAGTTTCTGACTGGTGATTAGGTGGATTAAACAGATCTATGATTAATAAAAGCCTCAAAGGTAGTTATATAAAAATAGGTTTTATGTAATATTTGCATTATTATGTAATACACCACCAATTTGCAAAACATGCCCGATGCCAGATCAACTACCTCTCATTTTTTACACCAGTCTCAACCAGCCTGTTGTTTTGCTCATAAAACATTAAGGAGAAAATACAAAGGAATAGTAAAAGCTAGGATTGCAAAATGATATGTTCCACACCATTGGACAGATGTTAAGATTTGACTGGTATGGGTTACTGGACACTAAAATACATGTTTTCAATTTTACTGCATTTGTAAAAGTTATGTTTCTCTGTAATGCTAATCCAGATGAAGGCAGTCCCAGTTTCTGTGGGTGTGGATAGAAAATATTGGATATCGGCTTCAACGTTCCTTTAGTGGTATAAAGTCTGAATACCCCTTCTCAAATTCCATGTTCTGCTGAAACGCTTTTTCCAAATATTTTAGTGCACAAAGGGGGCTGAAACACTATGCAGCTGCAGGTGGGCAAGTCAGTAACTGTGAGGTGCATCTGTCTGGAAAGCGATGGTCAGTTTCCATGCATGAGTGGGAAAAACTCACAGGTTTGTTTGGAGCGCAGGGTCTTTTTGGACTCGTGCCACATGGTCTTGCAGTCCTCCTGCAGCTTGTAGAACCGTGTCTTCTTCCATGAGCCCGAACGAACTTTCACGAGCCCCGTGCCGTCCAGCAGAAGCTGCAGATCCGGATCTCCCTCCATGCCTGGAGTCAAAAAAGCCGCAGTTTAACATTAAGAAGTTATTCATTGATTCGTTCATTTTCTGTAACCGCTTGATACATTAGGAGGTTTTATTATTTTTCCCTGCCGTCTCTCTCTGTCCTATTGGATATTAACTGGCTCCATTTTTTCTGTTCACACACCGATGCACTATTTTGTGCTGGTTTCTTTTCTGAATTTTTCACATTGAAATTTGACACGATTCATTGATACAAAAAAACCAAAGTGTGGCTAAAAACGTGCCTGACATCAATATATAAATGTGTTTCCATTTTCACTTCATAAAAGCGTTCAGTGTTCGTACTTTATAGTGCCCAGATCTAACACTGCAGCCAGAAGCTAAAAACTAATGGGATGCTAATATGGTATTCACCATAGAAAAATACAATATGTTGCAATACAATACAGTACAATAGGTTGTACTGTTGATTCCCTATTAAATAAGAACATTATTTCAATACAGTGTCGAATAACTGAAATGTAAATCTACCCCAAGAGTCTCTAAGAGTCTAATCAGAACTAGGCCTCCAGGTCCATCCTGTAAAGAGCTGGAGAAAAGGGAGCAAGGCTTGTGCCAGGGCTTGGACTAATGCTCGCTTATTTTTATTATTCATAAATTGTTATTCTTGTCTTGTTGGTTGTTGTGTGCAAAGAAGAGCTGCACAAAGTATTGAAAGTTCAATACTTTTCAATACCGCATACAATTCATACAACTCCGTGCTTTCAGTTAGGAGCAGTTACATTTCTCTTTTACCCATTATGGCAAAAAAACCAACTACTGATAAATAAAAACAAACCTACGGACACCTTACCCTCATCCACGGCAGCCCAGACCACCCCCTCCCAATCCCCTCTCTAGCAATGTTTGACCAAACAACCTACAGCCCCCCCAACAGCACATAAGCACATTTAACAGTCAACAAAACAAACCTCATCCCCTTTCCCAAAATTAAAACACCTGCAACGGTCACCAAACTGAAAATGCCCTGGGGGTGCATGGCCCACACGCCAAACCTACTGATGCAGCAGAAACACTGATTACGTTTAAATAAGTTAGCAGCATTTTTCTGTGTTCAGTAAACATTTAGAATTCAGCCAGTGATGGTTGTGATACTACATTTGACTTCAGTATTGAGGTCTACAGTTTTGGCATCATGACGTTCAGAGCACTGTGAACCAAGATGTGCAGAACACAATCAGATTTTAAAACATCGAAATATCCTTGGAATTGGAACAGAACATGTGTTTTATCAAAATGCTCAATCAAAAGAAATCCAAAAAGAAAAAAACAGCATCTAACACTCTTCAGTTTCTATTTTGATAGACGCTTGATGTAATTAAAAGTTGGTACCTGATACTTTTTAATGGCTGTTTTTTTGTTACCTTTGCTTATTTATTACAAATAAAGTGACCTGTACCATAGCCGTACCAAAGCTGGAAGATGGCAGGACTGATGGCCTGCTGCCAAGCTGACTCCCTCACTGCTTTCTAATTGGTCAAAATGTTGTCATGACAACAGAAGAACTCAGAAAGAAGCCCTTTTTTAACTGTCTGGACAAGAAACCCAACAACAACAACAAACTAACTGGGAAACTGATGAAGTACAAGCACTACTGTCTGAAGATGCATTTCAGTGGGATTTTAATGCTGTTAAAAACGCAAAGGTGCACCAGTATATCATCAACATGGCTAAACAACACTGAGAAAAATGTAAAGGCTATTTAAAGGCTATAAATAATAAAAGACACAGAACCAAACTGCAAATTCCATGTCATCATATGATGCTTTAAGTACAGCACGGCTCCTGAACACCTGTAGAAAAGAGCCTTTAGGTTCTTTCACTTACTTTTGGAGAGGTGCTTGTACCGTCAAGCTAACATTCGATCGAAACCTGTCTGGATGTTTTTATGGGTCAATAACAAATAAACAGAGCGAAACAGCTTTACTGACCTCATTTAGTTTATTTTAATGGTGCAATAACAAACAAACACAGCAAACCAGCTTAAATAATCTCACTTATTTCTACATGAGACCAAAAGTATGAATGTCTGCATTATTTGGTCCCACTTATTCTGCTCCCCTGTGTTCTAGAACGGATTTACCATCATTAGGGTCTCTTGCTCACCTGTCCTACAGACCAGTTTTCACCACCATGGATCACCTGGATGTGTTGACCTCTATAGAACTAAAGGTACTACTCACACAGACTCAGACAGAGGTTTGTGCTACTAATTACAGACATTAAATGACCATAACACTGTTAAATCCAGACTCCATTGCTTAGTGGATAAGTCTGTCCACTTCTGCCCTTATATAAAAGTGCTAAAATATAAAAAAGTGCTACAGAAATAATATTATTTGGATGATTAATTATCTCTAACAACTTTGCAGTTAAACATTAACAACAATTATTAACAAAGTAATTACAAGTGTTGTATTCACTGTTACAGCTGGATTATGGTGCAGTGTATCAATTTAGAGATTTTACTTATGGAATTACATTAGGACACAATTTTATAAGTACAGTACAAAACTTCAGTTAATAATATCTGTTTCAGACATTGCTCTACCACAATCCAGCTGTAACCTCACCCACCAGTAGTTACATAGCTATTATTAATGCATAACTACACAGTTATAAGGGCCGGTTATTATAAAGTTGGAGCTTTATTTGAGTGATGACACAGCGCTTAGTGTTTATTCATGTCACACCAAAGCCAAGGAATCCCAGAGCTTACAGAGAGCCTCATTGAAAGTAAACTGAAAGAGAAACGAGCGTTTTCTCAGCAACACAGAAAGCAGAAGATCAGCATGGAGAGACAGGTGTTGCAAAAAAGAGAAGACGCAAAAAAAAAAAAAATCCCGAAACGGAGCAGGGTATTAGTGTTAGTCTCCTACCGAGCAGCTTCGAGTTCAGACTTGCCACCTTGTCGCTCTGGGCTCGGTGCAGTAATTCCTCAGACTTGCTCCTGCTTGCTGGTTTCCTGATGCACTGCATGTCGGCTCTTTTTCCTCAGCAGAAGCATCGAGATCTCTCTGGGGACGCCTCGCTGTCTTCGCCCGGGGGGAGGTTTCTGTGTTTGCGTCCCTCTGTGTTTGTTTCTCTTTTCCTTGGGCGTGTACCTTCCAAAGTTCACTCCTTGTGTTACACCGTCCTGCAGCTCCTCGTCCAGACCTTCAGCTCCACCTGTCCTTTTATCTGGGTCGGTTTAATGAAGCCGTAACACGTACTGAACGATTAAACGCATGTAAAAAAGACGATGACATCCTCAGTCTTTCAAACTGAACAGAAACAGCCAGGCTGCCTTGGAAACAAGTCCGTGTGGACTGAGTTTCTGAAGCTGTATCGCCACCTATTGATTAGAGCAGTGGTTCTCAAACTTTTTTCCTTAAAGCCCCCTTGCCTGTGTCCAAGACAATCCAGGCACCCCAAACGCAACTCCTACCCGCATAGACGCACAAAAAGAATAAAGTGATTAATTAAAACATAAACAGCGGTTGTAGGTTTTTGTTCTTATACTCTTATACACGCACACACACATATGCGCGCGCGC
>JBBJLR010000042.1:24781363-24791612 GCA_037577145.1 Brachypetersius gabonensis | reverse complement strand
ATATAATATGGATGGTGTGTATGGATGTATGTATGTATATATATATATGAATATGTATGTATGTATGTGTGTATACATGTATGTCTATATATTTAAGAGAGAGAGAGATAATACATATGTGTATAGATATATATGCGCACACATGTTATGGACTCTTTCAGGTGAAACTAGATTAGTCACAAAGTTACTGCAGAAATTAACACCACAGTAAGTCATTTTCCATCCATTTGCATTGTGCACCTCAGTGACTCATTTTTGAGGTGAGGGTCGCTCCACTCGTCTAGTGTAGAGGGTGTTGCTGTGTTGGATCACGAGGACGTGTGTGTGTTATGTAAATGCTTTAGAGATGCTGTGTATGTTGAAGTAAGTTGATGAGGACTGCTAAAGTTTGCTGTTCCTCTTCTTTTTTTCCCCTGTTGATGGCAGGGCCAGCGTGAGGATGTCGTTCCCACAGGAGATGCAGAGGCAGTCTGAGGTGAAAGAGAACGAACATGACTTGGGATGAGTCATCCACGGTGATCAAGGAGCTTCTAAGCACTGCGTGTGAAGGAACAGGTAGAGAGAGGGAGAGCGTGAGAGGCGAAGGTAGAAAGAGAGCGTTGGAGTGAGAAGAAGGAGAGAGAGAGAGAGAAAGAGAGAGAGAGATCGAGGGATCCCGCCTACCTGCCTTCTCTATCAGTACGTAGGCTCTGACTCAGAGGAAAGCAGCAGTGGGTGAGGACTATCCTGCCAAAACTCACACGCCACCTCCTTACTGCTTCTTACATCATCATCACACACACACACACATACACCAGTTACACTTCACCATAACGTGAGTAAAACGCACACCACCTCATGATCTGGTTTATGGATATAAATGTGCAAAAGCTGGTAACGCAGCCATGTGCCTCGTTCTTTGAACAACTTTCTGAATCTATTTTTAAGGACTCTTCTTATTACATTACATTACCTTACATTCATTTGGCAGATACTTTTATGCAAAGAGGAAACAATTTGGGTAAACACTCAAGTTTCAGGACAGTGTGAAAACCAGAGGAGTGTTCTAGGTGCTAAACCTTTACGTAGGGAGTAGTGCAAGATACAGATCACGCTGCAGGGAGGGAGTTTCAATGAACGACCCTCAAATACAAGATTCACACTGGTCTGAGGATCTTGCATGACTGCAGGTGGGCTTTTTGCCCCCTTTTTGTCCACTGAGGCATATATATATAGTTGCATGCAAACCAAGCACCTTGTAACAAGCTGTGGCTTTGAACACACTGAAGAACTTGAAAGACTATGTTACTTAAAATGCAGCGCTGCTCAACGCATGCAAGCAAATTCCTGTTAAATTTGAACCATTAGGAAACGGCATGGACTTCACTACCCATTGCAACATCTGCCTCCTCCTAATTATCAGCAAAACATTCCAAGACAATCTGTTGGGAATTTAAGTCTTGATAGACATAAGACACACTGATCCTAATTTCAGCTTCAACCTAATAATGCTGCAGTGAAGAATGGCAGCCTGTGGATGGTTTATGAAATTTCTCTGGAGTTGAAATGTGTCCCTTAGTAAAGTATCTCCACTGAAGTTGTTTGGATTTGTTATTTTAAGCATGGTACCATGCACTGGTAGATTAATTTATACCTTATAAAGCATGATAATGGTCACTATAATACAGATAAAACCTGAGATGTGCCCTGCTGTCATGCATGGAGTCGATCTAGGTTGAACACAGCTGGCAATTTTTAACGTCCAATGCGGGGTGCCCAATTTATAATCAAATTTATTTCCATTTCCTCTGACTCCAGATGTGGCTGATCAAACAATACTGCTTGTTGTGCACTGGAGCTAACTAGTAACCAAATCATTACTAGTAATGTTGTCTATATGTCAGGGTCATCAGAAGGTAACCTCATCTGTGATCCAATTTCAGAAGTCAGCACCTGAACACAACACTTAGTAAAAAAAAAGGGTAAAGTGGCCATTTTTGTCATGTGTGAACACACCACAGCACACAGTGTTAACAGGGTGTGATCCAATCGCAGGTGCAACTCCCCAACCAGCTGGCCATATGAGAATGTTTAGAACCAAGTGCTGCAGGCTGGTTACAGTCACCAGAAGAGGATATTGAGAGAAAAAATAAGAATTTGTTAACATTGCCATTGTGTGTAAACACACCGCCAAGTCACATCACATCACACGGTAGCACATGCCAGTTGGATGACGTTCCAACTGAAGTGACCAAAACAATATCTTTCAAATGTAGACATTAGTCACTGGACGGTAATTGTGGTAGTTTTTTGGTTTAGAGATGGACGTTTCCTTTTTGCCAGCTTGTTTGAAATAGTTGAATAATGTTAAATTGGTTTGCAAGTTTGGTTTACTTGACATATTGTCTGTATTGCTAATAAAAGTACAGGATTTGTGGTTCTGGCTTGGAGCAATGGTTTCAGATGTGTATTGGGAGAGTTGAATGGGGAGTTGGGGTCAGAACAATGAATGGGAGCCCAGCTGTATGAGAGTCAAACATCTAATCACTGATCAGAACAGCTACTAATTCTAGCAAACTAGATTTGTCCGGAGACAAAATTGAAGGTTGTGATTCCTGACTACCAAGAGTGCGAACCCTGTAAATGCTAACAAATCTTGGAAGCTGAAGTCCCACAGTCAGTGAAGAAACTTGAGAAGAAAAGAAACTGGATCGTACAACGAGACACTCTTTCAAAACATCAAAATTGGCCTTGACAACGTTTGATCATTTCTAAAATAGTAGCATTTTTCATGGAAAAGTAGAAGAAAGCTGAAATTAAGAAATGACTATTCGCAGGCTATGAGAAACATTTGGAGGCTATTTCAGCCAAAGGGGGTAATTACTGAGTACTGACTGAAGTGGTGCCCAAGCTTTGCCCATGTCATATTTTATGGCCTCAGCTTTGTTGAAATATGTCACGTTCGTTCCATGCAGATAAAACTATTAACTTTTTACATTTTTTCAACATTTATTTGACCAAAGTTGCCCAAACTTTCACACGAGTTTTATAAAAAGCAAGACAGTAAGTACAACCTGGTGCAGAAAAAGAGAGAAACAAAGTTTCTCTGAAATACATAACAGTGAAACACGTGAGCCACAGGACTACTAAGGACACTCTTACTCACACGCACTGGAGAGAGTGTGTCAGCTTTAGAGAGGAGCTACTGCAGTCAGTGGGATGTGTGATGGCACCTTATGGGCAGCTTTCAGAAATAGCATACTCACCACCACACATGCGCACGCAGACACGCTCAGTCATACACACTGCCCAGGCGAACATGTGGCTGTGCTAAGAATAAGACTTTAAGAGTTGTATGTATGTATGATCTAGCACAGCGTCGTGTTCTTATCTACTTATGAACAACATGGCCCAGAATAGATATGATGATGCCTACGGGAGGGTTGAGAGAAGGGGGGGTTTGCCCATGTGCTCTGCCTACAACAGCACATCACTGACAGACCTTTGGATCGAAAGGTCTTTTTAAGGAGGTTATAGAAGAGAAAAGTTAGCAAAAGCAGGAATTTGTGTCCGATCGTTCTGGAGACCTATTATGAGGTTAGACACTGGTTTTGGATGAGAAGGCCTGGCTGACAATTTCCGTTCATCTCAAAGGTGTTAGATGGGGTTGAGGTCACAGCTCTGTGTGGGCCAGTCAAGTTCTTCCACACAAAACTCATCCAGTGGACCTTGCTTCATGCTAGATTAGAAAACGGTGTTCCCCAAACTGTGTCCGCTAAGTGTAAAATCTCTCTGCTGCTGAACTATTAAGATTACCCTTCACTGGAAGTGAAGGGCCTAGCTCAAACCTTGAAAAACAGATGTGTCCCAATACTTTCGTCCATATAGTGTACGATCACAGGTATGAAACTGAAGCCCAAAAATGACCCAACCCGACCTGACTGCTAATGATACCTGATCCCCATTCAAACTCTTGGACACACTAACAGGGATGGATTTGAACGGATGTGAGTTTTGCTTTGGTACAAAGTACCTGAACAGAATGACGGAAAATGTCTGGATAAACCGTTATTTTACTAACAAATGACACACACATTAGTTTGATTTTTTGCAGAATTGCTTAATGTACAGATTGGCATCCACCCTCCTCTGATTAGCTGTTGAAGTGAACAGATCTACTGTGAGTTTTCCACCAACCCAACACAGCCTTCTCCTCATACACTCCTCAAACTCTGGAGAAAGAATGTGGGGGTGCACAAGATCTACTACATAAAAAATCACTCAAAAACAAACACGGACTCGATCCAAGCCCCACATTATATGTGAACAATTGGCAGATAGAAACCTGATATTTTGTTAACGCCATGGCCATTGGGCTCCAGTAGCAGACCTCTAATCTGTTTTAGTTTCCTGTCATTACATTTCATGAAGTCTATCCATTCGCAAAACTCTGTAAGTTTAGCACGGAAGCACTGAAGCAAAAGTCTCAGCAGTGAGTCACTTACCTTTCTTGAATTTCCAGACATGTAGTACTGATGCGCTTTCCTACAAGAGCTGTGCAATTTATCCCAAAGGTAGGCAATATGGCAGCACAGCTTTAATGGGGAGCAAAACTCCAAATTTCTGTATGCAAGCCAATTGCTACCCACTGTGCTATAATTTATGGCCTGCTTGTTTCTTCTACATGGCTATAAGACCTTCATCATCTTAAGGAGCCCCCAGCAACCACTTGGATTACTTATTTAATGGATTTGTTCCTCTCTGACTATTTTCAAAAGATAAAACTAAGCCCCAAAATTAAGTCTCTTGCCATTTCAGTTTAGAAAGTTCAAGTTAAAACGACACGCTGGATGAACTTTGGTTTTTCTGTCTTGATTTCCAGAAGAAAAACACTACAACCATCAACACCGAATCAATGTTGTTAAACTATTACTTATCATTGTTGATGTTTTCACACTGGCAATAAGTTAATTATAAATATGGACATCAATATTGAATTTATATGTGCTGTGTGGGTACTGTTGTGAAATTAGTCCTGTTTTCAGTCTCACACATGAACGCGCAGGTCACGACCCAGCAGTTGTCCTCATAGCGTCTGGAATCCGTTGCACATCTGGAAAATCATTGCAATGTGGCCCGCGCATTCTCTCCTGAAGAAAAGTGGAACCTGGTGGTCAGGAGTGAACGCTTGTAGCTTTCTTTACTTTTTAATGTGTCTTATATGTCACTGCTATTTTCTCTCTCTCTCTCTAATGGACAGGAAAAAATGAAGGCAGAGTTTCACTCAGGATGTACACTGTTACCACAAGAGGGAGTATTGCAGTGTCTCGCAAGCCTCCTGTGGAGAACAGAGCTGTGGTTGGCATGTAGTCTCAGGTATGCCCATGATCTACTATTCAAGCATCATGCCTGCCAGAAGCATCTGTGGAAAATTATGGCTAACTTGCTTGATCCTTGCAGTGAGTTAATGAGTTAATCAGCGCAATATTTCTTTCTGCTGACGTCTCTCTCTGATCATCGTGAGCACTGGGCTGGAAGTGGGGCTATTTTTAGCAAAGTCCAACAGGTGACATAACATATGTTTGCGTCACTCCTCGGAGCAGTCAGACTCTCAGTTTAATGATTAAATGTTAAATATGTAGCAAACTGGTGGTTTGAGCCATGTGGCCTATGATAATATCATGCTGAGTAGTTAATTTGGTGCAGAGAACACCCCCATTGGTAGAGGAAATGCCCAAGCTGTGCTTCTTTCTAGGAAGTGTGTGTGTGTGTGTGTCTGTGTGTGTGTCTGTGTAAGAGTGAGAAAGAGGGAGATAAAGAGAAGGAGAGACACGCATGGCATGAATGAGTCTGTGTGTGTTTACACATGTGTGTGTTGTGCACACAGCCATGTCAGCCCCTCTCCTCCCCCTAACAGTACGTCCCGTCACATAGTTAAAACACCGTGCAGAACAGCAGCAGATGGATCGATGCCTAGAGAGAGAGAGAGAGAGAGAGAGAGAGAGAGAGAGAGAGAGAGAGAGAGAGGGATGTACGGATGGGAGGAAAGTGAGACTGAATGCACGCGTGTGTGTTAAGAACTGTTTGCCAGGGAACGAAAAAAAAAACTGTTACACATATTACCGGGGGAGTTGCTGAGGAAAGAGAGAGAGAGAGAGAGAGAGAGAGGGAGAGAGAGAGAAGAGAAAAAAAGGAAAGTAGAAGTTAGTGACTCAGAAGTAGTGAGGAAGATAGTAATAAACTGAGAGGGAGGAAAGCAGGGGGAGGAAGGTATAATTACAGAGAGAGAGAAAGCGAGAGGGTACACACAGTGAAGACAGAGAGAGAGAGAGCGAGAGAGAGGGAGAGAAAGAGTCGGAGAACTGTCTAACCCTGCCCACTTTCCACAAAACCATTCAACTCCGGCATAGCAAGCTGCACTCTGTCAGCTTTCCCTACAGCTTCGCACCTTTGCTGTCCGAAGCACGGCAGGACCAGAACCGGGACCATCAGGACCATCAGGACCACCAGGACCACGGCCAGCGGCACAGGCAGGAGGCAGGACCAGGACCTGGGAGCTCCGACAAAGCAGAATCTCAACCTCCGGAGCAGAATCCAGCCGCTGTCCAGGGCGCTCCTATCCAGGACCGCCTGTCGACTGACCCCTTCTGCTTTGGTCGCCATGGCTGCTTCTCTCAGATAAGGATTATTTTAGCCTTCACGCCTCTTGTTTCCCGCGCGCTCAGCTCTCGAACAGGCTGGACGGGCGATTGTCCACTGCTGCTGGCAGCGGAGCCGGCTGAGCAAGCCCAGGGGCACATCATTCGTGAGATAGTGGCCGCACCTGACCCTCCTTTTGTCCCGTACCCAGGATGTCCTCCTCTTCCTCCTGCTCCCTCGTCCCGGCACTGACACTGCTGCTACTGCTGTCCGGCTGCTTGTCCGGCCACTGCTCCCCGACGCCCGCAGGACCGGAGAGCCAGACTCAGCAGCAGCAGCAGCAGCAGGAGCTTCAGGCTGGGTCCCGGGACACAGAACAAGAGGCTACTCCATGCCCATCTTGTGCGCTTGCCCAGTTACAGCAGGATCCAGTGGCCTCAGAGCCCGGCATGGTGGAAGCAGTGAAGAGGCACATCCTCAACATGCTGCACCTGAACACGCGGCCAAACATCAGCCATCCGGTGCCCCGTGCCGCCCTTATAAACGCCCTGCGCAAGCTGCATATGGGCCGCGTGGGCCAGGATGGCACAGTGGAGATCGAGGAGGAGGGAGAGGAGACTGGGGAGCGCGAGGATGAGCAGCCCTCCGAAATCATCACTTTTGCTGAGCCAGGTGAGTCCTAGATTGAATTTGGGGTTTTAGGGTGTATGGCAAAGTATTGCATTATCAGTTCATATTGATGATAGAAGTTGCCTATACTTGAATAAAGCTAAAAGTTAAATTTGTAACTTAGAAAGCTATGTATATGTTTTAGTTTGTTTACCTTCTCTGACACACCCATGTCAGCTGTTAAGTAGCTGATTAGTTAAATCTGGTATATTAGAGAATAGAAAACATGAAAATATGCAGTGTAAGTGTATTCTAAAACCAGGGCTGGCAACCACTGATTACAGATAACAGATCATCATTCCTGAATGCAGAAAAAAACCCTATTCCAAACTCAGCTCAGTAAATAACTGTTGATCATTTTAGAACACAAGAAAAGCTCCATTCTAAACTGATAATCATTAATATGTTCTTTTTCACCTTAAATATGATGCATTTCCCAAATGAGAAATGCAGGGCGGCACAAAGAATGCATGCATGATGCTCAGTATAAATGACTGAACTGAACTGAGGCCACAGTGTCCGAATGCGCTCTCTACAATGTCTTGATAATCAAAAGGCAAGGATGAGACTGTGAAAAAGAAAGGGATTGCTAAGGGTGAACACATGCTCTCCAGCTGTGAAACATCCAGCCAGGAAACTCTGTCTGAGTCTGTGCTCTGTGTGCTCTGCTATCGATATGTGGCGAGAGAACCGTTCTCCTCTCAACAGCTTTTAAAACGCTTCTGAAGAGGCGCTCATGAATGTAATCCGTATCTGTGCTGCATAGGTGTAAATTTGAGGGCAGAAGGTTTGGAGATGTGGGGTCCGATTTCCAGGCAGAGATTAGTGTGGTTGTTGAATTAAAGTAAGCAGCCCGTGGGGTACAGGACTGAAATTTGAACCCTTGTAGAAGGATTAACCTCTGTCCACCTGTCGAAAGTGAGCCGATTCGCTTCTAAAGCTGTAACTGTGAATGGGAAAACCTTGGCCATACAATCACACATTTTGATCAACTTCTAAGTATATATCACTTGACTGAATGTCGGAGAGGTTATAGTTTATTCGGGTGGTCCCTTATGGTTAACCCTGCTGATTACAAATTTGTAGAAGCCACTTGATTTGGGTTAGAATGGCAATTTGAACTGAGTAGATATTTAGTTAAAATTTCAGACAAGTTGACAAGGTTAACATCTACAGCAGAGCAATAAATTGTTACTGAGATTTCTACAAGGCACTCTACCTGCTGTGGAGTTTGCTGGTATGCCGGTTCAAGATGCTCTCCCATGTGTGCGACACACTGAGCAATACCCCTCTAATCACAGTGCAGCCTACAGACAGGAGGATGTCTTTACTGCCCTAAAAATAGGGGGGGACCAGTCATTAAAGAAAAGCATGCAGCCTTGCAGAATGCAGTGCAACAGCCATTAATAGCCCTACTCTATCCCAGTGGGTTCGCCAGAGATAGTGTGGGATGGGAAGGTTCTGCGAAGGCATTCCATTTTTAATTGGTTCCTCATGACTTATTTATAACAATGTCACGGAGCCACAAATCAATATGACACTCCTACAAAAAGGCCAGCACCATTTATCCTATCAGACCCAGCCCCGTAGTAGGCACAAATGAATGAGCTTGGGGCACCAAACTGACGGAAACTCATTTGTGGGGCGAACAGTCATTTTGGTGGCAGAGCAGTGTTTCTAAAGATAACAAGGCGGAACTATCTTTAGAGTCCGGTGGCTATTGGTGACGCTGCGGATAGGCAGTCATGTATGTTTTCGATCTGCGGGACAAACACAATACCTTGTTTAATTGCGTCTTTGTTTGCACAAAAAAACCCCGAAAAACATGCGAGCATGCATTGCTTTGCTCCTGTTCACTTACGTAAATGTACATAATGGCCCTCGGCTATAAATAGGCCCCTTTCAATGGACCTGAGATTAAAAAAGGAACCCACAGTGTCTTTATGAGATCAGAGGGCGTTAACGATGCACCCAGGGAAGAGGGCACAGGATGACTGGTTTGAATCCATACAAACGCACAGGATTGTTAGCCCAACATAATTACTCCATTCATCAAAATATGGGCCCCAATAATTACTCCTGGCTCAGCCGAGCCTGGAGAAGTGGTGCTGTGTGGGGGGGGTGAATTCTTTCAAAATGTCCGCGCTTACTGAAACAAAAAAAGGGTGAGAATGTTTCAGAGTGACCAACAACAATAGGTTGGCTTCCTCATGCCCTTGTCTGCACGTTAACTTGTGTCTTTGAGCCGGGGCTTAGGGAGATAGGACTCTCCATTGTGGAGAACTCTGCCTGATCATGGGCAAGATAATTGACCATTTTGAAAGGCCAGCAGAAGATCTATAGGGTGCAGAAAGGGACAGACTAAATGAAATGAAAACATTTTGGGTAGATCTTTTAGAAGTTAAAGCAATAAGACTCTTTCTGAAATCTTTCTGAAATGTTCAGGCTCATTTCTGCTTTCCAAAGACTTCAAATCCTGCATTCTTTTAGGAACAGGGAGATGTTGAATCTCTCAAAAGAAGAATATATGTTTTAATGGGAAATAATTGTAGTGTAAAAGTCTTAGACAAACAGGTGACTAGGTGTTTGATAAAGACTGAAAGTTATTACGAAAACATTCAGAAAATCACACTCGGATACAATGAACCGTGTACCCTTTTGGCCCAATGGTGCACTCATTCTCTACAGATAAACTGGGCACAGAAAGGCAGGTTGTAGCAGATAAGCAGGCGCTGGCCACTGTGTGTTCAGTGGGAGTTGAAGGGGCATGTCCGTGAGTTTACGTGACGACAGGCACTGATGACCTCTGTCTGTCACTGCCCCTGAAACTGAAGGGTTACTAAAGAGCCCTCCTCAAAAAAGAGGAAGCTTAGGACACAGGTCATTGGGACTCACACACACACACACACACACACACACACACACACACACACACACACACACACACACACACACACACACA
>JBBJLR010000042.1:24767519-24781117 GCA_037577145.1 Brachypetersius gabonensis | reverse complement strand
ACACACACACACACACACACACACACACACACACACACACACACACACACACACACACACACACACACACATTCTGATGGACACACATAGAGCAACAGCAAACTGCAAATGTTTGTGAGAACAAACAGAACAGGTCACATTAGATTAAGAAATAAAGTCCAACTTGCAGCCTCAAATGTCAAATCTTGTTCAAATAGGAACCAATGTCGATAAAACATTTTGTCCGCAATACATAACAGTGTATAGTATGTTGCAGCCATTGATAAAAGTTTAGGCAATGAGTCTATCTCACGTCATGAATGACTTGAAAAAGAGATGGTAAAAATGCCCTCCTGCTATGACTGGGATGGTTAACTGCGAACATTCCTCGTTCAGGACACAGACTGTCCGGTAGTTGCCACTCCACTGACCCTTCAGACACTGTGCTAACACTTCCTAAAGTAGAATCAAAAGGAGGCAGAAGCCTATGGCTCCATCACTCATGGAGAGTGTCATGGAAATTTAAAGCTGAGAGAAGTCAGTTCCCCATCAGTGTTGTGACACTCGATCTTTCACTAAGCTGTATGTTTGACAGCGTTATCCGCCGTAGATGGGAAAAGTGGCCCACGCTGTCTTTGTTTAAACTTCAAAAACAATTCCTGGTGTCACGTTTAAAGTGCCTTTGAAACTCGTTAAGATTTGTGGAAAGGCGTGATGCATACTGCCCTTCAAATGTTTGGCGGTTCCTAACTTTTCGAAATGACAAATGAGCGGCACGTCTTGGTCGGTTTGCCACAGTAATACCATTTGTCTTTTCGCGGTTGGGGTAAGAGAAGTGTGGGATCGTTATTGCAGGCCAAACTAACTCTTCGCATCAAAGAAGACACTTTGATGAACATGAGGCTGCGTTCCAAACTGAACATTTCAAAAGAGGTCCAGATGTCCCCAAACTTTTGACGGCCAGGGTAGGTCAGCAAGTGAGCACAAAGTCATGAATGTAATCTGCGGCTTATCATGCCAGACTTTCTGCAGGGAGTAGCGAAATCCGCTCGGACATTGTTCTAAGTGCCTGGACAACCTGTTGCAATTGAATAATGAATGAATGAGGCTTAGGAAATCCTCCTTTAGTTTCATAGAGCTCTTTTCTTTGGTGCTGTATCGGATGACAAGGTGAAAGACAGTATCACGGATTTCTGGTAAAAAATCTCACCTGTGTTCCCATTATGAGGCATTTCAGTGTGTAAGGGAAGGGGTCTAAAAACGGGGATTTTTTTTTTGTGAGTGGGCCGAGCTCACTGATATCAGATGACAGATCATGTATTTTATCCAGACATGTTGACTAAATAATTGAATTAGCAGCTATTCTTTGGGAGGTGGGGTCTGGCTGGTTGAGAGCGGCGCGAGAGAGCCAGTATCACAGATCAATAAATCATCAGTGGTAACTGAATCTGAGCGGGCTTAGAGCACACAGTCATGTGCGAGTTATTGGGAAGGCCCTTGTCATAACATGACAGGCTTTATGTACACAAATGGAGTGCCAGGATTTTAGCAGCAGGAAATGTTTTTATGGAGAAGGGCTAGGTGTTGACGAAGGACTGCAGATGGTGGAGAACGACTGTGAAAGCTCCTAACTCTGACTCTCACAGAGAGGGGGGGGCGAGGAGGGAGAGAGCGAGCTTTTGGTTTATGCTGGTTTACAAAGCCCCCTGGGGTCCTGATTCCATTCAGCTGTTTCTCATCCGTTTGGACGCCTGCCAACACACACAACAAATACCACTTTATAGTACTATTTTACCATAAATCAATTGACTAAATCTCTTGTTCGGGAACAGCTAATTGTTTTAAAGAGTGTCTATGGTAAGGTGTAGCTCCAGACATTTCCGTCACGTGCTGACAGAGCCAACCCCCCCACGAAATGTCACAAAGACATTATGAGTTATGAGTAGGGTGTCACTAATGATTGTTTTTTTTTTGTTTGTTTGCAGGAGATGCCCCTGATATTGTGAAATTTGACATTTCCAAGGACAGTAGTGCTCTGTCTGTGGTGGAGCAGGCCAATGTGTGGCTGTTCCTGAAGCTGGCCAAAGGCATTCGTGGCAAGGGCAAGGTGTCTCTGCAGCTCCTGCAGACTCTGCGTTCTGGGCTTGGCTCGGGTCCAGCTACTCAAGAGCAGGAGGTGGTGGTATCTGAGAAGATGGTGGATGCCCGGCGCAGTGGCTGGCACACCCTGTCCGTGAGCCGCAGTGTCCAGGAGTTGCTGGACAGCGGGGGCACAAGGGAGCTCCAACTGCGACTGTCATGCCCTCTGTGTGTCGGTGCTGGAGCCATGCCCATTCTGGCAAACTCGGCAGGGGACGGAAAGGAGAAAGAACAGTCACACCGCCCCTTCCTGATGGTGGCGCTGCGGCCAGCAGAGGACCACCCGCTACACCGCCGCAACAAGCGCGGCCTGGAGTGCGACGGCAAGATCCGTACTTGCTGCAAGCGCCAGTTCTATGTCAACTTCAAGGACATCGGCTGGAGTGACTGGATAATCGCACCATCCGGCTACCATGCCAACTACTGTGAGGGTGAGTGCCCCAGCCACATGTCCAGCATCACGGGCTCCGCCCTCTCTTTCCACTCCACCGTCATCAACCACTACCGCATGCGCGGCTACAGCCCCTTTACCAACATCAAGTCGTGCTGCGTGCCCACGCGCCTTCGTGCCATGTCCATGCTCTACTACAACGAAGAGCAGAAGATCATCAAAAAGGACATTCAGAACATGATCGTAGAGGAGTGTGGATGCTCATAAAAGCCTGCGAGAACCTTTTAGAAACCCTGCTCTTGGTGGGTCAGCCGTGGATCAACAAACGTTTCTCGAAAACTGTTTTTTTGACTCAGACGATTTATCTTGTGGTATGTTTATGGACCATTCTGTTCGGGACTCTTGGTTTGAGTGATCTCTCTGTGGCACTTTCATATAAATGTAAAAAAGAAGACTTAAAAAACGTAATATATTTTTGTTATCTGAAGGGAGGGGGAGGGATATGTGAGGGAACGGGTGCATGGTCAAGATAAAAAAAATGTCATTCCATGTTCTCTGCGCTGCAATAAAGAGAAGCGTCTCGGAAGTACGAAGCCGAGAAAAAAACGAACTATGCAACTTGTCAAGTGTTGTCATTGGATGTTTGTTTTTTTGTTGTTGTTTTTTTCTCTTTTTTTCTCATTCATTTTATGTTTATGGTTTTTCTTTTTACGAACCCTTTCCCAGCAAGAAAAGAGTTTAATTTTCTATTTGTGTTTTGAAAAGTACTTGAAAAAAAGTAGTTTGACCAGCTACTGGAGCCAAACTATTATTGTTATTGTTATTGTGATTATTTTTGTTATTATTATTAATAATAACAACAATATGATTAATTTCCTATCAATTGTGAATGTTGATGAAAAGTGATGAGAATTTGCACTAAACCAACATTCTTATCATATCAACCACACAAGAGTATGATGTACATTTGGATCATATATAGAGTATACCAAAGAACCTACATATTACTAGCTTTCAGAACAACTCTTCTGCCCAGCTTGACTGTGGCACTAGTCGAAATTTTACATGATTATGTGGTCAACAAAAGGTATCGGTGTCACAAAAATTCCAGTTTTCACTCTTTTCTTTAACATTGCCTCAGCTTTCTCAGTGTGCATTGTCTTCTCAGCATCTGGACGTGTTGTCCAGGCGTTCACTGCCATGATCTTACCGCTACCGCACAGTCTGGCGAGACACCACTAGTGGAGACATTCGTCCTGCAGCGAGACAAAATATACACTTCTGTGACAAACGACTGTGTTTGTTTGGATGAAACAAACGAAGCAACATTGAAGGAAGCTTTTGGACATTGAAAATGTTAACTTTGTATGTACAGATATCCAACATGAGGTGATAAGATGCATTGTTGTACAAATGGAAAATGTGCTTGTTATGTTTTATATCTAATTTATTTTGCAGCATACTCTTTGCTTCACTATTAAAGCTAAGTTGTAAAACAACCCTGATCTGTCAGTATTCATTTTATTCTTCGCCACACTCACATGACAAACAAAACCCTTGAACATGAATTAAACGCCACATGCTCAGTTAGTCTTTACGGTCCAACCACAACACTGCGCTCGTTTCTGTCAACAAAGGACTTGATAACAAGACAGTGTAGATTAGACTGAACAGGCGTGATTTTTGCAAGTCTTTTTACAGAATAACAGGTTTGATAGTCAGTTATGAGCATGAGGATGAAGACTCAATTATTTTTTATTGGATTGAAATTATGCACATCTGATTAATTTCCAATTGAATAAACTTTGTAGGCTCAAACCAACTGACACCAGTAGAAGCACTCAGTCTCTACAAAATGAGAACCTGGACTTTCAGTGTACGTTGAATAATAAAAAAACAGATAACATTATACACCTAAACAAAATGGGAAATGAGTAATAGCATAATAATAAAGTGCTTGAATAGCCAAGTGAGCACCAAAGCATGGACTACACAAGACTGTCCTGAAAACACAGCATCAGATCAAGAAAGGAACAAAGAAGAGCCAAATAAAGGCCAACCATTTTTTTTCAGTTGCCAAAACTGGAGTGAACATGCACCAGTCTGTGAAATTAAGAGCTGTACACAACTGGCCTGTAAAGTGTCTGGAGTTTGTTAAAAGAGTCTCCTGTTTGGGATGTGGAATACATGTTTTGTGGTCAGATGCAGATTTATGGCCAAAATTCAAAATGTTACTATCATGCAATCCTAACACTGCCCATTCCTCAACAAACACCACCCGAGCAGTTAAATATGGGGGTCAAGTCTAAGTCCAGATCTCAATCCAGTTGAGAATCTGTGCCTCTATTTGAAAATTGCAGACCAAGGCATTTTGGACAATTTCATGCTTCCAGCTTTGTGGACACAGTTTTGGGAAGAACCTTTTCTATTCCAGCATGACTGCCCCAGTGCAGAAAGCAAGATTCATAAAGACATGGCAGGATGAGTTTGGTGTGGAAGAACTTGACTAGCCTGCATAGAGCTATGACCTCAACCCCATCCAACACCTTTGGAATGAACGGAGATTGTGAGCCAGGCCTTCTCGTATGTCTGACCTCATAAATGCTCTACAGAATGATTGGGCAAATATTCCAAAAGAAACACTCCAACATCTTGGAAAAGAATGGCCTCTGTCTATTGAAGAAAATCCTTCTCAAAACAAGCCTTTGGAGACAATAACTGTGGCAGAAAAATAGTCTGAAAAAAAATGGTCAGGGTTCTTAGGTGATAACTGAGACAAATGCTATTCTGATCATCTGGAAGGTGGCACTGTTTTTGTTTCAGAAGGGCTTTGCTTAGATACTCACAGCTCATTATCAACAGGCTTTTTAAAGAATGTGATCATCTCTAAGTTACTGTTTTCCAATAAGACTAATTTATCGTGAGTTCTGAGGATAAATAATAAAATTTGGTTTGATTTAAATAAACATGTTTCCATAGTTTGTCAGTACACAGACATGTACATTTGCTCTGAACTCACTGTAAATAAACTAGTTTATTTGCAGATGATAAACTGTTTCCAATGTATTTTGTGTACTATAGTTTTTCTTCTGTGCTGCTGAACTTTTTCAGTCTGTTAGCACAAATGCTACAGATGCTACCAATCGGTCTGAGCTGAAAGTGTTAGGAAGATGCTAATTTTGCAGTCAGTACGCATGGCAGTCTGAACAATACGATTAATGTTGTTGTTTTATTAATATTAACTTTAAATATAGACTTGGCCGCGTGGGCACAGGCAATAATACAGTGAATATCTAGTTAAAACATGTATTTTTACATAACAGTGGGCGGCCGGTGGTCTAGTGGTTGGGGAGTTTGCCCTGCAATCAGAAAGGCATGGGTTTGAATCACAGAACTGCTTGGGGCACTACTGAGGTATCCTTGAGTAAAGTATTGTCCTGGCTGCCTGCTGCTTCGCTTGGTGAATGGGTTAAATACAGAGAAACATTTCATATTTTTCACACTGTGTGCTGTGGTGTGTTCACGTCCGACAAAAAATGGTCGCTTTACACTTTAATTAGTGAATAACAGGAGTTAAAAGAATAGGCGACACACTACTGCAATAGTACATGAAATGACAAGCAAAGCTGCACTTACAGTGCAATCAGTGTTTGTTTATGTCTGAAACATACAAACAGTGATGGGGTGTACATGTAAGTGTATATGCAGCAGGATTGTTTTTCACAAACCTGTTTCTCACTAATCAAGGAACGTTTGACACCCCCCCCCCCCCCCCCCGCTAGCCCACACCTCCGTCCTTATCCGCTGCTTTTCTTTCAGCGTGAAGAGACAACCATGAAACCAAATCATGAATTACACAAATAGACGAAGAAATGGTTTGGGCGTGTTTTACTGCTGTGCCAGTTTGTATGGATATAAATAATTAAATCTGAGTCTAAGTCAGCCTTTGATTCTAGATCTCTGTACCTTTTTTCCCCCAGGAGCTCAGGCTAGCTGTGTAAGGATGAGACTGGCTGACCCAAGGGTGGAGAGGTAATTACTGCTATCATCGCTCAGCAAATAAAACCTGCCAAGTTCTCCACAGGCCCCCTCCAAAAAATAGTCTCTCCCAAAGCAGAGCAGTATCTCTCTCCGGCCTCTCCTTCCACTAAGTGTGGCAACATTAAACCCACACATTCTAAAGGACCCAACCTCAGATGCATAATATAGCGGTATTAAGCTGGAGTGTAATGTTTTAATTGTTAGCTGATACAGTATTCTGCAGTTCAGGATTGTATCTAGCACATCAACCACTGGAAATCCCTACAGGGGTTTGATCGCCCCCTACTGTTGGTTTTCAGAACATGGGTTAACAATAATTTGGAGCCAATGCAACATAACACCCCTAAACTCAGAGTTTACACTTAGCCAATGATCCAAATCATTAATACATAGTAAAAAAAAAGAAGCATTTTATTCTCTAAAGAGTTTTTCTCCAGCAACACCCCTTCCTATCATGTGAAACAGCACACGCATTAAGTCGTGAGGTTTGTATTCATTGATATTTTAAACTTCCCAGTTATGTGTATCATTGTTTTGATTTAAATTTTCTCCCCGATTTAGTCATGTCCAGTTCCACCAGCTTGATAAGATTCCTTCAGACACACAAAACCACCAACACTGCGGCAGAGTCAGAGCAACATTAGTGCATCATCACTGGACAGCTCAGTGTGCTTGAAGGAGAACACTAACTATTAGCTAACAATACATTATTGCATTAGAATCATTTGCCAGATGCTTTTATCCAAAGCAACTAATAATATGAGATCGCATTCCAGCTTCAGGACAGTGTGAGGCACAATAAAGGTTGAATTGAAGGAAATAGAGAGGTTGAAAATGTGTTATATTAAAAAGAATACATCATAGTAGACCCCAGGAAAAAATATGTAACATATGGGCTCTTTAAAAACATATTGCCACCTTATATCATGGGAAACAGGATTTTATGTCATAATTATAAGAAGTACGTTGGTGTGTTTACAATTGTACTGTGATTTAAATATTTGATTTATGTTCCTTTAACATTTAACATGCCTTGTTTATGACATGCCTTGTGCTTACAAGTCTGTTTTCTGTTCCTGACTACCATTCACAAAGAATTACAACAATGCCTCAGACTCGATTGCACTCAGCAGCAATGCAGCAGAAAACGGATGTCTCTATTTGCACATTATGTAAGGGTTTGCTGACAGCCAGGCCCTTCTGAGACTCGTGTTGGTAGACCTTGTGGGGCAAAAAAACATCAGCGCAAACATTCCTTTGCCTCAAGGGCACGTGTTGGAGGGTGTGCTTGATTCACCCGCCCCCTAAAGTCTAATGAAGAGCTGTTGAAATGCCATTCGCCCCATTGGCACTAATGCACAGTTACTTAAACATGAATAAAACAAACAAAAACTTTTTTGTACCTGATCAGTATGATTGAAGACAGACATTGATGAAGTCAGGCCCTGTTTATCGCAGTCATTGACACAGTTCAGTCTGAGAGGAGAACTCAGCCTGGCCCAAAACTGACCAGTGTCCTCGCATTCATATTTACAGAGAGACTTTGAATGGTCACAGCCTGAAGCAAAATCAATATTGCCCCATTCAGTAAGTTTGCAGTAAATAACTGTGAGGAAAAAAAAGCAACCTGGATAAAAAAAAATATTTTTTTCTATTCAGTAATACTTCAGTTGTTACTAATCATGCATGGTGAGCTTCTTAGTATTATAGGACTACTAACAGTAGTATATATGATAAGAAAATTATTTTTTTTAAAAGATTTTTAATTTTATTTATGTATTAATTATTCAGTGATTGATCCTATTTGTTACCTACTATGAAATTAATACCTGCAGTACTTTGCAAACGGCAGAGACCATACTTTTCATTTATTTCTAGTCAAAATGACCATTAGGTTCAAGTTAAAGGTTAAAATAAAGGTTAAAATAAAAATGTATTACGTGTGTGAAATCGTTTTTTTGCCTGTTCTTTGTGTTCTGCTACTACCCCTTAATTTTTCTATCCTTCCAGTCTTAAAACTGGAATAGATTGTCTCTATTCCTAAAGCTCTCATCAACCTTACCTTTCAAAGAGACAAAGATTCACTAAAGCGGCTCCTCACACCTCAGCTGCCTTGAACATTTTTCTGTCATGTGCATCTAAAATGACTAAAAGAGAGATTAAAGTTTTAGGTGCTTAGAAAAAATGCCCTACACTTGCACAAGATGAGGGAAGATAAAAGCAGGAGTTTCTAAAACTGGAGTTTGAAACATTTTTAAAAGACCTGTAAATAAAACCAAGTCTGTGTCCATCAGATAAACTGCAAAGAAAATCAAGCTCCACCTCTGAAAAATCCACCCTTTCACTGTGTGAAGACGAAACGACACTGTGGGTCTGAAAAGATGTGAAGCTGTTTAAGAAGCGGTTAGTGAGCAAAAAGGAATAGACAAAAACACAGAAATCGGACATCTGAGATGTGGGATGAGGTTTAGAGTGTAAATCTGTAATTGGTATTATGTGAGAAACAGGAAATCAAATCTAAGAAGTTCCAAGAAGCATGAAAAAATATTCCAGCAGATATCTCTAAAAAACTGAAAGCAAGTCTCCTCAAAAGAAGAGAAGAGTGTAATAAATCAAAAGGGTGGACACATGAGATACTGAATCGTCTATTACACTTTTGTTTTTGAGGTAATTTTGTGGTTCCTTCTGTTTGTTCTGTTTTCTGCTTTTTTCTAATGCTGAAAAACCAACAACTTGTCCTTAATTACTGCGCTAATAAATGGAAGGGTGGTTTGTGACTTCTGTAGTAAGAAGAGTGGGGAATTAAAAAATGGATTCCTCACAGTTTGAAGTGTTAATCATGTCACCTTAGAGTCTCAAGAGATCAATGAAATGGGGTTGCAGACCCAGTGACCACTTTACAAAAGAGGCTTGTTGTGTCACTGTAGATGCTATTGATATCCACCTGTACTGATTTAAAGGCTTAGCGAGTAGTTTTGCAATGCTTTTGGCTTTGACAATGACTCAGCCAGCTGAGAAGGCCTGAGTTATCTAAAGGCTGTCGGGCCAGGCTTTTCCAGACTTCTGCGCAAATTTTGACACTGTTTTCAGGTGACAAAACACAAAACAAAACAAAAGACAAAGGTCTTAAAGAAGGAAAACTGGTTCAGAAGACGGCCATGCCGCGCTGACCTGTGGTAGGAGTCCACACAAGGTGGTCTGTTGTTTTCAAGGCTGAGAACAACGTATCATGTCTGCCGGTCTGGTTGGCTTTCTCACTTTGACAATGGGAGTGAGAGTGGCTGGGAAATCTAACACTCGGCCCTTTGTTTGTGGGGAAAAATTAGAGCAACAGCCTACAGACTGCGCGGCTCCTGTGTTATCACGGCGAACCCTTCTCTTCTCTTTCCCTCTCGTCTCTCTCTGCTGAGACATGAACTCCTTTATGGCGCGCAGTATGTGGAACTTGCACATGGCCAACGGGAAAGTAATACCTGCCCGGGGGCACAGAAAGTGCATTCAGGACAAGAGAAAGGGCCCAGATAAGACACAGGCTGGCATCAGGAAAAGCAAAGACCTACATGACTTGGCCCGTTTGTGTGCTGACCCCAAATCTCATCAATGCATCTGCCGTGTGATTAGCACGGGGGAGGGGGGACAAAGGAGTTTTCAGAGCATCGTGTCCATTCCAATTAGCACTATACCACTTAGAGCGCTATATTAATACACATAGACATAAAGCCCCCCTCCCAGAAACTCCAGCTGTAGATCTTAGTGCATGCATTTACTCATCATACAATTGTACAGAAATGTTTGAACAATCCCGGTAAAATTACATTGATTTTCAACATGAATATTAGTGTACATCCTCTACAGAATGTTCAGTGTTGTACCAAAAAGACTATTTATTTTTATTTGTAAAGTTCAACCTAAAATATACAATTTGCCATAACCTTTGATTAAGCCACATTTAATGCTGTATTTTTTCCTTTCAGCAAATGAACAGTAATTACAGCTCATTGGAAAAAAAAAAAGCAGATTTGACATTTATGTTGTAGGTAAAAAAGGATATATTTTACAGTCAGAATTTGATGGAAAGTAATTGTTCTGTGAAAAGAAAACCCATCCTATATTTTTGTTTGATGCAGATTAAAAATATTATGTTCTATTTTATATCTACAATATTTTAAAAAGTATATAGTGACTCGAAAGTACAGCAAAGCTACAATATCTAACTATTCATATGGAGCTCATGGCCTATTTTTTTTTCTTTGAGGTGAATATCATTATCTCATTACAATGGCAGCTGTCAAGGGGTGGCGAGGACCAGACTGTGATGTCTAGACAACTGGGTCAGAGTATCTTCAAAACAGCAGTTTTTGTGAGGTTTTACTGATTCGCAGTGGTTAGTACCTACCAAGAGTGGTCCATGAAAGGACAAGCTGATGGAGGTCCCATCTGGCAACTTCAGGGTTCTTGTAAAGTCCATCCCTAAATGAGTCAAAGCTCTTTTGGCATTTCGAGGTGGAGCATACACAATATTAAGTAGCTTATTTTAATTTTATGTCTGATTGGTGTCTGTGTATGGCCCCTGTTTTGATTGACGGTTCTGTATTTTGTTGTATACAAAAACACAATGTGAAACTCACAATATGAATGGGTGGAGTTTGCTGTAAACCAAACAGCAAGAATAAACCAAACCAGATATATAATGGCGCTTTTCCAGTGGCACAAGGAACCATGCTGTACCTCGAACAAACGTTTTTCCATTACAAATAAAGTTATCTGCACCCAAACCCCGTAACTGTGCTGCGCGGCTGCACAGCTAAAATTGTTCCGCAGGCGAGACAGCTGCGTCACTGAATTCTGATTGGTCGAAATGTGATTCTCTTAACATGTTAAGAGGCCATTTTTTTTGCCTGCACAAAAAACAACACTAGAGATGCAAGCTAACAACTAGGTACTACAAGCACTACTATCTGTTTGGGCTTTCTATGACACTAACAAATTTTTTCCAGGTCATCATTAACAAGTTAGCTGGTTTAGGCTTTCATCGCGGGGCTAAACAAAGCTGAGAAAAAAATTAAAAATCTCCGAAAAGACCATAAATAGGACTGGTTCGACTGATGTGGTTTGAGATGAACAGCCATAAACTGTGGGAAGAGAACTGCTCTGCTAATGCGTCAGAAACACCATAATCAGAGATACACTGGAAAATCACAGTACGGTTAAAGTACAGCACGCTTCTTGAGTACTTGTGGAAAAGTGCCTTTACTGTATTGTTTTTCATGACATCATAATAACAGTGAATGGACTAGACTGTTTTTGCAGCTGCTTCCATACATGGACTGTGGAGTGAACTATTTTAAACATTAACCGATTAGTCAAATTACATCAAAGTTTTATTTGAAATGTGGTGTTGCATGGAATGACTGAAATAGAAGTTAAATAAGTATGTTTAGTCTTACTCCATTCGCTCCGTATACACTTTACATGACCAAGCACATCAGTCTAGTGCTTGTGACCGTCTAGCCCTACAAATGACTAAAGTTCATTGTTGCACCATCTGCAAGGTGGACCCGCGCTGATAAAAGTGCCGTCGGTGCAAAGCCAGCCCGCCGACTAATCAAAATCATCAGCTTGCATGTGTTATTTTTGATCTGTGCACCACTGTATAAAGGGAGATAAAAACATGTCGCATCTTTAGAAGGAAGTGTTTCTGTGGGAAAGTAAATATCTTAAAGCAATGGGCTTCAGATGTTTTACCCCATTGTCCTCTAAACACAGATGTTATGGAGGAAGCCAAATATGTACAACCCTCCCCCCCACACCAACTTGGTAGTGATCATTTTTGTTTGGTGATTAAATGGAACGAGAGCCAGATGGGAAGCACAATCCTTTGTGTTTACTTCCAGGAAATGTACAATTAATCTTTAATCATTTGATCAAATATCTGATTTACACGTTATACTGGTCACCTTGAGTAAGCATGGCTGGTCGTTGTTTGCTCTACTAAACGTGCAGAAATAATGTTTCAATAAAGCAGTATCAATTCTGGAAATCATTAAGTTGTTGCTGGACTCAAATCCTCAAGCTATGGAAACAACAAAGACTCAATGTCGACGAATCGGCGCAGTGATAATGACTTCTAATGTAACTAGCATCAAACTGATAACTCCGAACTGACAAACTGCTGCGCTGCAGTGGACTCTAGTGATCGCCCTGTTTCCCAAATGGCTAAAGTTCATTAATACACAGTGTGCAATGTGGACCCGAGCTGATAAAAGTTGTGCTGGTGCAGAAACAGCAGACAGAGCCAGTGGATTCAGTGAATTGGCAGTAAATAAGGAAGACATTCTGCAAACAGACAGAGTGCATCGACCCTCTTGGTCAGCAGCCAGCACTGGTGTCGGAAACACTTGATTTGAGCTCATGCAAAAGCAAAGTACGCCGCAACCCTTACAGATGGAGTCATCAGAGCTACCCACTTTGGGGCGAAACCACTTTTTGTCAACCAATTTATTCTCCTAGTAGCAGATACTTAACAGGGATGGACCGATGTGGAAATTCATTTTTAGTTTATTGTCATCAACAGCTGGGAACATGTAAATAGTTTGATGAGACGTTTCTCCATGGGCCACAGTACAACATTCAACAAAGTTAAAACAGAGACAACACAATAAAGAGACACTACAACAATGTAAAAGCGATGTAATGTAACAGAATAGGATGAATGGGATCTAAAACTTTCAAAGTGGCTAGTATTGCACCATAAGTATAAAATTAAACAGCAGGCAGCATTCAACAAAATGCAAGAGAAGAGAAATAATACAATAAATAGACAAAATGGCAATACAACAGTAGTGTGGTCTGATGTCAATATCTAATATTTATCATGCAAATATCTGCGGAAAGCGAGACTAATATAAACATTTGTAAAATTTTGAAATAAGGGCAAAAAATATATATATATATATTATTATTATTATTAATAATAATAATAATAATAATAATAATAATAATAATAATTATTATTATTATTATTATTATTGTTGTTGTTGTTGTTGTT
>JBBJLR010000042.1:24743747-24767419 GCA_037577145.1 Brachypetersius gabonensis | reverse complement strand
TTCTTCTTCTTCTTCTTCTTCTTCTTCTTCTTCTTCTTCTTCTTCTTCTTCTTCTTCTTCTTCTTATTATTATTATTCTTATTATTATTATTATTATTATTATTATTATTATTATTATTATTATTATTCTTATGTTTCATTCATGCAGTGCCTTTCCAAAGTTTGAGGGTTCTTTCTAATTAAATAACAAACCTACACATGTACACACGCTCAGTTTCTTAAAGAGACTATGGTAAGTAGTCCAAAGGGGATTTTCCATTCCTGCTAAGGAGTTAGCTCATTGCCGGCTCAAGGAAAGTTTCTTAGAGTTCGGATTAAAGAGAGACGTAGCATTTGGTTTTGTAGGGCTGGAAATCTGGAAACCTTAATAAAACAAAGACATTTTTCCCCAGTAGCCCAGCTTCCCAAGTTTTGCTCTTCTGAAGTACAATAAATCTGCCATCAAATATTTGTCTGAATATTTTTAAAATCTAAACATCAGACTGATGGTGATATTATAAAAAAGGTATATAAAAAAACTGTTTGCAGATATCAAGATGATTTTGATGTTAGTGTGCATTGCCACTGCTTAGCATTCTTGTGGGTGTATTCTGGGTACATGGCCATAGTGGGATATCCTCACCAGTCTGATAGGTCTAAAGAAGCTGGTTGTCTTCTTCCAGCTTAACTGAAGCTTGGTATCAAATTGCTTTGAGTTGCTGTTTGCACAAGATCACCGAGTCAGCACACTGAGCTTCAATTCTCACTGCTCTCTGATGCTGATTAGCCTAGCATAACCTAGCATACATGCCTGCACTCCATCCTGCACAATTTGAGCACAGGTAATTATACCTGTATAGTCACAAATGTCATGTCATGAGACACTGGAGGGTTTCTGGTTCTCCTCTGTGATGCAGAAGGAGACCTTTAGCTGGATTAGCTAATTGCAGACTGACACAACAGTCAGTTTAAAGGGCCTATATCAAAGGGCCATGTCAAAAAAGATTCTCCATCTTTTTTTCTAATTAACCCATATAGTCATGTGTGAACACACCACAGCACAATGTGGACAATGAGAAATTCTTTCTCTGCATTTCAATCCATTCAACAAGTGAAGCAGTGGGCTGTCGCCAACAGTGGGCACCCGGGGAGCAATGTGTGGAGATGGTAGCTTGCTCAAGGGTACCTAGCAGTTGGGATTCAAACCCCTAACCTTCTGATTGCAGGGCAACACGCTAATCACTAGGTCATCCGGCTGCCCAGATGTTATACATAGTATGGTGGGCTGCTGGGAGCATTTCAAATTAGTGTAGAGGGCCCTCTCTAAGGGGATGGGGTGGTAGATGTGCTAGCTGTAGCAGGGTGGATAAGTGAGGTGGGGGGTAATAAATGATTTTTTAAATGGTTCCTGCAAGCTACCATCTCCTGTCAAAGGTTTCAAGTATGCCAAGCATCTAGTTATGCTCAAGTTTTGATCAGTCTCAAAGACTGTACTGTAGTAACAAAACAGCCTATTTGATTTTAAGGGATGAAGAGAGGCTGAAAAATGATTGTGTATAAATGAATCGTCTCTGTTTTTGGTACATACACTCACAGTAAGTGGACCGCAAGAAAGATTTAGCGCCCTTATAAAATAGGCCCTTTAAGAATTCATGTTAAAGCTAAGGCATTCCCATTCCTCTCCTTCTAACTTGTTTATGTTCTAATACCCTTCAGCTGTAACAAATGGTCAGAATGGTTGTTTACAGAAAATTAGCCATTCATGAGAGCCAGCTTGATTATTTATGTGTCAGCCTCACACTAATTTCATTAGCTTCCTTGCTTACTGTGTGTAGTGCTGAGTGTGTAATTATACTGTTTTTAAGGGCATAAACATTGCCATTGCCTGAAGAAATCCCTGTATTAAATACAGAATGTTCATAGAGTAAAGACAAATGAGCAATTTAAGGATGAAACCCTCACACAACATAAATGGAAACTTTAATGGTGTAAAAGTGTGCAAAACAAAACTGTTGACTTGGTAAGATACTGGCATTGTACATGCTCTTTAACCCTTAGAACCCAGAGTGTTTCAGTAAAATCTGATTTCAACAAATATAAACAATGTAAAACATTTTTGTTTGTTTGTTCTCCTTCATGCTCGCTGTTTGCTGCTCTTTCTCTTGGCATGCTGCCACTCTGCTGCTCTCTGGACCCCCTCCCTCAGTGGGTGGAAACTATCCTGAAAATTCTCCCGGGTTCAAAGATCTGACATCATTTATGGTGTAATTTATAGACATAATTTTTAAAACCCCAGAAGTGGTAATTCTTACTATGTGTAAAATTACAACATTGGTTCTATGTGGCACCAAACAAAGCTCAGAAAGACATCTGACCCCTCGAGCATCACGCAAACAGAGGAACGTCCTTATAAGAACAATTTGCAATTTGTTGTGTTCATGTTAAATAGGTTAAAAAGCTGGCAGTTCGCAGAGTGGACACTCCAGATGTACCTCCTGACTCACTTTCTCACGGTTTGATAGATAACGTGGTGTTGCCCAGGCACTCCTTTTTTGCCCCAGTCTTCTTGGCAGTTGCAAGATAATGGGGATGGGGTAGGAGTGGGGTGAGGGTTTTAAAGGCTGGTCAGAGCAGAGCATTGGAAATTTAAGCACAAAATGGTAGAATTAGGAGGATCTCATGGGATCTCCTTAAATGATCCCACTCCTGGCATCAAATTGTAAGTCGGTATTGTTCGTACCAGTAATGACAACGATTATGTAATTTTGCGACAGTCATTAGAGACACTTTATCCCCGCAAATACACTATTAGTTAGACTCTTAAAGTGAAATAAATAAATAAAGCAGAAGCAAGCATTCAAAGTCCATGAAAAAAACCTTAACACAGCTTAGCTTTGCATTCCTATACGTTCTGAGACTGATAAGGATGGTAGAGCTCTAACTGAGCCTTCAATTATAGTCTGAACTGATATTCTTCCCTTTCCTCCAGCAAGAGACTGAATAAACTCCACACTCCTAATGTTAGTGTCTGTTGTGAATCATGAATGAAATAAATTCAGTGTTAAGAGTTTTAAACTTAATATGGCGTAAGGGATGGCTCTCCTAAAAACCTAAACACAAAATTTTTTTATCTCTCCAATTATTCATCTTTCTTTCTCTTTAGGACCCTTCCACCTTTTCTTCAATATTATTCTTTCAATATTACTCTTTCTTTGCTTTCTTTTTCCATTCTCTTCATTTGATTTGAGGCAAACAGCGCTGGAAATGACAACATCTAAAAAGGATTGTTTTTGTTTTTTCAAATATCACAGGTAAAGCAGTGACTTGATTCTGAGTGTAAAAAAACACGTTGAGAGCAATAATGACTACTGATGTTAACTTGTGTAAGCCAAGGCTTGTTGACCCTCACAGAAGATGATCTTTCTGTAGCTAGCTTGGTCCAGTACAAGTGGCAAGGTTAATTTCAAAGGTGGCAGCTTCCACAATGTGCCATCCATGTAACCATCCACATGAAGAAATTAGACACAGTGAATAAGCTGCAGTCCAACAGGTTTCAATTCCACTTTGATGAATGTATTCATTGATCCGTGCTTTCAATCAACATCTCAGAAGATTTTCACACAATATGTTGTTCTCATCCTGTGTACCTGTATGCCAACTTTATTTAGTTTGTTTGTTTATATTTATACCTTTATAACTTAACCAGGGAAATTGTTAGGAACATATTCCCCCCAAAAATTAAAACACAAATGTGTTAACACTATGTGTTACATAGGACTGTATATAGATGTTTACCGCAACCTCTTCTATGATGGTAAGGAGCAACTGTTCCAATTTCAAAGTGAATAAGTAGTAAAAAGGTGGGAGTGGAGCTGTGAGGAACATGAATGTGTCCGAACCCGACCCAAACCAGTTCGGTTGAGCATTTCGAGCTCTGGAGAGTGACTTTGGAACGAATAGATGAGCGATGTCTCTCTTTAATGTCTGAACCCTTTATGCTTGAGTTGGCCTGTTGGGATAGCAGCCAGGTTTTGAGGACAGGCTCTAATGTGAGCCTCATTCATCGCCGCCCAGTTCTGTCCTCGTGTTATTCTAGGCCCAGGGGGAAGTGACGTGGGTGAGAGAGGCAGCCATTGTCTCCTGCCACGTTGACCTCAGGCTCCCTCTGCGACTGTCTAAATATTATTTCTCGCAAAAATGTTGAGCGCTGTCTGATTGAAGCTTTTGCTCGGGAGCCCAGTCTCCGTCCTGTACAACAAGCTTTGGGTGTCAAAGGGTGTCAAACAACAACATGAGGGGAAAAAAATATGCCTCTTTTATAGAATGCTGTTCAATCTAATTTCAGAAGGCATCTGAGGACGTGTTGGAACGTTTGTGATTGGCTGCAAGCATTGTGTTAAAAATCTGGCAGGGCACAATGGCTGCGGTAAATCACATTAGGGCAAAGTGTGCGCAAATGGTAACGACACTAAACAGAATGAAAAGTGGCATATGCATCACGAGTTGCAGCCTTGTAGATTATGATTTGATTACAGTATGTTTTTCACTCGTGGAGCAGAGGGCTTTAAAGATGTGGATTTGTGTTGGACGGCTGTATCTGCTTATTCATTTTATACGGCTTTGGCACGCACACTGGTTTCTAAGTGAACCGTCCTGATTTTGGGCTTCCTGTTACTTGTGGTCTTCGTTCTTTTGAAAATGTCATATTTATAGATGGGAATGAGCCAGTAAAGTAGGATCATATCGCAGAAGTTATAGAGGAACAGATGTCTAGTTGTCTGGTCCAGGATCGACCCCTAAACCGAGAGGGATTACTTTCAGTTTAGGGGTCGAATCTGGACTAAGCAACTAGCTTATTATCCCCTAATAAGTATATTTATGAAGCAATTGCTCATTTGAATGGCTACTATAAATTATATCATCACTATGAAACTAATTAGTAAATCGTGTAGTAATGAGCGAGTGACTGCAGCTACCATAGCAGTTTAAGGGGTTAAACAAATGGATTGTGCATAATGATGTACATTTTAATTAAATACATTTAACTATGACTCAAAATGTCAGGAAAAAATATATTTACACAAAAGCCTAAATACAAACACCCTTTAGTTTTATAACTTCCTTACTTGTTTTCAGTTTCTCTACAGAAATCTGCAGGAAAATTTTTTCCACATTTCTTGTAAAGCTCAGTCATAGATATTGGTTTGATTTTCTGCTTCTCACGATCCATGTAATGCCAATTACAAACAGACTCTTGTTATGTGTTTACTTTATGTTATGTCATCATACAAGAGAATTTTTCTTGTATAGCTATGACCAGACTGAGAGCAGCGTGGTGTTGCCAGCAGATCAGCACCACCTTGGGCATTGGGCCATTAAGTGACTTGCCCAAGGGCACAAACAGTCCTTGGATTTGACCCTGCAACCTTGCAATTGCTGGCTAAACTCTCCTTTTTTCTTTTTCCTATTTTTTTCTAATTAAGGGTTCCTAGGGCAGCTACACATCATTTTAAACCTACACTGCTGATTTGTCCTCTCACAATGGAAGGATAGACAACAACACCTGTATTTATTTGGATCCCAAAGAATGTGCAAAAATAAAATATGAAAGCTTTAAGTGCTGCTTATCTGATGGGGACAGCTTTGGTCTTGAACAGCTTTTAGAAGTCCAATTTTCTCTCTATATATTTTAATAATATATCAAGTTTTGGAAAGTCCTGTTTTTTCACTTATTGTCCTTTGACTTTTCTCTTACTTATGCAGTTGGATGGTCCCTGCAGAAATCTCTCATTTACACCAATCAGTCATAACATTTAACTCATTGTAGGAACTTTTGGTGATGGACAGGGGTTAGCATGGGCACTCTGACCCGTCTGCAGCTACACAGCCCCATACGTAACAAGCATTGTGTGTTCTGACATCTCACCATCATAGCTAGCAGGTTCTAAGGTTGTCCTTTCTTTAATTCAATTAAAATAATTCATCCTTATAGTCACAAGTGAACACACCACAGTGTGATCCATGTGAAATTCTTTCTCTGCGTTTAACCCATTTATCAAGTGAAGCAGGGGGCTGCCAATGAGGGCAGCCTGGGGGCCACCTTTGGTAAGTACTGTCCATTACATACTGCGAACACCCCACAAGACGTTGCAGACGTTGTCGTTTGCAGATGCTCCTACCTAGCCCTTTACCCATCACAAATGTGAACCTTGTCAAAGTCACTTAGACACTTACAGTCACCTACTTCTCCTGCTGAACATATCGGAAATGACTGTTCGTTTGCTGCCTAATTATGTCCCACCCTCTGACAAGTGCCACTGTTACATGATAATCAATATTTTCACTTTACCTATCAGTGGTTTAAATGTTGTGGCTGATCAGTGTATATGCACTTAAGAAGGAAATATGAGGCAGCTGAGGTGTGTGTGTGTAGCTGCTTGTGTGAATGTTTGTCTCTATGAAGGATAATAATGAAAGTGAGAGCTTTGGGAACAGGTTTTGTTGGGAGGACATAGCTGTAACTGATTAGGGAAGATTAAATACTAAAACATTTGACCTTGTCCTGGAGGCTTCTGTACCATTTTCTGTTAAATATGTTTTCTGGACACTTGACAAGAAAAAAACTTTGACTGGTATTGTACATATATATATATATGTATATATGTATATATGTATGTATATATACACTACCAGTCAAAAGTTTGGACATTCAACAATTTCCTTAACTAAGTAAAACTAAGCCAAATGAAACAGCAGTCCATCATTACCTTAATACAAAACACATTCAGTTTTTTTTTGGTTTACTGCAAAATTCCATTTGTTCGTTCATCATTTTATTTGTCTTCGATATTAATCTACAATGTAGAAATTAAAAAAATATATAAAAACAAACAAACAAACAAACAAAAATTTAATATAAAAAAATAAAAATATATAGAAATTCTTGATGTTTTCCTCGATTTATCTTGATTTTTTATGCATGGCCCCCAAACTGAAGCATGATGTTTTCGGCTGCCCAGTGGCGGTGAAAAGGGGTGAGAGTGAAGTGGTTAATGGTGATTTGCACATGGTGCGGCGGTGGCAGCTGGCCTCAGATGCATCCTTCCTCTGATGATACTGGAGATGCTGACTCACTCCCACAGCAATTGTGGGTGATTAAAGTGTAATGCCATGTGTGCCACCTCCACGTACTATGCACACACACGCGCGCACACACACTTGTATATGGCAGGCAAAAAAACACTCACGTACAAGTATGCAAATTCTTTCAAAAACATATATTCAGCATGCACAACGTTCATGACAATGCTATGTTTGTTATCTCCTAATGTACATGCGTCACTAGTGTCACAGGCTTGTTGAATCAGTCGGCGTAGTCGTCATCAAATTGTGACTGAAACGTTCGATCGACGCTAATGTGTGCCACACATCTCTTCGTGGTGAATTACACCCAGCCATTAGGATGAAGCACGTGCTGTGTGGGGGCTTATTAATGATGCACAGTGACGGCTGGGGGCTATGAAATATTATGACCAGCATGTTTAAAGTTTAGACCTGCTATGGTAAGAATGTGTCACATGAATGTTCAGAATGAAGGGATGTAGAGAGCTGTGTCGTCCCCTCTCATAACCTGCCATTCATCAGTGACCCTTTGACCTATGAACATGTGAGCTGCCTCCACAAACGCACACACACACGCATACAAATACACACACATGTGCATAAGACCTGTGCGGTCGTAATGTATGAAAAAAACCTTTCAAGTTTTAAGATTTCTTTAAACAAGCATCTCATGTTTTAAAAGCTCGTGAAGCAGCATTTGTAGAATTTAATGTGATTTAATCTTCGTCTGAGCCAAAAGCCTGAACATGTTGTTCTGATTTTGACATAGACGTCTCGGTGTTTATTAGACTCATGTGCGGGCAAAATTTGAGAAGCACAATTAGTACTGAGCTGTGTTTAACTGATTTAATGAGTCTGTCAAATGCTTATTACGTTTTAAGGCTAGGAGTAAACAGCATGCTCGAGGTACTTTACACAACAACTGCTAACATGCAAAGATTTCCACATGTTGCAGTGTGAGAACCGAGGCCGGCTCAGAAAAGCCCTGGGTTTGCTGGCATTTCTTTTGCTCTTCGGCTCTTAGAATTTGTGCTTGTTTTTCTATGGTAGTTCTTCAGTTCAGTGTAGTCTAGGAAAGCATTTGTCAGGAACCTGAACCTGCACATACTGTGGAGTTGGACAGTGTAAGGCAGGACACCAGTATACTCCAGTGTACTAAATTACATGCTTGGAGGTGAAAATACAGCTACAGTTTGGAGACACAAAGGAAATCAAGGGATTTATAAGGGAATTTGTACTTCCATTGCTGCAGTAACACCCTCTACTCATGATGTTGGTACATTGCTATGAGGATTTGATAGTTTTCAGCCACAAGAACATTATGAGGTCAGGTATCAATGTGGATGATAAGTCCTCAATCAAAAACACCACTGGATGAAGTTCCATCACACCAGAAAATGCGGTTCCACTGCCCCACAGACCAGTGCGGGGGGGCTTCATATCCCCTCTATCTGTTACTTAAAATTACATACAGGGATACTCACGTGACACTCTGTGTTTTTCTGTAGGGTTAATACATGCTGTTTGTGTTCAGTTGAGCTCCTGCACCAACAGTGGACCTCAAAGTAGCTCACTAATTAGTACTCTCTATATGCTTTTAACCATATAATGTCAGGACTCATCCTGTACTGGGAGCACATTTAAATATGATTGTTTATCATTTTTTTAATTTGCCGAGTTCAGCATTTAGAGCAAATAAAACAGATATTGTTCCCTATCTGTTGCCGAGGCCACATTTTCGTTTTGTTAAGTTTAGCAACTAAACAAAACATGTACATTAAAATGTGCAGAAGTATTCTCTGTAAAGGATGTATACTTATTTTCACATCGAAAATCAACAAAGTATAGCTTTTGCAAGTGAGTGCCAAAACTTTAGCATGTGATTGTAAAGCACTACTAGAAAATGTAAGAACAATGTAGAAAAATGTAGAAATTGCAACTCAAAGAGTCCCTGGTTAGAAATGTTTACCACTAAGTCACAAGCTGAAGCTCTGCAGCACTGACATAAATGCAGGGTGGCACTTAAAGGAACAAACAAACCACAAACGACCATGAGTTCTGATGTGAAAGATGGCATTAGTGTTAATGTGCATACTTTCAAAATGTTTCAGAGCAATTTTTTAAATGGATTTTTATTGGTCTGTGAAAAAGGCCTTAGGCTTTGTTGCCCCCTTCTGACATAAAAAGAAACCATCATAAATAAATAAGATAAACCATAACACAGTCAGAGAAATTTAATGAAAACAATGTGATTTAGTGAAATTAGTATAATGGAAATATCAATATCTTGCAATAATTCAACACCTAATTATTTATGCTATTTTGCTTATTATTCGCTTATTATTCGCTAGCCAGCCTAGTCCTTTCATCAGTGGCACACACAGTACATAGGGGATTGTTTCAGGTTGCACACGTAGTGCAGAATGGTACATAAAGTATATAAAAAGTGCAGTGTGTGTGTACTAAAAGGCAGAGATAATAGAGTTTTTCGGTTGGTGAAGAAGATTGGTTGGTTAAGGCCTGCCATTGGCCGAGGCAGCTGTAGTGATGATGACACATCCGTCACGAGGCAGCAACATGCCTCTCTTCTTCCTCCCTGTCCCAACGGAGCTGCCCTAACCCCCACATACCCACCCTCTGCTGCAACCCACTTAGAGCCTGGCCTCTCTCTCTCTTCCTCTCTCTCTCTATCATTCTCTCTCACTCTCAGTTCTGCCCACTACACTCCTCAGAGAGAGGAAAAATAATAACATCATTATAGATCTGCCCTTGGAAGATTGCCCTTAGCTCCCCTACACCTATTACCCCTCCCACACGCCCAGCTGGGTGTATTATGTGCTGATGCTTCTTGCTCAAACACGTGTGGCAGCGGGGTTGCCAGTACAGATCGCTGTATCTACTGTAAGTAAACACCTTCAGTGATCCGAGTCCATTTCTCCTTTTTTAAAAGGAAGGTGTTACTGGCGCAGCACACAAGTGCGATTATGCGAATGGAGCGGCTTTTACACAAAGAGTACAGAACGCTCAGACAATAAAACACAAGGTCTTGTTCAAGTCATTTAGTAGAATACGGCCTCTGTGCTTTAGGACTGTAAGTTCTGTGGAGCTTTGCTGTCACTAGTTCTGCACTTTTAGAAGAAGGTTGGCTGAGCGTAGGAGGCTCCACCTTTCAGATTCCCTTGCTGCCTTCACGATGTCAGAAATGACCAGACGTATAAGCTCCCAACTGGGAAAATACCTTTGAAGTCCCATGAACTACACCATTAAAATAAAAAAAGTTCACTGTATGTTACTAGGAGCTTAGTTACCAGTAAAGTGATACAAATAGGCAGTACAGTATGATGGGCAAAATGTGCAATTTATATATGTGAAATTTATATTGTGCAATTTTTCTGGTGCATTGGTACCATTTATGTCAATGCCTGCCACTCCATTGTGCACCCGTCTATATATAAACAATATTTAAAAACCATTCACATCAGTGTGTGCTCTTTTTTCACATAAATATTACTAAATATACCAATTAACCCTAAATATAATAAATACCAATAACATTATACACTGAATAGTGATTTTATGTACAGTATATCTGTGTGTTCTTTTTGGAAGTCCAGTAATACTTGTAATTTTCATTAGAAAACTGTTTTAACTTCATCAGCTTAGCAGTAAATTAAATCAGGAACTGCTGTTGAAATTTCACAAAAGCTTTTACAAACAAAAGAAATCATGATACTTTTTACTGCTTTACTGTTTATTTGCAATATTTATTTTTTTTTGGATGTTAACTTTGGTAACAGAAAGGCAAATGATCACACACTGAAAAATGTCTTGAAACAATTTGAACAGGTACTTTACTGTTGGAATAGTTTTTATTCTATTCTACCATTTTTTTGGGGGGGTTTTGCTGCTCTTATCTTTGTTCTGTCTACTTTCTGCCGTGACAAGGCAAATTTCCCACTTGTGGGACTAATACAGGCTTTTATAATTATTTAAAGTGTAATTCTATACTTTATATTCATATACAGTAATTTTACTGTAAATTCAAAACGTTAAAATCACAGTAACAATTGTGTTTTACACAGAATTTGGTCCATTGCTACAGAATGTAAACTAGATATATAACCAAAATGACAACAAATCATACATTTCTTGGAAGTTCAGTTCAGTTACTAGTTCTTTACTGGACATGACTACAGGTGAGATGTATGTGCTCATATGAACAACTAGGGAACAGCTAGTGCACTTATTGTGAGGGGTTGCTACCCAGAACGCCAACTTCACCTGTGTGGGCGACACTCTCAGATACTCTAACTATAGCTCTACCCACAACAACAACAACCTACTGATTCTCTGACTCCACCTCCTACATATAGAGCATTATAGGAATACTCATCCAATTCATGGTATTCTCACTTTTCTATTATTTTGAATGCATTACATATTAAAATTTTATTTTGCACGTTTTGTGTTCATGATGTAGAAATTGAAACAGTGTCATTCATTTTTCCTATTTTACATCCATAGGGATTGCAAGAAGCTCTGGGATTTTTACTTTTGAAAGGAACTTGCTGTAAATTATATATTAAATATAGGGCATCAGCTCCCAGAATTTATAACCAAATACAACATATTGTAATTTAAATAAAGAGGATGCTTTTGCAAATTAAATGATATAGTATAAACTTAAGGCAACTGCCTGGAGTTTATAGTATAGAATTCAATTTTCCACTTTATTGAAAGTACAGAAAGTTATATTTAGTTATAAACTCTGGGATTGTTACTTTTTGAACAAACTTGATGTAAATAATACAGCAAACGTTTAAGAAGGGGCATCAGCTCTCAGAATTTATAACCAAATACAACATGCTGTAATTTCGCAAATTAAATGTAAGGCATCTGTTTACGATGTATAGCTCTGAAACAGTTCACATGTAAAGCAAAGATTTGGGCATTTGGTGAGTGGAGTTGCATTAAGATATCCCCCTTTCATTATTAGTGGTTTACAGAGAAGAAACACAAATAGCGGCCTCTGAAAAATTTCCTAGAAAATGAAATGACCCGTATTTATCAAGAACTGCCTCTCTTGCAGGGAGCATTTCCGTCCAGTGACTCAAATCAACATTTTATTGTCTGGGTTGCAGAGCTTCACTCAGGCCTGATATTTTGTTCCAAGCCCGAAAACAGTCCGAGAACTTTTTTTTTTCCAACCTGAACCACATCTTCAGCTCCCACATGTTTGAATCTGAAGTATACACTGCAAGCCACTTTATTAAGTACACCTACCTTGAATCTACACTCACTGCACTTTATGAGCTCCACCGACCATCTACACTACCAGTCAAAAGGATTTGCACACACTGAGATTTTCTACCTTTGCATGTTATTCACATAATATTTACTAAAAATACACTCAAAATTCTTTGCTAACAAATACATTTGCAGTATATTCACCATTTAAGTGCCTTCATTTTTTATTTATCACTATTGATTTATAAAAAGCCACCCAATATAATAATTATAATTACAATTATGATCACCAGACAAGTGTTAGATATTAATAAAGCTATTAAGAGTCAGTCAGTGGGATGAAACAGTTAACTAGAGCATTTAAAGTTGAAGGAGAGTCTAGAATTTGACTCTCAACACCACACAACCAGGATGTCAGGCATGCACTGTTAGAGATTCTTTCATCTTATATAGGAAACTTATTTTATTTGACATATTTTCATTTATTGTCATTCACGCAACTACATTCCAGTGTTTAACAAGAATAAAAATCCGCAGTTTATGAAAAAAACTGGATGAGATAAAATAAGATTGATTTGCCCAGAGGGAAATTCTTGTGTCATCATTAAGTGGTAAAAACCTGTGGAATGCAAAAACTTCTGACTGTTAGTGTAGCTGCACTTTGTAAATTGCAATTACAGATTGCAGTCCATCTGTTTCTCTGCATCATTTGTTAATACCCCTTTCATTAATAAGTCAATGATCCGAACCCCCACAAGACCATTAGTGAGCAGATATTGTTTGTGAAGTGGATCTTTTTAAGCCAGCAGTGACACTGACATGATAGAAGAATGTCAGTGTTTGTGTATTTCACATACAGCCGTGATCACACTATTCGCTTAAAAATGCAAGAGGTGCTGAAATTTAACAACGTGTAGCATTTGTAACTTTTTCTAACAACAAATGGTAAATTTACAGTGCGCATATTTACAGTTAAACAACCTTTCTGTAAACTGAATGCTATAAAACCCTGTATTTATTTAATCTTTTTGGAAATTTCATCTATTTTACAGTGCTCTTGTATTCTAACCAAAAATACATCAAAATCCCAATAAAGACAGGGAAAGATGGCAAGGTCTTTCTTGCATTAGATTTAATGTACACTAAAAACCTTACTGTAAATTGAATGCAATGCTCTGTGAATTAGTTACCAATTCGCAGGATTACTGTAAAAAATATATCACTGTAAAAAAAAATAACCTTCAAACCCTGCTTCCAGTAGTTTACTGCAATTTACAAGGAAAAAAGATGTAACAGTGCAGTAATAGGATAAAACCGCTGGAAGGCACAAGGTGGTCAAGTGTACCTAATAAACTAGCAGCAGTATCCCACACTTCTACCTTGGGTCTTGCTTTCCATTCATTTACACAATTCTCCACTTATACCAGATGTAGATCAAACCATGTCTGAAGTCAAAATGTTGCTAATTCATTTTAGCACTGCAGTTACAAGCGTATTGTTGCTAACACAAACTAGCAGAGTAGGACCCAAACTGTTTTAGAGACCTTGAACATTTTTATTTTGTAACGGGTCGGTCTGGTTTGCCCTGGCTCTCGGTCACGTGCGTCTTGGTTTGGTCACGTGTTCTGGTCATGTGTATATATTCCTGTCTGATTTTCCACGTCTCCAGGTTTTCTGTTTGTGTTCTGTTTCCACGTCAACGGGTTCTGTTCTGTTTCCACGTCAACGGATTCATGTTCTGTGTTCTGTTTTCCCACGTATTTAGGGTCTGAATTCTGTGTCTGTTCCGTCGTGGCGACATTAACGTCATTTTACTCCTGTATGCTCACAGGGCTAACCGTGACATATTTTGTAAAAAGGTTCAAGGTCTTTGTTAAGGAGGTACAGACTTGCCAATGTGGTTTACAATGCAATGAAACTTGAACTCTGAAAATTGAAAACAACTTTAAAACAATAGGCAGCTATTTCAGAACAACCCCAGGGTTGGTACACAAGGCATATGAATGATTTGCATTAACACAATGATTAGCACTCATACTCCTAAGGTGGTTTGCGAAAACAGACCCCATTTTCTAAAAAAGCTTTCTGTCGTGTTTTTCTCATGTTCAGAGCTCACAGTAAGTCTTAATGTGTCCTAAACCACTCTGATGAACCTGTGCCATGTTAATAATTCCTATCTATTATAACTATTGAGTAGATAATTACTGACTTTTACCGTTTGGTAGTATCCTCATAGCCTGATTGCTAAACCAAAGAAGCACAATTTAGATACAAACATCTTTGCCAAATGTCTTGGCTGAAAGAATGCATCTGGGGTAATTGGAAAATTGTGTAAATTAGATTTTTCCCTGGACTATTTCTTACACTGACCGCATGGCTTAGGGTAAATTAGATCATGAGGTCCTGCTTCTTGGATCTCACAATTCCTGCTCTTTCTTTAATTACCTTCCTGGGGAAGACTGGTTTGTAAACTATATCTCCTTATGTTGGATTTGGCTTGAGACACATTGGATTTGGCAATGAAACAGTTCTCTCAAGAGTTTTTGGTCACGCCGGGGGCCACCAGCACCACTTTCTCTAGTAAGAAGAAGCAGAGATTTTTGACTTTGGGTAGCAACAGGCAATTGCTTCTACTGATACCACTGATTGACACACATACTAGCCACCATAATGTGCTCAGCCATTAAAAGGTTAGAAAAAAGCAGAAATGTGTGTCAGATGGTCAGCATGTCGGACACTTATGTATAAAACTAGGTCAAACCTGGGGAATTTATACTTTGCCAAAGGCTATAGCTTAGAGGCATGGCTGCAGTTTACACAGGGTCTGCATTGTCATCTTGTGTCTTTTTTCTCAAAATGTTGTACTGACAAAAATGATTATTCTTACTCATTCACAAACGTCAATAGCAGATGCAAAAAAAGGAATCCAGAAAAGAAACTAATGAGTGGGTCATGTGCGTTTGAGACTTTGTTGTTTTGCCAGTGCTACAAACTGAGTCTGTTTCCTGGTTTCTATAGTAAAGAAAAGGTTACCCTGAAAAGTATGCACAAAAAAACTGCAGAATAGATCATGCGGTTGAGGTGACGAACATTCAACCCATTTACAATAAATGCTTCCAGGCACATGTTCCCCTTAGTAATGGCAGGCTGTTCCAAGCACTATTTTCATATAATATTGGGGATACTGAGGTCATTCTGTGTAAAAATAGTATGTTTTTGTGTTTCACTGCATTTCTATTGCTGTGGTTTCTGGCCTGGTCGTAGCTTCAATCACTCAGTAATGTAGATTTCAGTGTCCTCGCCTTGACCTAACTATATGGACAGGAAAGTTTGCTGAACTTTGTCAGCCTCCCATGAGAGTAAAACTCTTTAGAGGAGCAACTGGACCATGAAATCAATGGGAATCAAATGCTATGGGGTATGGTTTTAAATCACATTCACATTTTCGCAAAGGTGAACATGCTTTTATTGAAAATTACATGCTTGCCACAGTAGAATGCTACATGCTAATCTGCAGGATAAAAATTAAATGTAAAAAATTAAAAATGTAAATAAAAGGGATGGCTGGTGACAGCGGCATGACTTGTGTGCAGCATTGGTTAGGCAACAACCTAGCGTAGCTATTAGCAAGCTGACTTGCCTGCCACACACAGTAAAGGTGAAAAAACTAATGTAGCCTCCTACATGACTGTGTATTCTGTCTCTCTGATGTGTTGGGAAGGGAAATTACCAACTCAGTGCTGCTTTACAATCTTTCAGAGGGAAATGCAGCTGAAGAAACAGTGCTACTGGTCAGAGACATGTACTCCTATGTCAAAGTTATTCAAAGTTGGACATGAAACATGCAAATCCATTTACCCTGGAACTAGGCAATGCAAAACCGGCGGATTCCAACCAAATTAATTTAATTTCACAAGACGATTTGCTGGTAACTGCAAGTGACAGTAGGCCCTCAGCCAAAAGAGTTTTTTTCAGTTTCAAATGTTCTTAGAGTTACCAGTTCATTCAATCAACATTGATTCTGGCTTGAAAACCAATTAGTTGGGTTTCTATAAAATAAAAGGAATGACTTCATGATTAGATAAACAAGTGTTTGCAGGATGATATGCAGTCATGTGATTTGTGTCAGAAACTCAGATTTGGTGTTTTTAGCTCATAGATTCAAGAAACACCAATTCTACTGACATCTGGCAAGCAAAGCAGGATTTCAAAAAAGGGGTATACTGAAACTACACTCTTAGAAAATAAAGATGTCAGAAAGGGTTATTTGCGCAGTGTCATGGAATAACCATTTCTGTTTTTTTTTAAAGAACCTACTTAATGTTTTCAACGGAGAACTATTTTTGTACATTAAATGTATGAATGTAGAGAGCTTTGATATAAACCTCAAGACTGTGTAAATGTTCTAGGAAGAACCAATAAGTTGGTAATTAACCTTTATATCATGTATAAATCACTTGAGGCACAGGACAGAACAACTATTTCATTGTTGTGGAAACTATTGAAGTATGAATTTAATCATATGGGATGAAAAAAGAAGGCGGGGGGGGGGTATTACTTGCTTAAATTTTAAAGTTACTATAAAAAATGCATCATGTCAATGAGAAGTGGCAACTAGCAATTATTTCAGCCTTTTTTTATATTTAACATGCATTGCAATTCTCATTCTAAAGAGTCAGTTTCTTTTCTTGAAACAGTGCTCACAGGAAATGAGACTATGACTTACATGAAATCCAGCTCTGTTCACTGCAGGTTCTCCAAGAAAGCCAAAGCACCCCCTAGAAAGGCTGTTACATAGTCCAAAGACCAACATTGCCTAAGGTACACTTTACCCCCTGATATGACCATGTTTTTCCTTTCAAAAACCTTTTCTAATTAAAAACTGTCGTGCAAGTCTGGCTTGGCTGGCATAGGCCTTGCTTTGTGCTGTTGGGTTCGATTGGGATGTTGATGAGCGGTCACATCAGAGGGGGCTGAAGCCCAGCTGCAGGGGGTCTTAGCCATACGGCACTGTGGAAGCCTGGACCTCACACCCCGGGCTCTGCAGTGAGTCACTGAGTGGAATACACAATCCTTTCAGATTCACATTCACTACTTCAGAACTCTTGTTCTGATCACTGTTCACTGTTTTCTCCAAAGTTCAGCAGTGAAACTGATGGGAAAACACTGCATTAGTGGAACCACTTCTGCCCACTTTCGAATGTTCATTGGTTCTTTCAAACTAGCTTGTTGTTTCTCTTATTTGTTCTTATTTCTTTGTGGTCATTTTGTCAACCTTGCGTCTGTGAAAAAAACAAGTGAGGCATCTAACGAGAAAAAGCTATTATGAAAAATCACATATTGTTTATAGAGAAAACTGGAAAAGCAAAAATATTAATACCCATAGGGAATTTGATTATTGATTTGAATGTTGATTAAAAAGCAATCAGAATGCCAATTCCTAGTGATAAATCCTGTTTGTACTGGCACTGAAAAATAAGGATTCAGTAATCGTCTGCTTTTCGCAGGGGTTCCGTTCCAAAAGTACCTGTGTATAGGGAAAAACCGTGTTGTGTTCTGGTAAAAAATGCCTATTTTTAAAGAGTAAACCCTAAATTACGCAGGATTTCTGTGTTATTATGGGGAGTTCGGTTCTTAGAAAAATTCTGCTGAACCGCATAAACTAGGGGATTACTGTATACTTTGTGTGCTGCCTCTTGAGAGAGCTGTTTTCTTCTCTTGATCTCTTTCTTGCTCTCATTTATTTCCTTGTTCATTTTATCTTACGGCCGACCATAGATTCAGGATATCCCAATTCAGGATATCCAGTTGGCCAACTATGAGACCCAGCTAGAGCAACAATAAGCCAAATACCAACTACTGGACTGCATCTGGTAGATTTAGCATTAGCATTTGTCCCTGAGACAACACAAACACAAATAAATAAAGGAATAAAAGAGCAATGTGAGAAAACGACAAAAAACAGCACATCTAGCACAGCATTTTTCAACACTAGTACAAGTAGCAAGATTTTAGCACTAGGAATAGAGGTTACGTTTAATACTCATTTTAAACAAACATGTGATGATGGTATTTCCAATGGGAAAACATAATACACCATGAATTAACATGGATTCACAAGCTCTGAGGGCGCTCTTATAACACACTAAATACATCAAGCACGGGATACTCACTCATTTCAAGTCAAGCCAAGTCGGTTTTATTGTCATTTATACCATATACACACAGTACATAGTGAAATGAACCAATGTGCGTCCAGGACCATGGAGCAGAACAGAACTGCAAACAAGACAGGGCAAATAAACATTCATGGGCTTTTTTTTTATTACTTTTTCTCACACAGAAATATAAACGTAACTTGGAATAAAATCCATACTTGAAAAATGATTAAAGGCTAATGTAGAAATATTCTTGATGACCTTTTTGGGGTTGAACATTTAGAGTTTGACCACAAAGAGTAACTGGTACTTTCATTAGATTATCAAGCAATCAAAGCACACAGCGCCATATCTGAATATGTAGAAGTCAGGCTTCTGGCATGTGCTAACACATTTTGTGTCTAATTACCTAAAAAAAGAAAAGGTTGACAGTCAGAAATAGACACTCAGTTACTTCAGTGCTGTCAAATTTATTCCTACATAGTTCACTGAAGTCACCCACTGAGTGGGATCTGGAGGAGGTAATGCATCACTTCTGTCTTCCTGTGTACTTAAGGAGCTGTCAGCCATATACATCGCACTGTAAACATCTATAATAAGATTATAGGGTGTATGACATCGGTTCTCCTCACCACCCGCAATCACACATGTACACATGAGCTCAGCGTCTGCTGCCAAAAACACGGATTCATTATGTCTTTGCTGTCGTGAAGCTTCGAGGCAGGTCAAAAAGCTCATTTGCTGTGTTCCTACATTGAACCCTTGTGTGTATGGTGTCATACACTGTAGTCTGGCTGCGTGCCATACAGGTGTAAGTAAAATTTTGTTATGCCCAAACAGGTGCCAGCCGTTTCGTGGCTAAGGTTTGTGGCTTCTTGGTTGCGAATGCAGCCATGACTCAACCGCAGTGTCTGTCTGGATGCGGCTCTTTGAGTGTGTTTGTTGGTACGGCCAGGTGTCGCATGTTTGTGTTACTCTGATGCCCTGTGGCAGTTGAGTGTGTATTGTGTTGTGGGTGTGAGTCAGCGACGTGGTTTCATTCAAGCGAAGACTTAAGCAAAACTGAAGTAATTTTATTCTCATTAGATGACCTTCCTCATGACATGGTTTGTGGGGAGTTCAGAATTCATCTGTCCTTGTCACCACATGTGGTTGAGAGATGTTTACTTCAATACATGTCCTGAGGGCTTATAGCTCTCATCCTAGTGTATTGAGGCCTTCAAATGAATGTCTGGCAACCGGCTAATAAGGCTAACCACAGGTTTCTTCAGTGCCAGACTTCCTTAACACCTCTCTTTCACACAGTTGTGTTGTGACTGAAAGCCTTAAGCTAGCCATTGAGTTGTGGCTCACCTCCACCTATTCAGCACTGAACGGACTCTAGTCCCAGGTTTTTCAGGGTTGAGGGTTCTTCTTGAGGGTTAAAACAACAATTTTATAATCAGCTATGTGACAACTTTGGAACTAAAATAACAACCCTTCTATTAGCCTCATTATGATGCTTTGCTGGAAGATTTCTGAGCTCATTTCAGAGTCAAAGTCAATTTCCATTCAAATAGAAATATTTGTACTTCTCTGTAATGAATGGATTTTTTGTATTGTAAAAGTCTTTAAAAGGCATTAAATGCTTCAGGTGTCTGGTTCCTATCACCACTGGTGTGAGTAATTCTGAGGCTGCAAGGTTCTTTAGAGTAAAGCATCTCACCTCTTACACCTCTGAATGCCTTCGCATATATTTTAATGATGCAGAAACTTGGATAAATCAGTCTAATTCCCTATTAATCAAGGCAGCGGTCCTAGGGATAACAAGTTTTATTTCAATAGTGTTTTATAGTGTCAACGGGCAAGGTCAGCTTTCCTGGCATGAGAAGTGGGTTTAGGAAATGGTATGAGCTAATGAGCAAGAGGTTTGGGAAAAAAACAACATGCGTGTAGATATTCTTTCATTTGTGTGTGAGTTGGTGATCACACTGACTTGGAACAAACTGCTGGTGTGATCAGAAATATAAAAACAGGTTTAGCAAAGCTGACATAGGTTAAATATACTTGTGTGGCCAAACTAGACAGTCCTTCAGCACACTGATTTTCCTACAAACACATACTGGTACTGCTCATACCTCTCTACCTCCCTGCTTGAGTCTTTTTAAATGCTTTGTTAAGGTCTTTTGGATTGATGCTCAGGCTGGTTTTTCTTATATGCTGCCAGGCCCAGTCTGTAGGCGCAGTGATTCTTGCATTGCAGCATGGATGTGGTGGGCTTACTGGACCACAGGGCACAAGCTGAGAGCTCATTACTGAACAGGTCTTTGTACTGTGCGCTGAAGTATGTGTTCCTGTCTTTGGTGACTTGACGAATGTCAGGACTCATTTTGACAACTCCAGTGGTGCTGCTCTTTTCAGGTTCTACCTTTTGAAGTTGCTTGCCTTTAGCCACTGAACTCGTTTGAAAGTCTCCAACAGCATTACACTGCATTTTGCTCCCATTTCAACTTTGACCCTTGGAACATGATTGGCATGGATTTGTGGCAGAAGTGCAGCAAATGGTAAATTGTCATTTTATATAGAAGTTCCTCCAGTTTGTGTTGATGCTCAATGTATCAGATAACTTGCAATTTAAACAACATGAAATAACCACTCATGAAGGTTTTAGGAATGGCGTCACACACAAATGGCCATTAAGAACTAAAATGCCCATATTTCAGTTTTTTTAGGTCTTAGAACAAACATAAAAACATTAGATTTGAACCCGGGAGATAGTCTTCAGATACAAGTGTGTGTGGAGGTGGGGGGGTGGTGACCTGGAGAGAGGTCGAGCGGCGGTGCAGCATGCGAAAGGGCATCAAATGGTGAAATCAGTTTTTACTAATACAGATTTTGACAAATCCTTCTAATTAGCTTGAGAACTGACATAATCACATTTGTCCACTATGATACCATCCATATAAATTGTAATATCTTCACATGCTGTGGGCTGATCTGCTGCCACTTCAAACACAGACTACCTGAAAGTCTTTCTGCCTGAAAGTCGTTCTGTGGTTTATCAGCTTTTGTAGTGGTTTTGCAATTATGGCGTAACTGACCAGACATGATTCCCATTTATCTCTATAACTACTTCCACAATTGCTACAATTTGAGATAGTCTGAAAGAATTTGGTCTTACGGCAACAACACCAGTGGCTTGTGCGTCTCATGTCTTGCTACTTTCCTCTCATAAATGTGACAGATTGAAATGGCTTTGTTAACTCACTCAAGTGTTAACTGACATTCAGCAGTGGTCACTGGTAACACCACACACAATCCAGTTAAGCAGAAATCTCTAAAATGGCAACTTTTAACTTTATTGACTGATTTCTTGACTGAAATTACTGTCTTCACATCGTTCTGTTGCTCTGAGGATTGCAGAATTTGCAAAACATCCTCTTTCGGGTGTACCAGGTCATTTTTTAACTCTGCCGGAAATCGTTGTTCCATCCACTCAGGGCCTGTAAATCACTGGTTTAATCATGAACATAAAAAACAGGTGAGCAAAGCTGGCATTGAGTGAGTCTACTTGCATGACAGTTGTAGCATGCTGATTAGCCTAAATAAGGGTATAGATCCAATTGTTATTTACAAATTTTTGCTAGCTTGTGGGCTAAATTTTTTATGAACTGCGTAACCAAAACAAGCATTTTTTTTCCAGAATAAAACATCTTTCAGACAATCTACAAAATATTTTTTACTCTGTCTATGACTCACGGACCGATACTGGTCCACGACCCAGAGGTTGGGCACCTCTGCTCTACAAGAAGTGACTCCATATTAAAATCCATGGATTTGAATGCAATGTCATTAAAGTTCCTGTTGGTGTAATTTTCATGTTTCCCAATAGTTTTGTCCATGCAGTGTACATAGAGACATGGTAGCCCTTTAGCCAAATGATCTACAATGAGGAAGAAACACAGAGAGGAGAAAGGACTACAAAAATGAAACACAAAAGTAAGCAAGACCCAAGGAGGAATCTATCCTATATTGGTCTCTACTGAATGGCGGAGGTACGACAATAAGATCATATCATTAGCATATCATGGATAGTGGACCTTGAGCATGAAGCAGTAGTTAGACGACTTTGACTTCTAAGAGCATTAACCCACCACAGAGTTTGGCTGCCAGTTAAAGTGGCCGTGTGTGTGTGCACCGTGTGGGTTGCTGGATCTGCACTCTTGCACAAGACGCCTCGGGGGATCATTCATCTAAAGCTAATAAGGGCCATGCTAATTGGAAGTGCTGTTTTTTTTTCTTTCAAGGATGTGGATCATCTGTTCTGCCAGTGTGTTAGTGTGTTTGTTTTTTTTTTCTGGAAAAGGGAGATGAGTCATTAGAATCATTAGAAACGAGAGACTTTATAATCAAAAATGCCACAAGGGAAGGACCTCGGTGGAGGTAGGTAGCATATCTGTGGGGAACATGCTGGCTAATTAAAACGTGTCTGAGGCAATTCATTACTGTTACGTGCAATCGTCTATTTCTGTCTGTATTTACTGATGACACAGGTCGTTTTTTTTTCGTTTAGTTTCTTTTCTTTTTTTTTTCAGCGCTATGACCAATCTGCCCAGTGTGACGTGTGAAAACGGTGGTGTTCTCCATCAACACCTTCATTACTTAGCCTGCGTGATGCGTCCGCCCACCCGCCAGGCCTTGGTGAGTGACTGTGATTGGTGAGGAACAGGCCATGTGTGGGCGCAGAGGTGTCATTCTCATATTAGTGGCGCTCACACTGTGTGTACCTACACCCTGTGGTCTATTCCATAGCCCAGGGAGGATGATGATAATGATGATGATGATGATGATGATGATGCCCACGTAGTGTGGTCAAGCCATGTTTCATCCACTACTTCTGACCAGAGAATAAAGCAAGACGCAGTCCTTCTCTCTCTTTCTGCCTTTCTCTTTCTCTTTATCTGTCTCTCTCTCTCTCTCTCTCTCTCACATACACACACACACAAATAAGGAGACACGTTGGACGCAAAGTTGCACAAACACTCACGCACACACACCCACATACGCAGACATGCTCTGACTCAACTGCCCACCTCGTACTGTGTAATTAAAAGACAGGGAGAGAGAGAGAGAGAGAGAGAGAGAGAGAGAGAGAGAGAGAGAGAGAGAGAGAGAGAGAGAGAGAGA
>JBBJLR010000042.1:24727478-24743564 GCA_037577145.1 Brachypetersius gabonensis | reverse complement strand
CCCTGCTTAGGCTGTTGCCCCCGCGACCCGAATCCGGATAAGCGGAAGATGATGGATGGATGGATGGATGGATGGATATTTTGTGATATGTCATCGTAGAAAAGTAAATTATGTAACTTCCTGTAAATTATGTCACCATTATTTTACATGTGTCCTATTTTACAGGGTTTTTTGTGTAACAGGGTTGACTTGAAATCAGGGGACGCTGATGAAATGATTTAGATTTTATAGAGATGACATGTGTTCATGCTAAAAACATTGCTTAACAATGAGATTACTTTTAGAACAACATACAAATGTAAAAATTGTATCATTTTTACAACAATTTACTTTTAAGAAGACCTGCTGAAAAATAATTTGCATAGAGAGGGACAGGCCAAAATCCCTGCCTTATCAACAAGAATGCAAATTTAACCATGGACAATAATATTTAATTTACTTAAATTTGAGGTAGTTTTGATGATAGAAGACATACTAATGTTATGTTTTCAAATTATGCATGTATCTGGTATTATAGTGATTTTAGGACAGATTATTTCACTGGGATACAAAATGTACCGATTCCATGGAATGACCCTTATTTGATATTGGCTTTGTGTCTCTGTGTGACTGTGCAGTCATAACATAAACTATTTTCTTCGGGATCAGTAAAGTTTTTGATTCGGAAGTTGTGGTTATTCACATTTTGTATCCATAGGACTACAGTTCCAGGATTTTTGCTTCAGTGACAAGAAATGATACACAAATGTATGTTTCTCATTTCTGAAAAACAGGACTGAACGCACACATTGGTAGCAGACCAAGTAAACAAACCTGCATTTTCCTCGCCAGTTCACATATATGTAGCTTGTTACTATAATTACCATCCAAGAAATGGTCAAATGTGAAGTCTCTACTGTTTTGGCATATTTTATTGTCGTCTTGTGATTCTACTGACTGTTCAATCGTGCATCAAATTGTCCCACCCCCCATCCAAACAAACACACCCACTCATACTTTCAGTCATAGCCTTCACCAGGGCTGTCCAATTCCAGAAATCCAATCAAATCTAAGAGTCAACTCAACCCTGAGTCAACTCCAAAAGTCAAGGCCACATCATAATTACAGTCCCAAAATATCGACATATAGACGGACATTCAGCCAAAATAAAGAATACAGTATTCATTTTATTATACGTCAGCATGGAAATTTGGAGAGTTAATGTTCGCTAAATTATTTTAACCAGCTACATTATACTGAATTCCAATATTTAAAGCCGATTTCTCATTATAAATGAAAGTAAATCCTAGCTACACTGTGTTGCTGAAGGCTGCCTTTTTTTTTTTTTTGGATAGTGACAGCAGAATATCTCACACTTCGTATGTGTGTGAAAACTTGAATGTCACTGTGTCAATTTGAGGCCAAAGCTTTGTGGTCAACTCTTGATTCACAAATGCCAGTAATATTCTATTCCAAATCACTACAATGTTTAAAAATCCAACGTAAAATGTATGTTCCATTATGTCTGTGCTTCAAATAGCTGCATTTAATCTAGAGAGGCCCTCTAAAATGTCATAATTGACCACTGTTACCAGGCAAGAGGGCATTAGCATTGTCTCAATGGGGTCAACATGTAAAACAGTGGAAATGATAAGGTTTCTGCTTCAAACATTGCAATGTAATGAAATACTACTACATGATAAAGGTTTAGTAACTAGTCTAGAAATGTAAAACAAGTCTCTTGTTGCTGTGGCAGGTCACCAACCCTCCCAGCTCTGAGAGCAGTGGTCTTTAATTTGCACATTCAGCAGCCATATAGATGAATAAATGAGCATGAGTACACTGATGTGTTGGTCATTAAAACCACAGACAGGTGAAGTTAATATTGTATTATAATGGCACAGTCAGTTCTTGAAATTGATGTGCTGGAAACAGGAAAATGTTTATGTAACATCCAGCTGTCTTTCAAAGATGAGCTGGAAAAATCATAATGAAATATGATTCGGTAAGATGAGATAAAATAAGATCAAATCACATAAAATAAGATGAGTTGAGATAAGATAAGACAACACTTCAGAAATTAGGATAACGGCAACAAAGTGGATAGCACAAAAGAACCATAACCTAATAACACTATACAGTATAAAACTATTATAAACTATATGCAATGTCTCCTTTTCTCATAATGAACACACATGTTACATGGATTGGTTTAGAATCATCCAACAGAATTCATCTGTTTGTATCAGTGAGCTACAAGTCAGAAATGTATTTATTATCACATTATACTAATATGCTGTTGCTGGGAATAACTCCTTATAGTGTAAATGCATTGTCTGGTTTGTAGTTCAGTGATATATTTGGTAGTTACAGTGTAGCTAATTTAAGGGGTTGTGTTTAGTGATGATGTGGAGCGGGTTTTGGTTTACGGGAGTTCATTAACTCAATGGTCCTACAGGTGGGGCAGTGCTGTTTTGGAACTTCCTCATTGGCTGATTGGGCCTTTAAGACTAAAGACTGCCCAGTAGCTCTTTGTTTTCATGGCGTGTTTGTATTCTCCTTGATCTCCCCTGACTCCTGTTGCTCTGCTCCTCCCGAGCATGAGTCAGAGAGGCATCAGAGGAAGCTCTGTGGGTCAAGGGGCTTTTTCATGTTCCGCAATGCTGACGTCCAGCGGGCCCCCCTGCTGCCCTCAACATCAAGGTGACCTCTGGGGCACCGTACCCTGCTCCCTGGTGCTCAGTTCATCATTCCAGGGGCAATGCACAGTAACTGACAAACACCATTACAGCCCACACAAACACTCACAGGCCAGTTTAACCCTTAGAATGCAAGCAGCCTGGATCTGTGCCAGCTACACAAAAAATGGAAAACTATCATCATCATACAGCCAAACATTTCCTTATTTGGAAGTTGCCCCAGTTTGTGTTGATGCTTGAGGTGTAAGGCGTCATACTAAGCTTTGTATGGTGTTTCTATGTCATGTAGAACCAAAGTTATTGTTATTTAAACAACATGTAATAATAATAACTACTACTGGACGTCACACGCAAATGTAAACTTTCTGAACAGTCTCCGCCCACAAATTGATGGGGAAACCTGAGAGGGAGGGGGTCCAGAGAGCGGCCGAAAGACAGCACTCTGAGTGAAAGAGCAGCAAAAGCCAAGCATGTAGGTGAGTAAACATCGGTTTTAGACCATTTTTATTTGTTGAAATCAAACTTTACTAACTCATTGTCAGTTCTAAGTTAATACAAATGTTTACCTCGTGACTCCATCATACTGGTGTACAACATTTGTGTTAGTTATCCTCTGGCCTTAAAATGCTTGCCTGACTACAGCTTGGCTTGGGTGGGGACTTTTAAGTGATGGATCCCTATGGGTCTAGTCATTAGTCCATGTGTTGGAAGCAGGAAAATTTGTAACCGTGAGGATCTAAGCATCTCAAGGACCAAATTGTGATATCTAGACAACTGGATCAGAGCACATCCCAAACAGCAGGTCATGTGAGGTGTGGTGGTTAGTACCTATTAAAAGTGGTCCAACAGGTGGACCAGCGACAGGGTCATAGGTGTCCAGGACTCATAGATGCACTTTAGTGGCCTTTAATATAAAAATTCCACAGGCATAAAATCAGCTAGTCCTCACATGAATGGCAGTATGAAGCCTTAAGACTATATATAATTTAGTACACTGATACACTGATCACCCACAACATTTAAACCACTCACAGGTGTGGTGAATAACATTGATTATCTGGTTACAAATGCACAATCACTGACAGGTGAAGTTAATAATATTGATTATTTCCTTACAATCGCACAATCAGTTTTTGATGTCAATTTGATGTGTTGAAAGTGGGAAAAGGATCTGAACAACAAGACCAGATTGTGATGGCTAGACGACAGGGTCAGAGCATCTCCAAAACAGCAGGTCGTGCGGGGTGTGGTGGACCAGCGACAGGATCTTGAGTGCCAAAGACTCATAAAAACCCTGTGTGATAAAGGCAAGCCGGCAAAGGCAGTGTGATGCTCTGGGCACTAATCTGCTGGGAAACCTATTGGCATTCATTTGGATGTATCTTTGACACATACCACCTGCTTAAACATTATTGCAAACCTTTTTCACCAGGAAAATTTCTTCTGCCACGCTGCAAATTCCCCACATCTCAATTCAGTTGAGCTTTTGCGGGATGTGGGAACTAGTTTGATCTATAGAGGCCCCATCTTGCAAAGGACAGGCTCTGCTGCCAAGCCAGCTGGTGGCTTAGTGGTTGGGGAGTTGTCCTGAAATCAGAAGGTCATTTGGTTTGAATCCCAAAACTGCTAATGTCATCACTGAGGTACTGTCCGCACAAACTGGTCCCTGTGAAAGTGAAGCGAAAATTCTGTCATATGTGAACAGCATAAGATTCTTCCTCTGCATTTAATCCATTCACCAAGTGAAGCAGCAGGCAGCCAGGAACACAGCACCCGGGGAGCCGTGTGTGGGGACGGTACCTTGCTCATGGTAACTCACAGGTGCTTAGCAGTCTTGGGAACTGAACCCATGACTTCCTGATCAGAGGACAAACACCCTAACCACTACCAGCTGCCCCATTTTCCCCTCATTGGTGGCAGCCCCCTGCTTCACTTGAAGAATGGATTAAATGCAGAGAGAGAATTTCACACTGTTCATGCTGTGTTGTGGCGTGTTCATCCGTGGCTATAAGGGCCACTAATGTCTTGGTGCAGATACATCACACTTTCAGAGATTTTGTCCACGCCTCAATGGGTCAAAGCTGTTTTGGTGGCACGGGGGGCTACACAACATTAGGCAGGTGGCTTTAATGTTATCACTGATTGGCGTATACAGTGTATACCAATCATAAGCTTCATAAAACACACTTCACACCTGAGCATCTTGTGGTGCTGCTGTTGATGCTGTCATCTCCCCAATGCATTTTTTAAAAATCCATTTAAATATTAAGTTTAGTAAATCAAGCCCAAACTAGGACTTTTAAAACTATTAGTATTGTAAGCTAATAGCATTTCCTGTTTTTCACATACTACTGCACCGGAAAACCAAATAAATACGAATTCATTTTTCCCAGACCTTTTTCCGCACAGCAGATATGGAAACAGCATGGTTTTAACCCGGCCTCTGACATGTGGTTTGAGTCAAGTCCGAAGTGCGTACATTGTCCAGTTTTTGAAAAGCATTATCCCAAGTGCCTTTGTTATTCCACATGGTCAGGAAATGTCATTTCCATCACAAATCTGTCTACCATCCATCTTCACTGGACAATAAAGTTCTTCTTTAGCCACTATGATTCAATTTCCCATTTGAGAGAAACACTTTAATGCCTTTATACTCTGTTTTTTGGGATGAGTTAAAGGTGCAGCCGGTGATTCAGAGGCAAGTGTGACCCTGCCCCATCACTCACTACACAATTATAGCCATAAATTGCACCCCTTAAAGTCAAAGATGCACATGGTAGTCAAAAAAACCCTAAAGAAATGTGTTTTGAAGCTCTAATTACTTTGTTTGTGAGGTAATGATAGTTGTCACGTCTAGGAACAACATGGCCCCTAATTAGAACACTTGACAATGGGTACATACGCCAAGCCTACAGGGATTGTACTAGGGTGGCATGTGTTGGGTTTGTTTTTCAGAAAAAAAATTACACTACCGACTACAGACTTCTCTAAACTTAAAACAGTGTCATTACTAAACACTCTAGACAGCAGAGGTAGTAGTGCATGTTCGAGACGAGCGTGTGGTCGACTTTAAGAAAATGAGAATGCCATCTTGTGGTTAAACTGAATAGCTCAAATATTAGCTTTAAATGTCTAAAGGTCCAATTAGTGCATTATTAAAACTGATCTTGCAATTATCTTAACTGCATCTAAATCAGGATCACCTTTATTCAGGCTTGAAGGGGTCTTGTGGTGGAAGCAAAGCCATTCAGAGTGATTTGTGGTGTAATGTAGAGTAACTTACTAACCAGGGCTTGCAAAGTTAAGTAAAGTTAAGTAATTCTTTTAAATAAAGAATAGAATTTTATTCATGAACTAAAACCACCCGTGAACCTACATGTGTCTTCTCTTTTTCATGTGTAATGTGAATGCAATGATGATAAAATAGTGGTAAAAATATATTTTCCTTGGGGACTATTTTGCCTTACAATGTCCTGTATGCTTCTCCGACAAAAAATAGGTTTAAAATGATATTCTAGGGCTTTAAAATTATATTGTAGATATTTTAGGTGTCCATCAGGCAATGTACTTTTAACCATTGTTACTATGTAATCATTTTCAGCGAGGCAGCTTTTAGAGCCATCAAAATATTCAGATGTCTGGTTCTATTCACTACTATGAAAACCAGCCGAATCTGTTTCTTTTAAACAGAGCATTCTGAATGACTGTTGACATTGTAACATTTCAGTTTTGCTGAAATTTGGAAAAATAGTGGAATTCCCCTTTGAAAGAATGGGTTCACGGATGACGCATGAATGAACCACATTCTGATAATGCTACATACTTTTGTCCATTTTAATATATATAAGCAAGTTGTACAGTGTCAGAAACCACATGCGAGTTTACTTGATGACTAAACACAGTTTGCGACCAGCACAAGTGTCAAAACTACAGTTTTAATATTTGTTTTCTTAACACTCCGGAGAATACTGCAGGTGAATGCTGTTGACAAGTGTCTATTGTTTCTTTATGAGACGATGGGTGGAATAACACAGTTAGAGAAATAATGCCTTGTTAGTGCATTGAGATGTGGGATATTTTGCATGTCTTCTTTAGATTGTCTCATCACCATCTGTTCTCGCTCCTGTGAGTTCGGCATGATCCGTAAACTGACGGATCGCCGGAATAGGATCGTTGTGTTACCGCAGGGAGCGGGATAGCGGGAAAACACAGCCTTGTGGAGCACCTGTGACAACACTGAGGCCAAGGTGTACGTTCTGTTTCCTTCTGGACAGGAAACAGCTATTTGGAACTGGAATGAATGGTCAAAAATTTGGAATCAGTATTTATAAAACTCATTTTGTGGTAAATACATGCCTGAAATATTTTTAATATGACGCTAGTGCTCTACAACTTCATCACTTAAAAAAAACAATTAGACTGTGTTTCTAGAGTGAACAAAGCTGTAACTCTGAAACTAAATGAAATAATAATATACAGAATAGTTGGGTAACAGTGTAGTGTGAAGAGTGACAAGTGTTGCACCAAAAGTATGATTATTGCACTTAGCAGCAATGAAAGTCATGCAAGGTACAACAAAAACAATTCAATAGACAAAACAGCAGTCTAACAGTCCTCTGTTCTCTGTATGTACAAATTATGTACCAGAAAATAACCCCCTACTAACCCCTACTATATTTGCTGAATATATGGGGTATTGGGAGAATAACTGAAATGTATCCTGTCCAAAAGGAATGACAAAACACAAGTATGTTTTTCCCCAGTATGTTAAAGTAGGGTTAATATCTTTAATATTATTGGTTTTGTATACTGCAACTTGTCTTGCTGCAGAAATGTTGATGATGGTGACAAAGGGATCATCATGCTGATTATTTTAAGATTTGTATTGGAAGTAAATGGTGGGAGCTTAGCCCCATTTTTGCTCACATTGACACACCGCCTTGCTGGGGCTGGCCATACAGTGGATATTGAATCTGTAGCATGTGGGCCAAGCGCAGGTGGAGGATGGAAAACACTGTAGCGGCCTCTGATCTTGCATGGGAATAATGTCTTAGCCTGTCAGAGAGAAATACGTCATAGTCTGCTCCCCACATCCGATCTAACAGCTTTAGCGAGGGAAGCTCTCTGAGGCCGTGAGACATCCAGAACAGCTGCTGAAAACCCCATCACACATCGGATTACCGCCGAAAGAGTTATTAGACCACCACCGCACACACGCTCGCATGGGAAGGTTTCACTGTTTTTTTTTCTTTTATACAAATTCCAGCAAAAATACAAAGGTTTGGAGATCCTGGGTGACAATATTGAGTAAAGTGTAATATTACAGGGCCTGTATTGCTTCTTGGTCCGTTTTATGTGGTTTTATATACCAAAAAAACACTCGCAATGAACTTCCAGACTAATTAAACAGGCTGCTTTTGTTTCTTTAAGACATTTTCAACTGGCCGGCGAGATTTGGGTCCACTCCCAGATAATATAAAATAGTTTCCAAATTGTATTACAAATAACATTAGGAATACTGACTGTAGCTAAGTAACTGGTTTTCATTATTTTATTGCCTGTAGTAATACATTATTTAGCCACAAAGGCTCAAACTGTTTGTTTTGAAGAGATACATCAGGTCTGTTTTCATTGCACTGACACTCACTTTGAGTTGGATCCTGAAAAAAGAAAAGCATCACACGGTTCTTTCTGGTTTATGTATCATTGGAGAAAGTGTCTGTCTTTAACAGGATAATGGTCCCCAGCTTTCTTTAAACAAAATGATATCCAGTCAAAAGAAAAGCAAGAACTTTTGAGAATGATGTCTTGGCTTCTCTCATTGAGCTGCATGGGACAAGTTGGAGAGGTTTAAAATGAACTTCCAGCAAATGTGAAATGTGTCTGCTTGAAAAGGTGCAGGGAGGGTCTGGACACAAGTTATTTCCAAAAATCATCGGAAAGGGTGTGGTGAACCTGTGCTGCTATGATAAAGGTAATAGGGGTTATTCTGATGTAACTCATTAGCTTTCACATTTATTAAAATGAACCTATAGTGCATATAATTACATTACAGTTCAAAAACAGTTACATGTGTTTTAGGCATCTCTACTGTTTACTTGTGATAAAATTTGGAAAGAGCAGCATATAGTTTTAATTTTTTTAATCTGAGGGTGGAACCACAGGTGTGTATATGGAAACAAACTCTAATGCCTCATTTAAAAGCATAAATTGTAAGTGTAAATTCATTAGAGCTGGTGTTATTACACTGCTGTATTTTGTATAGGCAGAAACACATTTACCAATGCAAATGCATTGGTTTGAGTAACAGCATTCATTTCCATATTTAGGCTGTATTGGCATGTTTCATAATTTTAATTATGTGTAAATGCCCCATCAAATATTTTTATTAAAAGAAAATGAGGAAAATAATCTTTTCCATGGTATGGACCATTGATATAAAAGAGTGTGATTTCACAACATGGTACCATAAGCCATTTGTGATCTTTCACAATAGATTCCTGCAAGAGGCTAGTGAAAATTAGCATTGCCAATAGAAATCAAGCGAAACATAGACTTTTCCAACGGCTCGCGCGATATACTCATATATTTTAAGAACCACTTCATTTTAGAGAACCTGTGGTAAAACTGGACTGTCATCATCTCTGTTCTCTCTGTGGGCCGCCCTCTGGATTTGAGTTATTGAAAAAAAAACGCCCTCTTCTTTGAAAACGGGTGTAATAACCTCTCCAACACCTCATTACAACACTGGAACTATTGGCCTTTTATAAAATAATGAACGTCTTTGGTTCCAGTGAATCAGAGTGATGGAAAAGTCAGGGCCGAGAGGATATGAGGGTGTGAGGAGGGGGAGCAAGGAGTTTTCCTTCCTCAGAAGAGCCGAACTCCTGGATTCTTGGAAAACCCTTTGCGGAGAGAGCGAGGAGAACTGAAATCCTTACAGGAATGATTTCGGCAGGCTGATTCGCCGAGCTCTGCTGAATCACTCTCCGCTTTCCTCCCTTTTCATCCGAACAGAAGGTGAAATGATTAAGAATGCAATGTGTGAAAGCATCTTTTTTCCTCATGCATAGTCAACTACTAAGTAATCCTTCCAGGCAAGTTTCTCTCGCTCTCTTTAGCCTTATTTCTACTAAGAAATTAAGGCAAGTGTTTTCATGGATCACATTATTTCAAACCTCTAAAACATGGATAACTATGCGCCACACACACTATATGTCCAAAAGATTGTAGATACTGGCTGATCATCTGAAGTGTCCTCCGAGATCAAGGGGAGATTGTCCTTCATTGCTTAAACAAAAGCTTCTACTCTTCTGGAAGATGTCAGTCAAGGTGTCGGAGGACTTCTGTAAGGATTTGGTTGCATTCAGCCACACAAAAGTAATAGTGAGGTCAAGTCCTGATATTGGAAGACTAGTTTTGTATGACAAATCCCTCTTCCTTAAATCCCATGTCCATAGGTGTACAGGAACCGTGCTGTACCTAAACTGCCCTGTGACAGCAAGGATTTAGAGTCTTGTTTGAGAGATTTTTTTTCTCGCCATTGTTTAGCCAAGCTAACCTGTTAGCGATGTCCTGATACACCTTCACATTTCTTTAAAGATTTGTTAGTGTCATAGAAAACTTGAACTGAAATTTATCTTCCGCTCCAACAGACAGCAGTGCTTGTACTTCGTCGCCTACCTAGTTGTTAGGTTGTGTCTCCATTGCTGTTTTTTTATGGTTTGGCCTCTTTCCATGCTGTGATAGCAACATTCAAAAAGAATTTAAACACGTACTTAGTATTGTTTAGTTGAAACAGAACCCCGTTTTACAGCCTCAAGTGTTCTGTGAATGTTGTTTACCTTCATCCAGTAAGACTTTTTAGAGTGTGCCCTCCCACCTACTTGCCATGTTCCATATATTTGATTTGACGTTCATGATGTATATCATAATATCTGCAAATACAAGCCTTTAGAAACATAGTAATAAGCGAGTCCTTTTTGTGGGATAGCGTGGCGGTCAGATCCCACACCTGCAGGGGGAAAAAACGAGGCAGGGAAAACATGGTTAAGAACAAAAGCAGCTCCCCGCACATTCATGGCCAGAACTATAAATCTGCCTCTGGCTCCGTTCCTGACGGCTCTGGTTCACCGCTGCAGGTACAACAGCTTGGAGACGCGTTCATGTGGTTTTCCGGCAAAGGTCACGAGTCCTCTGAATGCATTCGTCTCCAGAAAGGCTGAGAAAGAACACTTTTGACATTATATCCATCAAGGGACCAGCAGAGCTCTGGTCTGGTAGAACCACACAACTGCCTTGCTGTATTTGAATCCACTTCATTCGGATTGTCCTCCTCAGATCTACCAGAGGTTTTTGCCTTCGGGCTCCATTTCTGTTTCCAGTTGGCTATAACTTTTCTTAGTTGGAGGTAAGGTTAGAGTTAGGTTAGAGTTAAATCTGAGGACATGATTAGGGTCAGTATGGGCTCTGTGGTGCATTAAAACAACGGATAGTTGTAACATGGGTTTAGCATGAAAAAAAAATATTTGAGGACATGATTAGGGTCAGTATGGGCTCCGTAATGAATTAAAACAACAGCTAGTTGTAACATTGGTTAAACCTAAAAAAAAAACATGTAAACTACTGACTAATAAAGACCAGCTCAGATTTTAAAAGACATCTGTGTAAGACTGTTCAAAAGATATAGGACTGCGACTGACTAACAGAGTCTGGTGAGTTTTTGTGCAGCCAACACGAAATACAATTTAATCAAAATACGTGCTGCGATCACAATTTAGGGTTTTTTTGGTGCTAGGACAACACTTCGCTGCTCTATGTATTTCAGTGTGCACTGAGTAACATCACCAGTATCAGCGCTAACTGGTGACTGAGGGACAGTAGGAGAGAAATAATGAGTTGATTCCTCATCATTTTTTTGTTTTCAAAGCAGTTAAAGCAGGTTGAAATGCCATGACACGGGGAAAGCCCCTGACTCTAACCCTAACCTTAACCTTACCCTAACCCTAACCCTAACCCTAACCCTAACAGTCACCAGTTAGCACAGATACTGGCAATGTAATGCACTGTAACATTGTCCTAGCACAACAAACTGAAGTGTTGAAATTGTAAATATTATTGTATTTATATATTATATTTTCATATAAAGTGCATTTGTATTCATTCATCATGGCTACTGCAGATACACAAAGTATATATAAACAAAGTAAATCTTTTCAGATACAAGCTCCACCATAAAACTGATCTATATTAAACTGTATTACACTGTTGTATTATTATTTTTCTATTAATACTTTTACCAGTTGCTGTTAAACCATCCTGAAGTCCATATGGCCTGTGTGCATGTATTTAGTGGCAGTCCAACATGACCTGTTGCTCCATTTCTCTCAGCTCAGTTCCTGAGAAGCTATACCTGAACTAAGCCTCCTGCTCCTTTATTCGGCGCTTCATCAATCTCCTTTTGATAGTAAAGCTCCCGAAATGGAAAAGCTCTAACGCAGAGAACCCAGTCCATTCAGACCACTGGACTGCTTCCCATATGGTATAAATAGGCAGGACAATGTGTGGACTGAGGAGAAGCAGACTAGAGCAAAGCGGTGTGTGTGCTGGAAGGGTGTGAGAAGAGCATGTTCCAGGAAGGAAAAAAAAATCTTCAAAAGGACATTGTCTTTTGTGTATCTGCACCAGCATGTCAGTTTTGTGAATTGCTTTGCCACTGTGTATGTTTTTTTATTTCAAATATTGTGTGTTACAATAAAGGAATGCTTTCCCATTGATTGCAGCAACAAAGGAGCAACTGGTGGAGAAAATCTGGGTTCACACGTGCTGACCCAAGTGCCGAGGCTGATGGGCCTGAGCTCACACAGTGGAGATGTGGCGGAACTGGGACGTTTCGGTCCAGTTGATTAGAGTCGCTGGAACAGTCAAGAGGGCCCAGACTTCATTGTTGTGGTCGGAATTCTTCCTTTAATTGCTCTGTGTTTGCAGGGGCGAGCCTATAGGTCTGTGTGTGACTTTGCATGCGAGCATGGTCGTATGTATTTATAGAGGTTTCGATAAACAGGACATCTCTGTTCGATTTGAAAACCTCTATGAAGTCTGAAAAAAAGTAATGCCAGCAATAAAGGCAGTTTATTCTATTAACGACTGTGATTGTGAATGACAATTTGTAACTTTTTCTGTTTTTGTTACTTTAAGATATATGCAAATATCCCGACTCTGATTGGTTGACTTACATTTCGACTAATCTAAAAAGCCGGCTGTACGGTAAGTTCCAAGTGGCATCCTCAGGAACTCCAACCACTCCTTACGGATGTGTGAGCTCTCTGGAATGCAGTGATAAATTGGCTGCAGTGATACATTTCCATCTCGGCAGCCAGGAACAATACAACATTCAACAGCTTTGCTCTGTATTTTTCACTGCTACACAGCTTCTGAAGTAGCGACACTCTTTGTCACTTCATATGTGACCGAGCTTAACAGCTGTATTTCTGTAGGTGGGTTCATGGGGAGTACATTTAACTTAAACAATACTTACATAGTATATCAAACGATAGGCTTTTTAACCGTGAGCAACATGGATCTGTCCCGGAAGGACAACAAATAGTAAATTGCCATCATATGGCCAAACAGCTCCTTTAATTTGTGTTGATGTTCGAGGTATCAGGCGTCATGTTGAGCTTTGTTTGGTGTTCCTATGTTATGTAGAACCAAAGTTATTGTACTTTAAAAGCATGTAATAATAATAATCACTACTGGGGTTTTAAAAATGGTGTCACACACACACACATGCCTATAAAGAACAAAAATGGCCAAATTTATTCTCCGCTCACAAGTGTGTAGGGAAAAACCTGGTTTTGAGAATTGAGTGACTCTCGTGACCTTTGGGAATTGAAGATGGTTGGCCTTGAGGAACAGGCCAAAACTGAAACACAGTGCAGGAAAACAAAAGTGGAATTATTCCTTACAATGGATGCTTTTCTTTGTGAAGAAGTACCAGTGCTGCTAATTTGTGGTGTCTTAATACAGTAGTAATAGCACCCCCCTGACTTGTTCTGGTTAAACTGGGGTGTTTCTGCTGACCCCATGTTATTACCCTTCTTGTTTTTTCCCTTTGTGGAAAATGCTGGATAATGGCTTTGGCTCACAATTCTCATATTTGCCTCCCTTAAGGGAATCGCACAAACTCTCAGAATCTGCATGGATGAATCTACATTCAAAATAACAAAGTGTCTGTCCTTGCACCTCTGAAAGGAAAAATGTGTTTAATTTAAGCATGACAGAGCCTTATTCCATTTCAGTTTCACCATTCTTCGTTAACTGTACACAGGAGTAAAGAGGAGCACCTCTATGAATAAATGCCACTAAAACAAACAGTAATGAGCTGACAGTGATGAAATGGTTAAGGCCCAGTCTCAATCCAGAAGGAGATCTTATTGAACTGCCTTCAGTCATAACACTCCCAGGAATTCCTCATGACCTCAGGTCACAGTAAGTGTCAAAAAGACCAAAATTTCAAAGTTTTGTTAAAGTTCACACATTTTAATATCATATTTCCAGTATTTGCTCAGTTCTTCTGGGAGCATTCTGACTGTTGCGTGCCTCAGAGAAGCTCCACACCTGCTTCCATATCCGTCTTGTGCCACTCAGCAATAAACAAGGAGAAATTGCATTTTGGCCTATTGTGAGTGTGAGGTCCGTCGTTTTAGCGGCGTAAACAGACACAAAGCAGACGCAGAAATGCACTGGACTGCGGTGCTCTCAGTCACGGCTGAGAATTGGAGTTTTGAGGGACTAAGCAATGAGGACACACTGACAGTTTTGAAGTAAATTACGAATAGCATCTTTAAGCAGAATTGCATACATGTTTTTCTGGTACAGTGACTGTATCTTGCTCTCAAAAACTCTCTTCTCTAGTGCAGTCTAAAATACTTCAGTTGTAGCTCCAGGTAGACGTTAGCTAAATCCCAAAAGCGGTTTAGCACATGAGCTACTGATTAGTGATTACTTGAACCAAATCTTATTTAATGAGGAAAAGTATAAAAACGTTGCTGTAATCGACACTCTCCTCTCACAATGAGACCAATTGGATGGCAAAAGACCTCTAGAAGTTTGTCAAAGGCAATTATTACCAAGAGAGAACAACAGATTTGTTTTCTTTGAATTTTTCAAGTTCTGTAAACACTGCATCATTTCTCTTACTTTGATGTTTCGTCCTTTAAAATGTTGCTTTGAGGAACGATATTTTTATTGGGAAATGAGGAGAAATATTGTCAGCAGTTCTTAAAATCTAAGGCTAAGCTGTTCAGTTCAACACTTGCACCTATAAAAAGATAAAACCTGAGAAACTGAACATTTGTACCATTGTCTCTTCTTTGTTTCTGCAGCTGTATGTCTATATTTCCCACCCATGGGACCAGGGGCGGACTGACAATCTCTTTCTCGCCCCCACCCATGGAGACAGGTTTGCAAACAGAAACCCAGCAGGAAAAAGAAGAAGAATATACAGTAGAATAACAACATACACAAACAATAGTCTCTCACAGCTGTAGAATAATTTTATACAAAGTTATATGTAAGACTAATCTCTCAGCTCTCACTTTAGACATCATGTTTTTTCTTTTACTCTTTGGGGAAATACTGATGTAACAGAAACAGAGCCCTGTTTAAACAGTACAGCTTTAGCACAGGCAGAAAAGACAGATTTTCATGCAGTGTCTTGCACTGATAAAGCACATGAACAAATGTGCTTTATCAATGTCTAGATAAAGCACACAAGAGCAAAAAAATACCTAGAAACAAAAGGAGACATTCTGTTCATTCTGTTGTATCCGTGTTTTAGTTTTAATATAGCATGCAGTTTTCACTTCGCTGTCCCACATGCACCCAGCAGCCAAATTATTAAACAGGCCTACACCCACTCTAAAGCTGTAGTGAAAAGCCTGCCACCGTTCTGTACTTTTTATAGTGATTTGTGAATTGAAATACACATTTTGGCAGTACTGTTGTACTCAAAATGATGCCATATTTTTTTTGCTTTCCTCTTGTCTAGGCAGAAACACACTTGAAGACACATAAATAGTTTTACATTTTTAGCCGCCTGAAAAAAATATTGACTAAGGTTTTTGCACAGTACTCTTCAGACACAAGCATCAGTTTGGTTTGAAAAGTGGTGGGGACTACTCCAAGTGCGTATGTCTACTTGGGGACTGGAGGGCGTGGTCCTTGTTTTTGTCACTAGGAGGTTGGACTTTAACAAATCTCCATGTTCCCAGTGTCCCCAGCATAGTGTCTGAACACTTGTTCCCCTTAAAGCATATGCAGGTTTTAGCATAGACAGATAGATAGATAGATAGATAGATAGATAGATAGATAGATAGATAGATAGATAGATAGATAGATAGATAGA
>JBBJLR010000042.1:24712233-24722754 GCA_037577145.1 Brachypetersius gabonensis | reverse complement strand
TCCCGCCCACTTAAATTTCCCGGTCCCGCCCACTCCCGCTTACATTTTTTCCAGTCCCGTCCCAATCACGTTTTTAAGATTTTGTTTCCCTTGACTCACGAGATTCCCGAAAAAATGTCAGCCTCTACCATGCAACACAATCAGTTTTTTTTTTATTATTTAAAACAATTTTTTCCCCTTTTAACTTAATTAATCTATAGTTTGTTTTCTAGGCCCATCACTTTAAATTCTAGGTTGTTAGGTAATAAAATAGAGAGAATGCCAAGGGGGGTGAATACTTTTGCAAGGCACTGTACGTTTTTGGTGCCTTGATTCGCTAATGCAAATAGCAGCTCTATTCAAACCTGATTAGATGTGGCTGATCACAGCCACAGTTTTCATGAGGATTTCCTTTTTCCTGATTTTTTTGGTCACAATTTAGGCTTTAGCTTGTCTGTTCTGGTAGGGCAAGTCTGCTCTCTTTATCATCTGGTTTAATGTAGTTTTTATCTTGTGTAATGTAGTTTTTATCTGGTGTAATATAGTTTTTATCTGGTTTAATGTAGTTTTTATCTGATGTAATGTAGTTTCTATATGGTGTAATGTAGTTTTTATCTGGTGTAATGTAGTTTTTATCTGGTGTAATGTAGTTTTTATCTTGTGTAATGTAGTTTTTATCTGGTGTAATGTAGTTTTTATCTGGTGTAATGTAGTTAATATTTGATGTGATCAGGTTAAACGTGATTTATCTGAGTTTTTTATGATAGTTCAAGACTGTGCTTTTTCATACAACACATGTAATTATCCTCACCACAGGAACCTGTTTTAATCGTCCATTCAAGAGTTTGATTAACAGAGCTGAAAGGACATTAAGACGTCTTTCTAGGCAGCGACAAGAGGTCACTGAAGCTGGAAAATCCTTGCATTCCTTAAACACAGAACACAGAATGAGTGATTTCAATTACTCAGACTATTGCATGCATGAAAATTACCCTTTTTTTGGAAGATGAGCCAGAGAATGACTCAAACAGGATGGTGTTGGTGGTCTTCTACTGTCTAACCTGCGTCCTTGGAGTCCCTGGAATTGCCCTTGTGGTGTGGATCACTGGCGTGAAGATAAAGAGGACAGTAAACACCACCTGGCTCCCCTCTCCATACCTTTCAGGGTGGTAGATATCCTGACCGATAACAACTGGCCGTACGGATGTGCAAGGTTCTGCCTGCTGTTATCGACCTCAACAGCATCTTTGCATTGAGCTTCATTGGCCTGGATCTCTATGTCCAGGTGGTCCTGCCAGAATTACCATAGCCTGAGGGTGGCATGGGCCTGCCCTGGGGTGGCCTGGGTCTTGGCTTTCTTCTTAAGCTTTTCCATCATAATCCAATATCAGGTAATCACATTTGAGGACCTGAATGAGACCTTTTGCACGTTTAGTATCCAGGGCGAAGACAACTCCATCGATGGTGCTTACAAGGCTTTAACAGTCCGCGGGTTCATGCTGGGCTTCCTGATACCTCTGCTGGCCATCTCACTATGCTATGCCTTCAACAACAAGAAGGTCAATAGCAGCCTATTTGCTCTGGAAGGGTGTTCCGCATCATGCTGGCGGTCTTTGTGACCTTCTTTCTGTCCTAGTTGCTGTACCATGTGCTGGGCTTGAGATCTATGGTGGGTCGATTGTCTCAAGGCTTCCTTGGAAAGTGGCCCCACCGGCCATCACGTACGTCAACAGCTGCACAAACCCTATCTAGTATGTGTTCATGGGTAGGACTTTAAAGAGAAGCTCTCTTTGGGCCTTTAAGAGGGCGTTCAGTGAAGACGGCACACACTCTTCGATGAACTCTCATGCCACCAGCACATCAGAGGCACAAGTATAATCCAAAATGAGTAGATTTACAGATATATTCTCAGTACTTTGTCACTGTCGGACCATAACCTTGTATCTCCAATATGGTAATTCAACAGGAAATAATGTTTTGGATATACTCTGAAGGGCCCACATCATGTAAAAACTCATTTTCTTTGCTGCTTTCTTTTTTTTTAAACTAATTTAACATATAAAGGATTCAAAGCTTCCATTTCAAGTCATGATACAGGGCAGCCAATTGAAACAGAGGTAATTTCATTCTAATGCATATTGAAAGGTTGAAAAATTGGCGATGTGAAAGTGAATTGTGACTTTTTTGGTACATAAGAGCACATAAACATCATAACCACTTCAGGTTACAAAAGCAAAGTACAAGATACATGTTGGATATGGGCCCTTTAATGTAACTACATGTAATTCTTAGTAATATAACACCATTTCCATCAGTCCATCCATCATTAAATAATCAGCGGTTGCATACAATGTAAACATTTCAAACTGCCTGCATGATGAAAAGGTTAAATAAATAAATAATTGTATTTAAATTAGTTTTAGTGGGAAACCCATATTAGAGAAATGGTTAAGGGTTTTTTAAACACATTTATTTAAATCCAAAATAATGGAGAAAGCTCACAATGGGCTGCATGTCTGTTGCACTCTTCTCTGCCCCATCGATCTGCTAGATTAACTCAGAGTTGTGGGACCTTGTTAAGTCCTGGCTGTACTGTGTGCTGCATGATGGACAAAATATATTGAGAAAGCCTATTTGAAGTAAGGGGAAAATTGTGTGAACTTGAATTTTTTTCTTTTTCAGGCCCATCCCCTTAAAAACTGCGCTGCTTTCTCCTGTCACAGTCTCTTCGGTTCCCCATATTTCCATGGCTGCAGTTAAATAAAGAGGTTTATTTTCAGAAAGCCCAGTCATTTTTTAGCATGCATGCTCACTAATGAGGCCATAATTATCAGTCCATAAACTCGGTGCTTTTGTTTCTCCGACCAGCAATGAAACGGGTGTTGTTCAGGCGCCGCCATCATTTGAAATATATTTTTTTGTAAAAAGAAGATGGAATTTCAAAACAAGGATTTTAGCTAGCGTGAAGCACAAGGTGCCCTTTGTTACCATCGGTGTTTGATTAAGCAAAAAAAATGCAATGGTGTCGGTGGATGGCAAAGAAGATGAATTGTTGGACGTTACGTAATGACAGAGTTATTATACGCAAGAATGACCGCTTCTCTGGCCACCATATTAAGAACCAAAACGGCCCGGGTTATGTAATGTTTACTAAATTATCGTTTGCTGCATCTGCGGGTGTCCAAATATCTCCCTTTGTTCCGTGGATTTCCGGCATGACCCCGGCCCTCGCTGAAAACAACGGGCATGTTTCAAAATGGAGCACGTTTTCCACAGCTAATCACATAACTAATGGTTACCTCCAGCACAGACAGGGCCTGGGCCAACATACCAACATTCACTTTGGCCTGAGGCCTAATCAGGCTAAAAATACACTTATTATCGTTAATCAATGCCTCTGCTAACCACATACATTCCTCCTTTTCATGCCTCTGTTTATGAAACAGTATTAGAGTTCAAAGGCCCAGAGTGCCTCGGGCATCTTCATTGCTCCATTCTCTTCCGAGGCAAGGCAATGGAAAAAAGCTCGAAGTTCAAAGTCTGCTATAGCATTTTGTCATTTCACCAACTGAATCCATGACCTCAGGCTTGGCAGACACCACCCAAAGTGTTTAAGGCAGCGGTTGGGACAATAAATGATTATATAATTACCAGACCATCCATTCTCAAGGTGTGCCCACCCTTGAGTATGCCCCACTTGGGTCGGAACTTCATCCTCTAAATTGGGGGGCCCAAATCTGGTCCTGGAGGGAGGGTGTCCAGGACAATTTAGCTGCACATTAAACACACTCACTGGCAATCAATGGGTGAGTTGAATTAGTTGTGTTTGAGTAGAGATATCACTAAACTGTGCTGGAAAGACGGCCCTCCAGGACCCTCCAGAAAACTAAATAGATGGAAAATGAGGTGTTGAGGCTTGATGGATGTAGCCATTATGCAAACCACCCGTGAAAGTGCCCTGTAAAAGAGAGGTAGAACTTGATTTCATCGCCTCTAACTTTGGAAAGGTTGAAAATAGGGAAAGAAAACAGAAACATGTCACTCAAAAGGTGGAACTTAGACTACACTAAAGGTGGAACAATTCTAAAAAAAAAATGCTCTCTGAACTGACTTCCAGAGCTTCAGCTATCAAAGTCATGTCTGTATAGAACATCAAAGTTATAGTTTGGTGTAAAATTTCTTAAATGTAATTTTACATTTAAGATGTAGTTGATCAGCCAGGTAAGTTTTGTTTTCAATGGAACTATGAGGCTAACGTTGCTAACAAACACTAGCTGTCAAAAGTCGCAAATCTTTTCTGTAAAAACATCCTCCAAAGTCTTCTCAACCCGCTAAAACTGTGTCCAGCTCTGGTGTGTATTGAGGTGGCACAGACTTGAGAACGTGGTTTTGGAGACAGTTTGACTTAATGTGAGCTATAAAATTGATCTTAAACAGTAATTTTAGACAACACCATGTCTGGAGAGGGCTGATCTTGGATCTGATTTCTTCATATTTGTGACGTTGTCACCACAAAACAGCCGTAGTCTAAAAACACATGAATACAAATGATGTTTTTTAAACATTTCTGTATAATTCAATCATTGAGATATTAGAAATCATTCAAGGTGGTTTGGTGTGCAATGGTGCATTGCAGAAAAACTCCCAGCTTAAATTGCGTTACAGTGGTGTTGATGGAATCAGGGACCATAATGTCTAAAACACAAATATTACTATTCAAAAATGTCTGCATGTCTGAGTTTTTATGTGTATTGGCAAAATAGTGGTTAACCTGAAAAACTGTCCTCTGTGGGGACTGTTTTGCCCATTATGAATGGGTTTAAAAAATGTTTCTAGGCTAGAACTTTCTCAAAACAATATAACTGTCTCAAGCATCAGGTAGCATATTCATAATGAACTCTTATACACTTTAGACAGCTGGCTCTCATCACAACTCATTAGGTTTCTTTGGAATGAAACATCTCACTATTAAACACCCAGAACGACATAAAAAGTGGTGGAATTTCACAACTGGTTTTCTTCCATTACTTCTAGGCTACGCTGGCCTTGTAGCTTCAGTGCACCAAACATGTATTGGTTTGGTTATATTTAGGGTAAAACCCCCAACCCCCCCCCCAGAATGCCCCGCATTAACACCCCTGAGTAACACAGCAATGTGTATTGTATTATTTTTTCATTTTTGCAGAACTATTCCTTTAACATTACTTCTATAATGTTCAGTGCTGTTACTTCTTGGTGACCTAGTGGTTAGGGGAGGGGGGGCACTTGAGGTTCGCCATACACTGCCCCCCGGCCACTGTCTGCCTGGCTGACCGCTGCTTCACTTGGTGAATGGGTTGAATGCAGAGAAAGAATTTCACACTGTTCACACCGTGTGCTGTAACTAACTTTATGTTACAATATTGTTTTCTTCTGGATTCTGGGATGTAGGATTCTGCCTGGACTCTCTACTTCCTATGAAGAGCACTAAGGTTTGAGGTATTGCCATTTAAACTCTACATAGTGTGCTTTCCATCATACAGGGAAATATTCTGGGTTCAGCCATATGTCACAATCAATCATTTTTGGATTCCACAAAGGAATCACCAATAAATTCCAAATTTCCCAGCACCTCGAACTGTCTTTATAATGAAGCAATTCATATTAAACCACCCAGAATAACATTAATAATGTTGGAATTTAACTTTATACCAACTTCTTTACTTTCATTACTTGTAGGCTACGTGGCTACAGTGGCATTGTAGCTTCAGTGCACCAAAAATGTATTTGTTGGTTTGCTTACATTTAGGGTAATACCGTCGACACTGGAACCATTATATTAGACCCCATTATATTAGACCCCCCACAAGTATGAAAATGCTTCTGACACACCTGGGCATGTGTTTCAGAAATGTCTATTGTGTTTCCTTTTATTTTTGCAGAACTATTCCTTTAACATTACCTCTATAATGCTCTATAATGTTAATTCTGGGTGGTCTGGTCGTTAGGGAGGGGCACTTGAGGTTCACTTGAGCAAGGTACCGTCCCCATACACTGCCCCCCGGGCTGACTGCGGCTTCACTTGGTGAATGGGTTAAATGCAGAGAAAGAATTTCACACTGTTCACACCGTGTGCTGTGGTGTGTTCATGCGTGACATAAAGGGACCACTTTATGTTACTACATTGTTTTCTTCTTGACTCTGTCTGGACATTTCTACTCTCTACTAAATGCACGAGGATTTTAGGAAATGTCCTTTCAGCTCTATATAGTGTTTATCCATCATACAGAGAAATATTCTCGGTTCAGCCATATGTCACACTGCGGAATCTCCAATAAATGATGGACCAATGAATTTTCCACCACCCCGAGCTAACTTTAGAGTGAAGCGTTTCATATTAAACCCATATGAACATTAAATTGGTCTCTTTAACAGCAACTGGTTTACTGGTAAGACAGAAGTGTGTATTTTTTCTTTATTTGCAGAACTATTCCTTTAATGTCACTTTTCTATGGTTTTCTTCTTGACTCTGGGATAGAGGATTCTGACTCTCTACTCCCTATGAACACTAGGGTAATGCCATTTAAACTGTGTATAGTGTGCTATTCATTATTGGAGTTCATTCATTTGTCACGTGCCATCAGGAATCCGATAAATGATGGACAAATAAATTTCCCAGCATCTCAAGCCGTCCCGAAGAGAAAGTCCATAACGCCACAGAGAGGCACAATCAAGCAGTGGGTATGAATAGCTTGTGATCAGCAAAGCATGAAGCCAGATGACAAGATTTGATTATTAGAGCATGACTGTACCCGGAGAGCTGGGAGATTCCGAACTTCAGAGAAACTGTTTTTTACCGGGTTCGGTCCAGGCTGGACCCAGGTGGTGCCATAAAGGGAATTACCTACACACGTGTCCATACAAACACCGGCTGTTTTTCAGAACAGAAGCTGGCTCGGCTTATCCTCACTATCCTAACCTGGAATGAAGCAGCCCAATAGAGTCTTATATACTTGACGCTGGTCTTAACACTGGAAGAGATGGACTGAATTTAGTTCATTCAAACAGTTCTACATGTAAAAATACATTACATTAACGGTACTTAGTGGTTTTCAGTTTAATGCATCTTGAAAAGAATTGCCAGTAAATATATGGAAATAATGCACATGAATTCAAATCAAGTCAATTCAGAGAGGAACCCCTAAGGCCTTTGAGGTTTTCAGGCCTGAAACTCATTCTTCTTATTCTTTCACTCCTGTACTCACAGCTCATCTCTGAGTGACTTCAGTGCAGTTGTGGTAGGTTAAAATCTTTCAATTTAAAAGAAACGCTTGCCAGTAGAATTTTGAAGCAAGTGCAGTACAGCAGTGTTAACAGCTGCAGTATCAGGAAACACATCTTAATTACTGTGAGTTTACAACTAAAACAAAGGTGACATCTACAGTCAGAAACTGAACATTACATCTATACTAGCGCTGGCCTGATATTACACACTATATGGAAAAAAGTATTGGGACACCTGACACGAACAGGATCTTTGATGACAGTGCAATATCCTTATGGAGTTGGTCCCCCCTTTGCAGCTATAACATCTTCTTGGAAGGTTTTCCACAAGATTTTTGTGTTTCTGTGAGAATTTGTGCCAATTAATTATGACTGTGTCCACAAAGTTGGGAGCATGGTGTTGTCCAAAATGTCTGGGTGTGCTGAAGCATTAAGATTGTCCTTCTCTGGAAGATAAATAGCATAACCCAAACCGTGTCTTAATACTTTTGTCCATTTAGTGTGCTTCACTTTAATACCTTAATAATAGTCACTTTAATAATCAGTAATAATTTATATTCAACTTTTTGTTCTATGCATCTATGCACAACAGAAGTTAAGCAAACCTGAACTAACATTTATTTTGCATATTACTTCAATCAACACTCTGTCCAAAAGTTGGTAGATACCTGCCTATACAATATTTCTTCTTAAGTCAAGGCAGTAACAACTTTTCTGAGAAGGCTTTAGACTGTATGTTGGAACATTGCTGTGAGGATTTGATTGCATACAGCCATGAGCATTAGTGAAATCAGGTCCTGGTGTTGGGTGGTTCTGATTCACAAATGCCTTCACAGCTCTTCACAAAAGAGCTTCAACACTCCAAAGATCAGAGTTCCACTGCTCCGCTGCCCCATCGCTGGGGGTCTTACACCCCTCTTGCTGATGCTTGTCTTTGGGCATGGTCAGCTTTTCTTTCTGGCTAATATGTTTGGACAATGGCAGTTTTTGTGTTTACTCAAACTGTTTTGACTCACTGGGACAAACAGTGACCAGGGTTTCTAACAGCATTAACTGTATGAGGGGCCCTGGGTGGGCTGGGCAGCCTGGTGGGCCGGTCTCAAAATGCCAGGTAAGACATTCTGTCCCAGTCTACATAATAAACACACAATCTTTAAAAGAAATTCTATTATTTGCTCATTACCTACCTTACACACAGCACATAGTAAACACACTCCTCTAATGTCTCTGCAAAGAGTTATTTCTGTTACGTTTTTAAATTTATTGTCATAAACAGATGGAGCACTAAAAATGATATTCATAGCCTCAGAGTCCCCTCAGGTTTTCACAGTAAAAGAAAAAAACAAAAAACAAGTATTCTGCGATGTGAGGTAGACAAATATATCTGTGGTACAATTCTTTACACATATATTTAATTGAACATTTGCAATAATGTCACGTGTTTAGTTTGATTTTTCCTTTTCAGATTCAAAATCTAAAAGGTTACCTGCAGTACACACTCATCCACTTTTTCTGGGGCGTTCGCCCTGTGATCAGAAGGTTGTGGGTTTGAATCCCAGGACTGCTAGTGGCACCGCTGAGGTACCCTTGAGATAAGGGACCGTCCTCACATACTGCTCTCTGGGCGCTGTGTTCTTGGCTGCCCGATGCTTCACTTGGTGAATGGGTTAAACACAGCAAAGAATTTTGTTTTGTTTACTGTTATGTTCCAACAATAATCATAATTACTTTTTATGTGAACATTTTTCAGCATCTCTTTAGAATTGTGTATGCTGTTTATTATTCTGCTTTTAACAGTAGAATAAAAGTAATACAATAGTAAAGGCAACATTAATATAGCAGACAGTGATTTGTCAAGATCAGTATTTTATCTAACTGTTACGATTCACTTTCACTGTTGTTAATTTTTTACAATTATTTCATGAATGCTTCTTGATTAGCTTTATGCCAATGAAAATCATGCAAGAACAGAAATAACACAAAATGTAAATAGAACAGCAGCTGTAGCATGAAAACACACATCTGATTAAAAGATGTATGAGTGACCATATTGCCTGCATCAACATTAGTTGTTGTGTATTTGTCACTTCAATGGTGCAAATCAGTCTTAAACCCGGGGTTTACTCTCCTACACACTCTTTTGCTGCGGGATTTCCCCACCCACTTGTGGGCGGAGACTATCCTGAAAGTACTCCCGAGTCTAAAGATCTTGTTTTTTTTGTTTCTTTCTAAAATAAAGAGAAATGTGCGTTTTTCGTTCTGTACGGGCATTTGCATGTGACACTATTTTTAAAACCCCAGTAATGGTCATTATTACGTTTTTGAAATTATAACTTTAGTTCTACGTGACATAGGAACACCAACCAAGGCTCAGCATGACAACTGACACCTTGACAACAACAAAACTGGAGAACTTCCATGTAGCTAGCTGACTGGCTGACTTTGCTGGTCAATTTTACCGGTCGGCACATTACCGCACCAGAACTATATATAATGAGACATGCTTGCTGGTTTTTTATGTAAACATTCCTAGAGCAAAACGTTGCAGGGCAAAATTCGCAGCTTTTTCGCTGCAGTGGAAGTCCAGCGTTACTGAGCTTCTTTGAGGGATGATTGAACTGAACAGTCTCAGTCGTGGACATGTACACCCCTGTAAAGCTGGACTGGACTCTTGCATGCACGCCATGTACTTGTCAGTTAACACGGAACTGCAATGTGTAGCTGAATGCTTTAGGCAGTCACCCTAGACAACTGGGTCTGTTTTCACAAACAACCTTAGGAGTTGGGTTGCTGATCCAGTTTTGGTGACAATGGTCACCATCACAGAGGTTTCTGATACAAGATCAGTTCTTAAAACTTGGTCTAAAACAGCTGCCTGCAGTAGTGAAGTTCCGTACATTTTTAGAGCTCAAGGTAAGTCATACTGTGTATTAAACCACACTCACAAGTCTGTGCCACCCTAATAAAAGCTGGATGCCATCTGAGAGAAGGGCTGGTGATATTGATATATTTTTTTACAGAAACTAGCTTGCAGCTAGTGTTAATTGGATAAATTTGTCAAAGATGCAATGATAAATGGAAGAAGCAAATTCTGCGCACTAGTCATGGCGTGGCTGATCAACCGCAGTACAGTAAAAAAGTTAAGGGCCTCTAGGAAAAATCTTTAAAGACCTTTTTCTCAGCGAGTGTCACGGTAGGCTCTGTGGACATGGCGGGGAAACACAGGGAACCAGAATACAGGGTCATGATCAGGGGAAACGGGGTTTATTATAAAACAAG
>JBBJLR010000042.1:24692418-24712133 GCA_037577145.1 Brachypetersius gabonensis | reverse complement strand
CCTATTTTTACAAGATCGTTCACCTGCAGTGTCTCGCTATAAATATACAACAGCTCCCCCTGTTGGTGGAAGATTCACTAGCACTTAACAGCGCTCATCACAGCTCTCCGCGTTTCTAAAAAGTTTGGTGAGCTGGTGAGGAGAACACAGGTTCCTCACATAAATACTATAGATAAGTAAACACAGTTGAGTGAAACTTAGTGACAGTTAGGAGAATGGTATTGCATTTAGTAGAGATCAGTAGTATATTAGTAATATTAATATAAGTAGTGAATGCTCTGAATGCTCAATGCAACAAGAGAGAATAAAAGATTATAAGATAATAGAATGGCTTAAAATGTTTAAACAAAAATGTTAATTGACAAATAAACAATTGTGCAACGACAAGAACATTACTGTAACATAAATGTAACACGGACATTGCTGTGTGTAAGGTTGACCGTACCAGAAGATTGGAAGTGCAAATGGTTTAAGAAATAAATACAACTTCAGTCAGTTCACAGATTAAACGGTTCTATATTGCACAAATCCTGAATAGGAATAAAATAAAACACATAAAATATAGGGAGGAGTTATAGAGCCTTATCGTCAATGGTAGAAAGGATAAACTTTCTTGGCAGGAACAGAAGAAACTTCTAAACTTTTCAAACCCACCCCAATATGCTTGTTTAGCCCACCTTCAGGACACATCATCAAGGGGGGCGGGGGTCTTGGCCTTTAAATGGGAAAAACACGCTCTAGGGACCACCGTGGCTCCACTGCAGGAGGTAAGGAAGCATGTTTACGATGTATGTAAATACAGAGTGAGGTGTAGAAGTTCTTTATATTGTCTTTTTTAATGTTTAACACTTGCTGCGATGTAAATACATGGACTACAATAATTTGCTTTGTGATTTAAAGAAGAGTATTTCTTTGGTTAAAGATGTAGAGAAGAGTATTTCTTTGGTTAAAGATTTAGAGAAGAGTATTTCTTTGGTTAAAGATTTAAATTTCTTTAGATAGAGGATGTTTCTTCTGTTTTTAAAGAATGTCTTCAGATTAAAACTGTGAAGACAGAGGGACTTATCTCCGGAACCAATCTTCGGGCTCTCGTGTTTACGTCGGATTCGAGTTGCCGTCGTGCGTCCTTCTGGAGTCGCGTTTAGCCCAGTTAGCTTTATTAGAAAATATGAGAGTTAAAAAAGGAAAATAAGATTATAAACACTTTATTTTCGAAAGTAAGGGGGTTAGAATCGAAGGCATTTCCCTGTTTAGGTGGGGCCGACCTGTTTGTTTGTTTACGTTTAAAAGGCTCGTATGTTTTATTTTTGAAAGTGTTTTAGCTTTAGCTTTGTGTGGTAACGTTACTTTGGTATTATTAGTACCTCATTAACGTTATTTGATTATTGTGAGTGCTCCAGTAAGGTAAATTGAGCATTTTAGTCCATAATGAACATTGTTTGAGCATTTTTGGTAGTTCTGTAACGTTATATGAGTGTTTTAGTACCTCAGTAGCAGTATTTTGTATATTTCAGTACTTCAGTGGCGTTTTTTTGTTTATTTCAGTACTTCAGTAACGTCATTTAAGCATTTTGGTCCCTCAGTAGCATTTTGGTATTTCTCGTACGTCAGTAACGTAATTTGAGTGTTTTAAATTGTTTCAGTAAGGTAATTTGGGCATTTGTAGTAACTCAGTAGCTTTTTTCGAATATTGTAGTACTCCTGTAGCGCTATTTCAGTAGTTTGAGTGCTCCAGTTAACGTTATTTGAGTATTTCAGTACCTCAGTGACGTTATTTGAGTATTTTAGTATTTCAATAACGTTATTTTGGTATTTTTAGTACTCCAGTAACGTTATTTGCGTATTTTGGTACGTGAGTTACGTTATTAGGAGTATATTGGTATTCCAGTGCCTTTATTGAGGTATATATTGTGGCAGGTCTGATGCAGAGGCCACATTTTCGTCCCCCGTTCCCTGGACAGAGCCCGAGGATGGGTGGGTTCCGCAGCCCCCCACCGGCCATGGAGAGGGGGCCCGGTTTGCTCCCCTCACCACCGTGGGCTTTCCAAAGCCCACCTCATCAATTCGGGCCTAGGTATGGACCCTATGGTGGGTCTCCAAACACACCGCCCAGGGACTTTAGTGCCAACAGAGGCGGCAGTAATGGCAAATACAGCGGCAGGTCTCCCGGGCACACACCGCGCAGGCCTGGCCACAACAGATCGCCTTATTACCACAGCCCGGGGCAGCACGGCGGGCCTTTCCAGGTAGAAACACTTCCAGTAGATACACTACATGAACAAAAGTATTGGGACATGTCTGTTTGTCAGGATTTAGGCAAGGCACCTTACTTCCAGTGAAGGCCTAATGCTTCAGACCAGGACACTTTCGACAACATGCTTCCAACTTTGTGGACACAGTTTGGGGAAGAACTTTTTCTACTTCAGCATGACTGTGCCGCAGTGTACAAAGCAAGCTCCGTTAAGACATGGTTGGATGAGTTTGTTGTGGAAGAACTTAGCTGGCCCGCACATAGACCTGACATCAACCCCATGCAACACCTTGGGGATTGGCTGGAAAGGAGATCGCAAGCCCGACCTTGTCATCCATCATCAGTGAATGATGCCATAGCTGGGCACAAATTCCCACAGAAACCCTGTGCAAAGCCTTCCAAAAAGAGTAGAAGTTATAGCTGCAAAGGGGCCATATAAGTCTGTGTATTTAAATACAATTAGTGTACTGGATAGGTGTCCCAATACTTTTGTTCATATTATACATCTCTTCACATTTAGGGCCAGTCTAAATTATCTGTAACTTGCAGGTAATATTTTAGCCTGAGCTGTGTGGAATAGCAGCTTCAGTTTGTTTGTGATATTTTTTTTTTTACATACCAATTGTCTCCTAAAGGGTTCGCCACGGACATCCACACCATTTGGCAGGGAGAGAGGGGGAAATGATATGGACAAGTATTACAAACCGTCTATGCTTCAAGATCCGTGGGCTAATCTCCAGCCTATCTCAGTCACAGACACCCAGTCCAAAAGCAGCACCCAGCAGGCCACAAACACAGGCAGGAAAGGGAGGTACTACAGCTCGAACTGAACGTGTTTTAAATTAGACATGGCAGTGGCAACAAGGGCCGCCACTTCCAAACTTTTGTTTTGTTTTTTTGTTTTTTTTAAGCCGGACTAGCTCTGCACCTATGTTTTTGGGTCAAGAAGTGAGTTGTTGGTTTCAGTAACGATGGCAGAAATGGGACCTTCAGCAGCAATAATTCTTGCAAAGCTGTTCCAGCTTTTTTTAAATTTTATCCAGCAGTCTGTTTGTATACTAACACATTCTATTACACAGTTTTATATTTTATGTTAATTTTGACTATGGGTTTAAGACAAGTGTTGCCAGCCATTGGCAGAAATTAGTTGGCCCCCACTTTCTGTTCTTTGGACAGAAGCGTTTTTGGGGTGGGTGTGTAGTGTTAAAATGAGGTCTGGACGACCGTCTACCTCGGAACATACACTTCCAATATTGTACCAGCACTAGTTTTTTCCTAGCCATTCTTTTCCAATTTTGTACATATTGAACCATTTTTATTTTATATATTTTTATCTTGGGTATGTCAAAACTTATTTTTCTTGGTGGGGAAAAAAAAAAACATGAACTGATGTTGAACTATGTAAGCATGTGGCCAACAAAGGCCAATTGACCTTCTGTTCTAACAAAACATGCGGGAATGTTTGTTGAAATTTCAATTTGATATTTTTTTCTTTACATACTCAGGATTTTCTAAACGCTTAAGTACCTCAGTCAGGTTTTGGAGTCTAAATGATACCACAGATATAAGAAGAAAGAATCATTTTCAATGCATTTGAATTTCTTACTAAATAGATATTTGACATTACACAAAATAGAGATGTTCCTAACCATCCTTTTTGTTCAGCGACTAGCTGACTGTCCACAGATTTGCCGTTTAAATTAAGTTGTACAATAACTGTTTTAGTTGTCTCTATTTGAATGTTCTAAGGGTTGATCCTTGATCTATTTTACCTGTAAAATGTCATCTGTTACTATGGCAGTAATGTGAAGTCGAATCAAAAAAACCTTTGCCTCTTTCTTTCAAACCACTGATTTAAAAAAGTCATACATTCCTTTTATTTATGGCATAAATGGATGTAATTCATAATAATGAGCAATTGGAGGGGCAATAAACACACACACACATTGTGAAATGACTGCGAAGTTTATCTGAAGAATCGGAACAGCTCAAATTAACTTCAACCACTCAAATAATGTTTAAAAATTGCATCTGATTTGGTTTTGGCTTTAAGTTAGACTTATGCTTTAACATAACATTTAAAAAAACATTTACCAAAAGGCATCAGCTGAGTTCCATTTCAGCTTCATTACCCCAAAGCACTGCAATGGCAACATTAACTGATTAACGGTCTCTCCTTAAATGATGGGTTAAAGGAATACCTCACACACGAAAATGCAAACATTTCTAACAATAGATGAGGCTTACTGAAGACTTTTTTCCCATAATGCTACCTGGCCCTTTCAGATTCAATCATCTTTCCAGGCAGAGCTGACCGTATCAGTAAAGCATTCCTTCAAATGTGCAAACCTTCAACAACAGCAAATGCTGCACAGAGAGGTTCATTACAAACATATATAGGATAATGGTCTTTGTACAAAATGCCACCTCTGTAACAGCCTCGTGAGGTGATAAATGTATAAGATTATGCTGAAGAGCAATGTTCCTTTCCTATTACATTTTACAAACCTTAACCTAAAAGCCAGTTAATGTCTCCTGTATGGTGTTCAGTTGTTCGTAGAGCCTACATAATTGGTTTCAAACTCTCGAGACATAATTCAGCGTCCTTTAAAATTTAGAGTAGAACATACCAAAAAAAGAAAAAGAGCCCTTTGCATCACAGTTAAGGAAAAAACATTAATATGCTTAAAAGTAATTTGACTACATAGCCCTCAAACATTTATTTCTAATTAACATGGCAAGTCTCAAAGTGTTTGCAGATGATCAGCCGAATGAAATGCAGTGTCAGTAACAGTCATGAAATGGTGCCAGTGAAATGGACTAGAAGAAAACAAAAAGGACCATAAGGCCAAGGCCACAGTGCATATTAAAAACATAATTTTTATATATATATTATATATATATATTAAAAAAAAGCATGGGCTAAACTCATGGGCTCATAAACCCAAAGTGCTCAAAATTAAACTTTACTGTCACTTCAGATGTGCTGTCAACAATGACACTGACCGCATGGGCTGGGATTTTTCCAATATCAGTAATTTGATTTCAATGCAGGTTTTTTTTATCCCTTAACTACAAACCAAATGTGACTTTAATGTATTTAACAGTTACATTTGTGACCAATCAAAAAGCACTGGTATTGATGGGCTTACAGAACATTAATCAGACAATCGGCACTCTAGATATAGGAAAGAGCGCACTTAGTGGCTCAGATATGCCAAGGCTGAGTACTTTGGTAGTGAAGGACAAAATAAAGTAAATTGATAGTGTTTAAGTATTTTATTTGATACCATCAAGGTACTGAAATGTTGTTACCCAGCTCTGGATAACAAGGACTTCTCTCTTAGTAGCTACTTACGATCCTGGGAATTTCAGTCTCATTTGGCAGAATTAAAGAAAAATGAATATCCTGTTTGTTCTTAAGGCATTATCTAAGGATGAAGCTTTGTAGCCTTCCAAGTAAAGGGTGAAATTAAGCAAACAGTAGTGTGTAAACACAATGTACTTAAATTGGTAGTGTTAAGGTCCGACTCCTGCATTTGAGGGTCATATTCTCCCATGAATGTGTGCATGTTGCCCTGAGTGTGATGGTAAATGTTAGAAAGGCTTGCACATGAAAGCAGCACTGAACACATTTCAGAACCACAACCAAAGCTGTGAACTTAAAATGCCCAAACTAGACTATGCTAATGAGGAAATGAGCCAGGCCCCTAATTTATACAGGCCTGAAATGCAAAATAGATTCAAAAAGCAGCAAACGTAGTGGTTAAGTTTTGATTTAAGAGGCTCAACTTATTCTTCAGATAATTACCAGAGCCTGTATTAATGAAGTTTCTCAGAATACAAGTGTTGAAGAAGAATCTGATTCTATGTCAGCATGCATCTTGTTAATTAGTTGTGTTAAAACATTTCTGGACTGTGGACTTCTCTCTGATGTAGCAAGAACAACGTTTGGGCATAAAGGCACTTTATGCAGTAGAAATTACTCTGCAGTATATTACTCAGCAGTAGAAATATGTACATATTTCTTAACCACTAACTCATCACAAACTGAAATATTTGTTGGAAGAAATGCATCACTGGTCTTTGGTATGTAAACATACTAAACACAAAACAGCAACTGAGCTGCAGGGGGTCTGCAGAAGCGACTGAAGTTTTTACAGGACAACTGAATTTTCCTGATTCACCAAGCATGAAATTCCTTGTATTATTCGGATTTGTCATGGGAGAATAAGGCCCTCCGTCTTCATGAAAACCAGAAACTAGTAACATATGCAGCAGTACCACATTGAATGTCCATTTACAGTACATTTAAACATTGATATGAAATGGCTTCATAGCAGTGTTCTAATTGAGTCATTCAGTCTAAGTCATGCGCAGCATTGCCCAAATTGTGGATACTGTTTAGCAAGCTTCCAAGTACGTATATATACACATACATACTTGATTTGATGTCCCTTAACACCTTGTGAAAAGAAGTAAATTGAAATAAAATGATTAAAAGTTCAGTAGCCTTGAGGAAATAAAGTAGGGGTCAGAAGAAACAAGTAGTTGGCTGCACGTGCGTGTACAAACAATCGTTATAAAATGCAACATCTCTCTCGAATCCTTTGTACCAAGCTCCTCCTATTCGGTTTCTTATTCTTCTCTTTGCCGTCTTCCATTTTCCTAGCTCGGATTTGTCGCATAAGGTCAAAAAACACCTGGAATGATCATAAAATGAAATTTTCAGCAAACCTCTAATAACAATACATTTAATCTGTGTGTGTAGTCCACCTGTTAGTTAATGCCTCTTCTTTGTCCTGTTCATTTGTGTCAGGATGCTCACAGCACCACCAGCGAGAATTTTCAGTACTGTAGTGACACTGACATGTTAGTGAGCATTTCCTGTGACTGGGTCAGTAAGCACACTACTGTTTTTTTCTATTCTTTTTGGCATCTCTCCTTCCTCTACAGTTTTAAAAATACAGGCATGGTTCCAACGTCAATGTCCATTAATATCCCCTTCAGTGCCCGTATAAACAGCTTTTGGATTAGGGGCAAAGTACTGGTCGTTTTAAAAATGGGCCATTTTTTTTGTGGTTGAGTTCCCACTGTAACAGATGGGAAAAGAGACATGATGGTCGAGTCACCTTTAAATTGTTTGCCGGAGAGAGTGTCACAGGGGAGGAGGCCGGAAAAGGACAAAAGGTTGAGAAACTCTAATGTTGAGGCAAAACATGCAGAGTAAAACACACACTAGACTCAAACAGATGTCAACGCTCTAAAGCTTGGGTCAGTTATATAAAACAGACACATCACTGTTTTTTGTGGTTTAATTTAAAATTATCTATGAATGGTGTTACGCCATCAGTGGTCTGTACCTTTAATTTAGTTTGTAGGAGCTGGCAAATTCCCACCCCCACACCAATGTCTCCAAACACTGGTCTTATAGCAGCTTCACATTTTGTTATTGAAATGCATCTAGTTAAAACGCTGTCCACTAACACCTCTAACCTGTTGGTCTACATTAAAGACAGACAGTTCCTCTGATGCTATACTTTGCTTGTGTCAACCTCTAGTCCTTCACCAAGGGCCACAGGACACTACTGACTGAAGAACAAATGATCTGTAGTGTTTAATAGTAGACTAAACATATATGGAAAAGGAAATGGACAATGAGAGAAGACACTTTAGCTTATGTAAAAAAGGTAGCTTAATAATAAAACATTTCCAATTTAAACTCAAGACCTTGTATGGTGCAGATGGTCAATCAGTCTTCACACACAAACCTTGTCCACGTTGGCACGGGTTTTGGCAGAGGTCTCCACGTAGCTGACTTCCCACTGATTGGCTCGGGCTTTGGCCTCCTCCACTCCGACCTGTCGCCGGTCTTCCAGATCCGACTTATTTCCAACCAGCAGGAAGGGAACATTCTCATCCTCCTTAACCCGGAGGATCTGCTCTCTGAGAAACAAAAAATACCTTGTAGCAGCACTTTACAACCCAGTTCTCACAAAACACCAGGGAGTCAACAGTTTTGTTCTTTTCCAGCCTCAAACACATCTGCATTGTGTTGCTGCAGATTGACAGGCTCAACTATGCTGGTGGCTGTAAAAAAAAAAAAAAAAGGTCACTGTACAGTAATTTTAAAGACCTGGTCTATTCATTGGCCGATAAAGAAGTGTAAAGTGTCCATTTGTCATATTTGAACAAAGCACAGCACACAGTGTAAACAGTACAAAATTGTTCTATGTATTTAACCCATTCACAAGGTGAAGCAGCAGACTCTCAGTGGTGCCGCTAGCAGTCCTGTGATTCGAACCCACAACCCTCTGAATGTAGGGACTGATCCCAAAGCACCAGACCACCTGCTGCTAGCGGAGTACTAAGAAGCCATTCAATGGTAAGGAAAGTATATGGTCTGCTAGGCAACTCAGTTTTTTTCCTAAACCTTGTTTGTATTGTTAGGATTAGCTACAATAACGTCTTTCCCCCCCCAACCTGAAGTCAGCTGTTGCAGCAAAGGACTCTGATTCTGTGATGGAGAACACACAGAGAAACCCCTCTCCGCTGCGGAAGTAGTTGTCCCGAATGGCAGCGTAGTCTTCCTGACCAGCTGTGTCAAGTATGTCAATCTGGACCTCCTCTCCATCCAGAACCACTTTTTTTCTGTAGCTGTCTGCTTTAGTGGGCTCATAGTCCTCCACAAACTGAGAAGGGTAGAGAGAGGGACCAGTTAGAGTATGTGCTGCTCTCTATGTAACCACAAACCACAGCAACACACTTCACTAGTATGCCAGGCATGAAGCTTGCATCACTGAGAAGGCTAAGGTCTTACCTCGTCGTACATAAACTGCAGTGTGAGCGCAGATTTGCCCACCCCGCCGCTGCCCACCATAATCACTTTGTGAAGGACCAGAGAGTTCTGGCTCTTGGGTTTGTTGGCTGTCATCTCTCAAGATTCAGGCTCAAGAAAGTGACGGGACACACACAGGGTAAGGCCAACCAAGGTAAGGAAATCTAAAAAGAATACACAAAACAAGCTATATTTCAAAGTTGTGTACTGTAATAAATAGGTAAACACTCAAACCGCTTAAAATGCATCATGATCAGCTTCACAGAGACACTGATGTCCTGCCCCCCACGCCACAGTTGCCTTGATGTGTCATGCACAAAACAATAGAGCTTCTCTACAGAGCAAGAACTGAATTGATCTGTTCTCTTACACCCTGCCCGTGACATCATTGCCTTACGGAACTGAAACTGAGAAAATGCCAGTTCCGTCAGTTCCCTCTAGTGCAAATAATGAAAATAAGCCAGCAAGAGAAGTTTATACCAGCTTTTATTATGCAGAAATTGTATTATATAAAGTTATGTTATTACTTCCTCACCTTGGTTTTGTTTGCTTTGTACATTTTAGCGCTTTCTCTGCTTTAATGCTCCTACTTGAACTCAGTAGGGGGCTGCAAATGAGCTGATCAGCTGCTGACAGCAGGGGAAACGCTAAAATGTATGAAGGTGGAAGCATCCAGGGGCAGGGATGAGGAACACTTATATAATATCAGAATACTAATGTTGATACTAAGGTTAAATTTGTGCATTTTGTTTCAGTCTTAGTGTATTTTGTGGCAAAGTGCTACTGGCATTTAAATGACAGCAGATCAGTGTTTGCACAGAACCTACAGAAGCTGTAGAACCAAAATCTACTCAGTTAGTATTTACCTTTTGATATTTGATCTGCCATTGCAGTTTGCTATTTAGAGGCAGGGCAAATGACAAAAGGTAAATACTAACTAGGAATATTTTGCTTCTACAACCGCTGTAGGTGTGACTCCCCACTGCTACAGTATAAACACACACAGAAGTGTTCATTTCAAAGAGGTTGCTGGTGGGTGTGGGTGGGACAAGTTTCAGGTTTGTTAGTAGCTTTTATTTAAGGTTTACTCCATTTGTCTTAGGTGATGGAAGTGGTGCACATTTAAGCTAAATACACAAACTGAATGAAAAATCTTTGCAATTATCGACTAAGCTACTCAATTAGAAACAAGGCTAAGTAAAATGAAGCTTTTTGATGAATCAACCATGATTACCTAGCAGTTTGCATGATAATGCAGACCTTAAGCTGTGTTATCAGCCTCTGTAGACAAATCTGGTGCAGATATCCATTTAGTGCAGTTTTTGGAATGTTTTTTTATTTAAAGACTTAAATATGCAATTTCTTTTTTTTTTTTTTTAAATAAAGTTCAGTTCAGAAAGTTCAAGTATTTTTTGCTTAATAAAGAAAAAAAAACCAGTTACATTTCTTGGTATAAGATATCAGATTTACAAGTTAGAGCCCTTGATAAATATAACACACAGTCAAAGCTGCTTTGAAATCGACTGTCAGCTTGAGTTTGACAAAAGGTCCTTTTGTTCATTTGTATACACACCAAGGTCAGGGAAAACACAGGCAGGCCAAGGGTTGACAAGGACGCCCCATTCATACACTAACCCATCAGGCCTTAGCATTATGCTCTAATAAAGTAAACAGGAGACACAAGATTTTCTATTTAATTTCTAGGGCAGAATGAGACTTCTAGTGTGAGTTTAAGCTGCTAGTCTATCAAACATGATTAAGACCCTTCCCAGTTGCACTGGACCGTCACCCAGAATACGGTCTGCGTTCAGAAATAAAGACTATTCCAATGCGTATTCCAGCTGTTCCCTCATTTGTTATTTTACTCTGCTGCCGGACGCTGCGTGCCCTGTGCATTGTGAAGGGTGAACCAGACTGGAAAACATCCTGCTGAGTCTTTCTTTATAAAGACAGAATGCTTCGGGTTCAGGTTTACAAAATGGGGCGAATGAAAAACTGTCCCTGATTACTTGTGCGTCTACAGGATTGACAAACACTTTGTATAAACTGACCTGGTTCCTTACAGACAAACGTGAGAGCCCTACTACGGAGCAGCGGTTTACTAAATGACAAAAACCCATCAAGTTTAGGTATCAATACTTTTTCGCTAGTGTCAGTTTCCTCCCAAAGAAAAAATTGCATTTGTTCTTGCTCCACAGAACAGATGGCTGATATTATATAACCAAGTGATAGGAAAATCAGGAAATCATTTAGGTTGTGCATCAGTACCAACACAGCAGAAGTCAGACAGCCTATGTTTTCATTTAGTGTACAGTAGTGTACTTGCTGTAAGACGAGCTAGTGTATTAAAAAAAAACACATCTGCAGTCTTCCATATAACCAACCATGAACAGTACAGTGGGAATAAATCAGACTTTTAGTATCAGTACGCCCTTGTCACTACTTACATTTCTATACCAGCTAAATGCATGTACTTTGTTGGGAATATTAGAGAATTAAACTTGCAATAACACTTCTGTACAGCTAAAATAGCCAAAATCTTACCAAACCCACCCCAAACTTCAGCACAATGGAAATACACTATATGGACACCTGAGTACTAGACCAACAGGGACTTTAATGATATTGCATTAAAAACCATAGAGATGGTCCCCCACTTTGCAGATATAGGACCTTCCACTGTTCTTGGAAGGCTTTCCCCAAGATTTGGGAGTTTCTGTGGGAATTTGTGTCTATTCATTCTTTAAAGAATTTATGATGTCAGACACTGATTTTGGAGAGAAGGCCTGGCTTGCAATCTCAGTTCCAGTTCATCCAAAAGGTGCTGGATAGGGTTGAGGTCAAGACTCTGTGCGGGGCACAGTCATGCTGGAATAGAAAAGATTCTTTCCCTCAACTGTGTCCACAAAGCTGGAAGCATGGTGTTATGCAAAATGTGTAGGTATACTGAAGCATTCATGATAAACAGTCGTGTCCCAAAACTTTTGTCCATATAGTGTATCTGTATGTAGCTGGCCTACTGGGTCTCTTTTCCATGACCGCGTGTCTCTCCAGGGGCAGCCTGCAGTTAGTTAGGGTGTGGTAACAGATCTGCTTTGCTGTTGTCAACCTTTTGCTCTGCAAAAACACCATATAAATGAAACCGGGTTCATCTCCCACTCCAATTGGTGCACTGCAATAAAGATGAAGGCTTAATATAGGCCATTGGTATCTGTAACATCATCAAATTCTTGATCTAAACAGTTAAAGAACCTTCTCCAAACCTACTAACCAGATTTCCCTCAAGAAATCTACAGAAAATACTGAGTACTGTCCCTATCTAGTAGGAATATTCAACAAACTAAACACACAATTCAGATTTGGAATTCCTTAAAACACATCTATCACCACCGAAAAACATGTTATAGGGATTTAAATGCATGAAAAAAAAAGATTTAAATATTAAAGTGTATCTGCTGATGTTAGGTTTTCTGAGTAAACGGACCGGTAAAGTGAAGTTAAGCACTTTTTTTAGCTTCAACTTACCAATTGCAGAAGCTGCTGGACGTCTTTTGGCTGTTTCACATTTGATGGAAAGTTTCTGTCTGTATTATCAGCAATGTCTAAGATTACTTTAACCTCATAATTAAAAAAAAGAGTTTGTAAGAACTAAACAGAGCCCCGAATTTAAAATAGGAGGCTAGTTCCGAGTTAGCCAGGCTATGTTAGCTAAGCTAGCGAAGTCCAGTTTAAGGCTGTTTCGAGGGGGTCAGATGTGAGAGTACACGGTTCCACTCACACGTTTGTCCTCAGACTCTCATGTGGTCACTCCGAAGGTGAAGCTATAGCCCTGCTTTGGTCCACTTTCCTGCTGTCTACTAACAGCAAGTTTGGCATCTTGTTTTGGAACTGCCCTCCTCGTGACGTCACCAGCTCATCTGGTGATGTGATGGCACTCATGGGAAATTCCCTTAAAATCTTCAACACTGAGAGAAACACCTTAGAGCTCAGCACATAAAATCCCAACCCAAAATCTCCCTATTCTAAACTCTAACATGAGATACACTACATGGACAAAAGTATTGGGACTCCTGGCCATTCCACCAGCAGACTTTGGGATGACATTGCATTTAAATACATATACTTTAATATGGCCCCTTTGCAGCTAGAACAGGAAGGATTTTGGAGTGTTTCTGTGGGGAAAATGTGGCCCATTCAGGGCTATCGGGCATACAATGCCCAGTGGGCCAATGATAAACAAGGCCGGCCAGGTAAGCCGGTCTCGGCTCATAATGCACGGGCCGATTTTTTGTCCAGGTCAAGCCCTGGGCCCATTCATTCTGTGAGTTTGGGCACTGATGTTGGACGAGAAATCCTGCCTCACAATCTTCCATCCAGTTCACCCCAAAGGTGTTGGATGGGGTTGAGGTGTGGGCCTGTGAAGTTTTTTCACACTGAACTCATCCAACCATGTCTTTATGGATCTTGCTTTGTGCTCTGGGACACAGTCATGCTGGAATACAAAAGGTTCTTCCCCAAATGGTGCTGTCCAAAATATCCTGGTACACTGAAGTGTTAAGCTTGCCCTTCGCTGGAGGTAAGGGGCCACCTGAATTCAATAATTAAGAGTCTGTCCCAATACGTTAGTCCTTATGGTGTATTTTCAGCCATAAACAGGATCAGCAGTTGCCTACAAACCAAAGCCAACAAAACTGAGTGGGACTGATGTCAATTGAATAAAACTGATTTTATTCATTATTCTCATCACAATTAATTCAAAAAGAATTATTTTATTATCTGATCATTAATCTTGCTTACAAAAGAATATGCTCTTGGTGGGTGGGTGTCAATTAGGGCAATGGTTCTCAACCTTCTTCAACACTAAGACCCATCTATCGATCACGGCACGTTGCCAAGGCCCACTTGGCCACATTAGATGATATTAAATAACCAATTGCGATCCAATGGCTTGTCTCGATTTTAGATTTGCGGCCCAATCAAAAGACTTCGCTTTAGGGCCCCCCCAGTGGCCTTTTCTTGAATATATTTTACAGCACCCCTGATCTACAGAAATACTTGGCAAAAGTACCAGTCAAAAGTTTTTGCACACCACAGATTTTTGCCACTTATCCATATACTTCATATACTGTTTTTATTCTTGTTAAGCATCGGAAAGTTGAGTCAGCAACTATAAATGAAACTATGTCAAACAAGTTTTCTTTATAAGGAGAAACAATCCAACAGTGCATGTCTGACATCCAGTTCTAGACTGTCCTTTAACTTTAAATGCACTTGTTAACTGTGTCATCACCTAATATATTGTTAAATATCTAACACTTCTCTGGTGATCCACATTATATTATGTGGCTTTTTGGCTAATAAAGGAAGTCAAATGGTAAACATATTTTTAGCAAAGTGTATTGAGTGTAGTTTTATAGTAAATATTGAGTGCAAATGTAGAAAATCTCAGTTTTGAGACTTTCTACATTTTGACTGTTAGTGCATTTGTACCTTTGAGAAAAGCTACCAAAGTCATATGTTCTGGTTAATGTGTCTGCATCTAATTCATATACTGTATACCAAAAACAAATAACAAAACAGTAAACCACAATGAACTGGACAAAGCAGAGCCTTCATGCTAGACATTTTACAGATGTTTATTTGTTTTTCTAATCCAAAAAAAAAAAGGATTTACCAAGTGACTTGAATTTTCTACAACCAAGCATACATGTAGAAATCAAAATTTGAAAACTCAAACAAGGTTTTGCTGATGACTGATAGCTACAGGACTCTGTGCCCCAAAAATACATTGACATCCACAACATTTGGTATATTTGACATCTGTGCTGGCCGGAGTTGAGGCACTGAGCTCATCGAAAGATATAACACACTGTAGAGGGTCAACCTGTATTAGCAGCCAGCTGTGCAAGTCGTACATAACTGTAGGATAATGCTTCTTGCAAGTGATTACTTTAAGCATACAATATAATGGGACTTGCATTTAAAGTGCTGTTCCACATTGTTATTTTTCGGTAGCTCTATGCCAGTTATTCCAAACCCTGGTATTGGAGAACCCCTAATCTGCTTCTTACACACCCCATCCAAAACAAATCAATTCATTTACAAATTCCTGGGTTGGCAGACACAACATGCAGGGTACAATTTCCTTTTTTAAACAAATTTCCATTTTTTAAATCTATATTTGCAGCACTTGTTACACACATTAGATTACACAAACTAGTTTTGGTGGAACACTGGAACATGGAAACACCTTCCTGTTGGATTCTATTTCTTCAAGCCCAAACTGAAGCCTGTCCAATAGCAGGAGAGGCCAGGGACCTTCCATTTGATAATCTTTTGATTTACACTATCCAAGCTCACCCAGTATATGAACTCACCCCAGGGGTTCACCAGGACCAGTATTGGGAACCATTGTTATACTCTGATCTGATGGCTTTCAGTCATTGTTTGGGTTCATATGGGCGTGGCTCTCCATTCCTTACCCTCCGTCAGAGCTCGGGGTTGATGGATAAACACGCTGTAGCGCACACCCTGGTTAGCGGCTGCTCGCACAAACCCGCTGTTGGCTGTCATGGTGACGGCTCGGAGAGAGTCTCCAGTCCCAAAGATCATGAGCGACCTGCAGTTCACCTTGGAGCTGGTGACCAGCCGCTGTGTGCGTTCTGAAGGCTGGTCAGGCACCACGGTCAGCCTGGCTAGAAGCTCTTCAGCTCGGGTCTTTTCTCCAGGGCCGCCTAGTGTGTCCAGGATAACGCGGAAGTCATGAACGGCAGAGTGACAGGCGAACAGCTCCTTACCCTTCATGAACTCTTCAAGCTTGGGCAGAACCTTCTCCTGTCGTTCCTGAGCGGCCTGCTCCGTCAGCACCTGCTCTCTGAAGGTGTAGTGGCAGTTGCCATGGCTGAGAGAGGACACGTACGTGATGAGTGTGGTGATGTCCAGGTTAACTCTGTTGCAGACGTCCACCTTCACTTCAGTGGGGAAAGCCAAGCTGGCCACGATTGTATCCCGATCCACTCGAGTGTGCATGATGTCTGGATCTTCATCATCACTGTTGTTCTCATCCTCATTATATTCTGCAGCCTCGTTCTCGGCCTCGAGCTCCTCTTCTGCAGAACCGTCTTCGTCCTCCCCTTCGTCTTCCTCATCCTCTTCTCCGTGCTCATCATCCTCTCCCAATTCCACCACAGTGTTGACGGCAACGATGTCGCCCCTCACAGAGATGCCCATCTCTCGGAGCCTGTCGGCCATAGGGCTGGAGACGCCGTTGTAGAAGGCGAAAATGATGTGGGGGTTGCTGTACTGAACAGGTTGCTGGCGACTGGCCTCGAGAAAGTCTTCAGCTTGTCGGACCACACTTTTGTCCCCATACTGCCCCCTGCCTTGCCAGATGTTGTGCAAGGCCTCTGCCTTGCGTCCAATGGCCTTAACCCACGTGTGTCCATCATTGGCAACCACATCCACCACCAGCGTCTGCTTCTGGCCATCAGGGCCTTCATAAGCAAACACATGCAAAACGCTCACTACATTCTCCAGACTCTCAGCTGACTCGACGATAGCTCTTAGGTGGGTGAGGTTGGTGCTCTGCAAATGAGACTCTTTGATCACAACCTTCCCAGCTTCCACTTTCTCGAGGAACTTGAGCTCGGCGCGAAGTTTACTGCACAGCTTGGCACGGCCTTCCACTTCTCTGGCTTGACGACTGCACAGCAGGTCCACTCGCTCTAGCAGCTCCTTGGCTGTCTTGATTCGTTCATGGAGCATTGGGCTGGTGGCCATAGCTGTCGCATCATTCCTAAAGCAGATGAGGGACAGAACTTGAGTGAGAAAGCAACACAATCCCAGCACTACCATCACCACAAACTCTGGACTACAGGACAGTTACCAGACACTTAGCTTTGCCATGTTTACTTAGAAGAATAATCTTCTCTAATGCAGTTGTCCTTCTGCATTAAATATTCTAAATCCTGTCCCAAAACAGACAGTTTCTTTTCTTTTTAGAAACTTGGATTGCAAGCCTCAGTTGATTCACATTAACATGATGTGGCTCATCCACAAAATCTTTTTACTACTTTTAATACTTATAAACTAAAACCGCAGATTATTTAGTATGGGTATCGAAATTATCCATTGCTACGGACACACAAGACTGTAACCCACTTTTAGTCCTTTCCCTGGGTGAATATAAAAAGTCTGTGCCATGCCTCATTTCTTATTTTTCTTTGAATAACCTTGTTGATGCAAAAATGTGTTTTTATGTCTGTCAAACTGTCTTATATTTGAGAAGACTGAGTAGAAAGACACACAAATGTTTTACTGCAACAGACTGCAAAGTGCCGAAGGATACAAGGAACCTATATAAAGGAGTTCCAACCGCTCAGAATTCAGCACCACCAGTATACTGATCACTGCCTGATCATCTGGAATCATCTGCTCCTGTTTCTTCACTGGTTCAGACCTTAAGTTAGATGGTCTTTGTTCTGCTTGAATGATTCATAAGTATTCATAATGTATTGTTAACGAAAGGTCTGTGCTGGTGTAATGGTCATGCGTTCCAATACTTATGTCCATTAATATTTGTGACCATACGTTTACTAGCTACGTATACAATATTACAGCAGAGCACTGGGAGTAAACTATGTGAATGGAAAGACAAAGATTACTCAAAAACTACAAATCCCTGATACTGATGACAGCAGAGCTTCGCAGGATGAGAGACACTAACGTCATGCACGCGACAGATTTGTAGTCCGTCTTGGTATTTGAGCTTTAAATGTGTGCAGTTTAATAATCGGATCGATGACGAAGGTCAAATATAGAACTTAATGTGGATGTGATGCCATAATCTCCAGGTTTTACATTTTAAACGTAAACAGAAGCGATGCTTCTACCACTTCCCAGCTGGGACCCCAGTCTGCATTTTTTTTTAACAATATACTACACACATTTAAAGCTCAAACCATTCAATCTGTTAAACAACAGCCCCACCACCTCAGACTTAGTGGGAATATTTTTTTACATTAAAGATATATCGATCAAACTGTCCCTTACAGTCTCTTTAAGTCAGTGGTCGTAACGTTAGCTTGGCGTACTGTCTTCACGGCTCAGATCAAATAGATTTTAACTGTTTTATATGATCAAAATCAATCGTGACTAGAAGTTAATAACTGCTAAGCCACCTGCTGTAATGTTACGGCTCAACATTAGCCACGTTTATTCGCGTTTAATTCACCTAAAGGAAAGCTAATGGAAATGCTAACATTGCTACCTAAACATTCAACACCAGACATAACAGGACTGAAATAAAACACTGAAGAGATTCAAATACATCAGTTACAAAATCTTAAAGACTTCCAGCTCACCCACAGCCCCAAGTTCAGCTCTGCTGTACTTACAGAGACTTCTTCACGGAGCTGGAGCTCAGCGTGAGGGAGAGTGTCGCCATCTGTGGTGGAGAGTAGAGATTACAGGCAGAGCTGCAGAAGATGATGATGATGAAAGTAATTATGGTGATGATGATGAGATGATAGTGATGAAGTTCAGGTTGATGGTGATAATGATGGTAATGATGAAGGTGAAGATGATGTGGTGGTGGTGATTATGGTGGTAACAATGTTGATGATGATGATGATGTAAAGATAGTGATAATGGTAATGATGATGATGATGTTAGTGATGTTTGTGACTATGATAATGATCATCATGGTGATGATGATGTGTTAGTAATGATGATGATGGTGGTGGTGAGGATGGTGATGTGATGATGGTAATGATGATGATGATGATGATATAATGATGATGATGATGTTAGTGATGTTTGTGACAATGGTGATGATAACGTTAATGATGATGATTATGGCAATGATGTTGATGTTGAAGATGATGATGAAGGTGAAGATGTGGATGATGATGATGATGATGGTGGTTACGATGTCAGCAATGGTAATGATGATATTAGTGGTGACTGTGATGTGACAATGGTAAAGACGATGGTGGTGGTGGTAATGATGATGGTAATTATTTACATTTACATTTACGGCATTTGACTGATGTTCTTATCCAGAGCGATGTACATCAGTGCTTAAGAAGTCCACTGTTTCTTACCTGAAAACAGCTTCAATCCGAGTCAACTATTTAACCAACATACTGCAGTCAGAGCATCTATACGACAACTGTCAAATAATAATTAGCCAACACCTTACCCAACAATACATAATCCTTAGAGAAGAACAACGCAAGTCATAAAGAAGTCAAGGGAATACATATATATATATATATATATATATATATATTTTTTTTTTTTTTTTTTTTTTTTTTTAGAAATATGTAAGCAGTAGGAAAGGGACGTAGTTAGTCACAAAAGTGCTCCTTGAAACGGTGGGTCTTCAGGCGACTCTGATTATGATGAAGATATTAGTAATGATTGCGATGATGTTAATGATGATGATGATGTTAATGATGATGTGTTTGTAATAATGATGATAGTGATGATGGAGACAATGGTGGTGATAACAGCGGTGATGATTGTGGCAATGCTGTTGAAGATGATGGCGATGATAATGATGATGCCGATGGTGATGAACATGGGGGGGGGCGGGGGGAGTCGTAGCCTGTCGCTCATTGACGT
>JBBJLR010000042.1:24662970-24692318 GCA_037577145.1 Brachypetersius gabonensis | reverse complement strand
CACCCCCAACTTTCTGTTCATGGATGATAATGCTCCACCACATCGTGGCAGAAGTGTCACAGCTCGACTTCAGGAAGCTGGAGTGCCTCATATGGTTTGGCCATCACTGTCCCCTGACCTGAACCCCATAGAACCCGTCTGGGACCAATTGAAGCAGAGACTGGATGATCGTACTCCACCCCCACGTGACCTGGCAGAACTGCGTGTAGTGCTTATAGAAGAGTGGAACGCATTCCCTCAGAACAACATCATGGGGCTCGCGAGGGGCATGAGACGTCGCTGTCAAGCTGTCATTGCAGCAAAATGTTTGGGGTAATAAATATTAAACTAATGAAAATTGTGTTTTTTCTCATATATTATTAGTAATATCAAAGGGAACTTTTACTTATTTCATTAAAATTCAGAGCAATATATATATATATATATATATATATATATATATATATGTTCTTCCCCAAACTGTGTCTACAAAGTTGGAAGAGCCTAAAATGTCTTTGTATGCTGAAGCATTAAGATTGTCCCTCAAGGGCCTAGACCAATCACCACATAAACAGGTGTGTCTCAATACTTTTGTGCATCTATATTTTGGAGTCTCATTATTTGACAGGCATCCAAGTGCACTAGAACAACTTCGCCAAAAGGGTCTAAATCCCCATCCATGCAGGTGAATTTGGGACACATCCATCGAGTCTCCACTGGAATCTTTGAGGATGGAGATCGTCCCTCAGCACTGTGCACAACAGACCAGCAGGGGGCGCGTTCTTGACTCTATAAGAGTCCCGTTGTTGCAGTTAAAGCCCCCCTTCTTAACGACCCTCATGCACAAAGTCACCGTAAAAGCTCTTCTATTTCACTCTCTTGCAGCCACGAAACGACAAAGTCTTTCTATTCTGATCAGACGGATGATTTAACCTCTTTCTGTTTTTGGCATCGCCCTTTTCTTACTAGCATGATTAGGAATTTGATCGTGAGTTATTATTAATAAACCGTGCGCGTGCTCGGACCGCACGGGAGCGCGTGCGCGATCCGCTCCGGTCCTGACGCAACAGCTCCTAACTTTTTCTTTTTCCTCCTTTTTTCTTTCTCTTTTTTTCTCTCTCTTTTCTTTTCTTTTGCATGCTTGCTCTCTATCCATCAAGCCCAGAAGCGCTTCCAGCAGCTTGTGTTCTGACGTGGGTTTTTTTGTCCTCGTTTTTTTTTTGGAGAGCTTTCGAGACTTTTCTGTGCACGTTATGGATCTCCTGCAGCACAGAGGGGAGGACTGAAGGGGTCTAACGTTAACAGTGGAGTTTATAACCTATTTTAATCCCGTTTGCCTGCCTGTTGGGCTCGGTGCTGGTGCGTATGGGCCGTGTGGAGCGCAGAGGCGGGTAGATTATGGTGGGCTCTGGGCACCATGGGGGCGAACAGTGGCAAGCAGAGTGGCAGCGAAGGTGAGTGGGTCAAAAAAGGGCTGAGCTGCTCTCTGGGCTCCTTTCAGCTCGATTCAGCTTCATTTTCTCTTCTTCTCATCTTCTCATCTGCTCATTCTTCATGGCCAGCGAAAAAGCCTGAGGACACGCTGGTCCAGCTCATGTGGCTCTTTGCAGTAAATGATCCAAGATGTGAGCTTTTTCCTTTTCATCTGATTCCATTAAAAGAAAGAGCTTTGGTGGGGTTAGGAGTAGTAGGTAGGCTCCTCCATGCTGGAGACTTCTATTCTGGGCCATGCCTTGGATTTTGGGGGTCTGGCTGGCGGATTTGAGGGGTAGAGCAAGTCCAAAGACTGGAATCAAACATGAAAAAAAGTGATTTTAAAGTGGCAAAAGGGATCTTTGAGAAAACATGCTTTTCAGTTCCTTTAAGAACCTTACAATTCACATGTTTTTAAAGAACTGATTTTGACACCTTCCCTTTTGAGAGTACACAAATCAATGCTTTGGATGTTGGGGGTCCTGTTGGTGGATTTGGGGGTCTTTAAGAAAAAAGAAAAAAAAAAGAAAAGGATGAATAAAAAAGAGCTTTGGTGGGGTTGGGGTAGGGTAGGTAGGCTCCCATGCTGGAGACCTCTTTTTGGAGTTTACACTGGATTTCTGGGGAGCGGCTGTTGGAATCTGGGGTGTATTAAAGATGAAAATTTGCTTTTAAGGTGTAAAAGGGGGTTCTTTCAGAAAACACCCCTTCCGGTTCCATAAGGAACCTTAACTTTGATGGGTTGTTTTCCTTCAAAGAACCCTTTTTGACACCATCTCTTCTGAGTGTACACTAGAAGCAATGCTTTGGATTTTGGGGTCTGGCTGGTGGATTTGGGGGTCCAAAGACTGGAATTCAATGTGTAAAATGTGCTTTTAAGGCAAAAAGGGTTCTTAGTGAAAACTAAGGGCTTGTTGTTGGTGTTTCTTATTGTTAGTGTTTTTTAAAGATCCTTTTTTGACACCTTGAAAAGAGGTGGGAAGCTTAAGGAGATGCATGGTGATATCACAAGCATGCAAGTATCAGTCAAAAATAATGAGGAGAGAAACAGGAGAGAGCTACAGTGGCCTGCTATGTTTTTTCCAGCACACTGGTTTCAATCAGGTCCTCAGAAGAAACTCAACAAGTCCACATTAAAACTCTTAATATGAAATACACTATGCTGCATTAACAAATGCTTCTGTATTAATACTACAGATAAAGACTATTGCACATAGTAATAATTATTACACATAGTAATAATAATAATAAAAAGAAGAAGAAGTAATAAATACATAATACATAATAAAATGATTTAGCGCCTAATAAGAAGACGGCACATTTTTACGACATTTAGCAGACGCTTTTATCCATTCCCTAACTACAGGGGACAGTCTCCCTGGAGCAACTTGGGGCCCAGTGGTGGTATACCAAGGGTAGGATGCAAACCCATGACCTCTTGGTCCGGAGACAAGTATCCTTCCAAGTATCTTAGGCCACCACCACATGATACTGCACAGGGTAAAAATATTCCACCATAATAAGATGTTGCACATAATGATAATGATTTAAACCCAATTAAAAACAGCATGACAAAGTAGGAGCAGGTTATTGCACAGATTACTGTGTAGGTGAGTGACAGTGGGAGGTGAGTGACAGTGGGAGGAGTTATGTCTGATGGGTGTGTGTGTTGGGGAGGAGTTATAAAGTCCGATCAGTGAGTATGTGTGACAGGGGGAGGAGCTATATGGGGAGGTGTTGTACAGTCTGATGGGTACTTGCCTCTGGACCAAGAGGTTGTGGGTTCGAATCTTACCTTCAGTATACCACCACTGGGTTCCTGAGCAAGACCCTTAACCCCAAGTTGCTACAGGGACACTGCCCCTGTAGTTAAGGGATGGAAGTCACTTTGGATAAAAGCGCCTGCTAAATGCTGTAAATGTAATTGTAAATGTAAATGGGAGGAGTTATAGAGTCTGATGAGTTGGTGTGTGGCAGGGGGAGGAGTTATAGAGTCTGATGAGTTGGTGTGTGGCAGGGGGAGGAGTTTTAGAGTCTGATGGGTGTGTGACAGGGGGAGGAGTTATAAAGTCTGATGGGTGTGTGGCAGGGGACAGGAGTTATAAAATCTGATGGGTGTGTGACAGGGGGAGGAGCTATAGAGTCTGATTTGTGTGTGTATGACAGGGGGAGAAGTTATAGAATCTGATGGGTGAGTGACAGAAGAGTAATACTGTAGAGTCTGATGGGTGTATGACAGGGGGAGGAGTTAAAGAGTCTGATGCGTGTGTATATGACAAGGGGGTGGGGGGACTAGTTGGCGCTGTGGGCCAACTGGAGTACAATTGAAAACAATACAGTTTCACAGGCATGATTTGAGTCCAGAAATTAATTTATCTGAAAAGCACAAAGGCCAATGCACTTAACTTGTATGGAAATCCTGCCCAAGACTAGTTCCACTGTGATCTGTTCTGAAACACAACCTTGTAAACCAGATCGGACAGGGTTTTGAGAGCTCTGATAGCAGACTGACATGTGCGATCAGTTTAAATAATTACAGTCCAGTAACTCTGATCAGATGGTTATGTAAGAGCTGGGACAGAACTACAGCACAGTGTTATTTCTCCAACATGCCTGATTCCAGTATGGACAATAATATCATTTAAATACTGAGTAAATTATGGGTATCGTCACTAAACAAGCCTGCATGTCTCATAAAATGACCAGTTATAGAAACAACACAAGAGTATAGCAACTAGATCTTACCGTATTATGCTTTAATAATATTTTACTAATTTATTTACCAAGTGTGAGATTTTTCCCCTTGTCCTTTCTTAAACCTTTGTGAAAAATAAATGTAACTGCTTGAACGCAGAGTGGATCAGTAAAATCTGATTTTAACAAATATAACCGGTGTAAACGGTCTAAAACCAGTGTTTGCTCTTCTACACACTCGCTGTTGGCTTCTATTTCACTCTGTGTGCCGCCACTCGGGCCGCTCTCCGGACCCCCTCCTTCTGTGGGTTTTCCCACCCGGGAGACTATCCTGCAAGCTCTCCCAGGTTCGAAGGTCTTGTGCTTTTTTAAATTTGTTTCTAGGACCTAAAATATTTTTTGTTGTTTATTGCATGTTATTTGACTGTATGATGAAAATTTACCATTACCATTGTTGGGCTTCCAGCATGCCGCTCGTACTCTGAGGGTTAAAAATCAAAAGATTTATACATTTTCCTTGGTTTTCTTGTGTACTGAAGAAATCAAGAATCAGGATAGTTATTGCTGTATTGCCCAACTACCGAAATTGCCAAACTGCATTGAGCACAACCGTCCAGGACCAGAATTGGACACCTTTGAGCCGCAGAACCAACAAGTCACAGTGTTTGGTCCTTCTCAAAAAGTGAAGACAGGCACTGAGTCATTGAATGCTGGGTACCATGACTGGCAATTTGGCCCAAGCTGTGTTTGGAACTTTTCATAACTATCAGTGCTTGTGCCAGAGCCCTCTCACATGCAGAATGAGTTCTTGGCCGCGTTGGAGGCTTGCGGTGTGCTAAAGCATGCCAGATTTCCCAGGAAGGTCAAGGTTTGGCTCGCCTTCGAAGCTGGCACTCTGAGAGCAAACCGATAAATTTCCACCAAGATAGTACCACAACTCTGGAATTTCCAAAGTTCATAGGCTCCCACCTATCATTACACTGCTTGCTGCGCCCTGACAGGTATGCAACAGCCTCAAGATGGGAATGGGACTTTGATTTGTAGCATCTTTTGTATATATTTCCAAATCTGTTCTGTGAAAACATCCCTAAAACGTCTCTCAACCTGCTCACACCACATCCAACTCTTCATTAAAGTGGCACAGACTTGTGGATGTGGTTTAGGACACAATATGTACCAGACTCAATATCTGTGGACAGCCTTTTCAGGCAAGACTGGGGCTGGAATCCACAAAGCAGTCATAATGAGGATGATGATCTTGGATCAGATTCTTCCATATTCTCCCAAATCAGTTCTTGTCACAGAAACATTCCTTCTCCTGAAGTAGTTTCTAAAACTGGTCCCTGATTATTGCTACACACTGAAGGTTTGTTCTTATTTATAGCTCAAAGGAAGTCATAATGTGCCCTGAACCACATCCACAAGTCTGCACCACCTTTAATGTAGATCTGTATGTGGGATTTGGGTGTTTAGTGTTTGTTTGTAGCCTCAGAGCTCCAGCGCTAAACTAAAGTGATATTAATGGTTTAATTTAATGAAGTATTGACTGAGATAAACCAGATATTTGAGTAATTTAATGAGAACTACAGTGTAATACCGCGCTTCTATGAGGAGAGGCATAGAAAGGATGAAGCAAACTCATACACATAATGACTTTTTACTGCATTAACATTGTTCCTATACATTCTAAAATTAGCTTTTAAACATAATGGTTGATAATCGGGGGTTGGGTTGCTGATGGGATTCATCATAAAAATACAACTAAGCCGCAGAAAAAGGAAAAGGAAAAGTCCTCACTCACTCATACATTTTGCCTCTGTGCGCAACCAAACTAGTTTGCCCACATAGTCTGTAAATACAAGGCTAACGGTGTAAGCTGAGCGGGCGAGGGAGTGGGAGTGAGCCTTGTAAACCCAAAACGTCGTATGTCGAGACTGCAGAGGACTCTCTGTAAGAAGGAAAGGAAGACCAACTAAGGCTTGTGTTTGCAGGAAGGCCAACTCAAACTCTCCGTGTTGCCTTCAAAGCCTTTTGTACATTGACAGATGGACACAGAAGCAATTCACCTCTGAATTCTTCGAGGGCGCCTCTGTCTCTCTTTGCTGCTGTCAAATGTGCCAACCAGAAGAAAGGGCTGAATTTTTTCAAGCCATGAACAGAACGCTGCAGAGACAAAACCTGTTTTGAAAATTTTGTTTTTCCCAAACCCCAAAACTGCTAACAACTTAGCTTTGGGCATTAAAGAGCACCGCAAGACTTTTAAAAAAAAGCTCCTGGTATGCTCAAGCATGAAGTGCAAATGCGAAACAACCCTCTGAAATGTCACTCTTTTCCGTTTTATTGGCCTGTTGGGTGACTGAACTAAACAGCAGTTGCTGGAAGTCAGCAAAGATGAATGAAGCATACATAGTGAATTAAGATTATTTAGAGAAACAAAAATCCAATTTTCAACTGTAGTTTTTTTCTTGTTAATCCTTTAGAACGCGAGAAACATGGATCTGTGCCGAAAGCAATTTTAAAATTGTCATACGGCAAAACAGCTCCTCATGGAGGTTCCACTGGTTTGTGTTGATGCTCGAGGTCTCAGATGTCATGCTGAGCCATGTTTGGTGTTCCTGTATCACGTAAAAAGCAAAGTTATTGTAATTCTAAAAAAATTTAATAAAAATATCCACTACTGGGGTTTAAAAAATGGCATCACACACAAATGCACAAAAAGAACACAGACAAACACAAGATCTTTGATCTGGGAGAACTCAGTAAAGTCTCCACCCACAAGTGGGTGGGGGAAACCCGCAGAGGGAGGGGTTCCGGAGAGCGGCCAAGAGAAAGAGCAGCAAACAGTGGGTGTGTAGGAGAACAACTCACATTTTACTAATACACTGAAGTCTAATGGTTAAACAGGAATGAGAGCCCTGTGTTCCTCTCATTTGATTATATGAGGTAAAGAAAATGTTAAGGTCAAGTCTAATGGACTTTAATGGAATTGGTAGCCCAATTTAATTGTCTCAGGTTCAACCCACTGGCTAGGACACCCCCAATTCCACGACACCATCAGGTTTAGGAGGGTCAAGGCCAGTACTTCCTCCAGGTCACACAACATTGCTAACACAACATTGTTGGATGATGGAATGTCCTTGGAGGAGAGCACTGATCGCCAATTCTGTTGGGTCAGATAACAGACACCCGTACTGGCTAGAATCACACTGGGCGATGGAGGAGAGATGGAGGGCCGTCCTACCCACTCAGAGAGAGCAAAGCCGGTAATGCTCTGTTGTTCTCCTGGCCGCACATGGATGTGGCATCACCAGGGTTTAAACTCGCAGGACAAACGCTTAAACAGGTGCACCATAATGATGTCACAAGAACTAGCTCTTTTAAACCCGCCTTTTCAGCCTCTAAAAGTGTAGCTCCGCCCATCAACATAGAAGTTTTAAAGGGTGTTTCAACTCGGACTGTATTTTGAATTAAGCACAATACAGGGCAGCCAGTCAGAACAGAGCACATTTACTCCGTCTCTCATAAACTCCCCAAAACAACCCAAACATGGTTAGTGGATCTCAAGAAATAAAAGAAAATGCGAGAAAAATATGAAGTATGGGCCCTTTAATCAGTTCTTAACACATAGGCTTTTTATTCAGTTATTAATCGTCAGACTTATTATTCAGTAACTTCTGTGAAACTGATGTGATGTAGTTTGGAGTCGGAGGCACTGAAGTAAGGCCTGTAAGAGTTTAAGGGGTTAATGGATGACTGCAGCGACCTCACTGTGTTTATAACCAGCCTTATAATAACTTTCCCTTTGGTTTACGACTCTCCATCCACTTTGGTTTACACTAGTGCGCACCTTTACGCTGTGTGGTATGCTTGACCTCGGTGACCTTCCCCGTCGGTGGACCGTCCATGGGAACTGTGCAGATCCCTTCATTACAATGTGTTTAGCCAATTAATCTCACTTAGAGTGAAGCCCACATTCTTCAGAGACAATAGACAATAAACAATGCCTGTGATGTAAATGGACGTCAAATTAGGGACTAAATCCGTGAGCAAGGCCCGCTCGGTCGGGCTCACGGGCTTTTACTGCTCACTTTGATAAACACACCCAGGAATTAATGCACTGATATCACTGTGAGACTATGAAAAACAGGTCTGTTTACACAGCAAAGCGTGTGTTTTTTTCTGCCCAGTATGCGGGAGCTCCCTCTGTCAGACCTTGTATGGTCAAATAAAAAGCTTACATGAGCTCTGGTTGTGTTTGCACATGCAGTATTGTTGTAAACATACTTTATAGAGTTGTAGCTTCGAAGCACATCTTGATTTGTGTGCTTTTTTTTCGTTTGGTTTTGAGGCGCTAAAAAAATAAGTAAATTCTGTAGTTATGAGTGAGAAATTGAAGCGTCCCACACTTCTTTAGTGAATTAAAAGTGACTGTTGCAGGTCACGTGACCCTCAGTCCAGCTTGGTTCTCTGAAAACCCCTTGGCTTTTAGTCTGTCTGGATGATTATGTAACTTTCTGATGAGCAGAAAAAAAATGCAAGGCTGTTAGTGTGAAGGTTTTGTGCGTCGGTGGGGCTGCATGATGTGGTCCGAATGGTGTATGCTAATGTGTAGCGCGACCGCGACAGGCCTCGTCATAATAATTCAATAACAGTGAATCGAAGCTTGTAACCACCAGTTAGCTTAGTCTTAGAAGCTCTCAGGGCCCACAGAACATGCGATTGGTTAGAGAACTCATTTGCATATTGCAGCTCTCTGTATTATCAGTATTGCAAGGCCATTATCGCAGTACTAATTATTAATCCGTAGAACGCAACCCCTGGATCTGTGCAGGGAGTTCAACAAATGATAAATCATCATCATATGGCCTAATATGGAAGTTCCTCCAGTTTGGATTGATGCTTGAGGTGTCAGACGCCATGCGGAACTTCGTTTGGTGTTCCTGTGTCACACAGAACCAAAGTCATTGTAATTTCTTACATTTTTGGTCTTAGAAACAAACAGGAAAAATACAAGATCTTTGAAACCGGGAGAATTTTCAGGATAGTCTCCACCCACAAGTAGGTGGGGATATCCGCAGAGTAATGGGGGATCCGGAGAGAGGCTGAGCGGCGGCACGCTGAGTGAAAGAGCAGAAAATGGAAAGCGTGTAGGAGAGCAAAACACTATTTGTTGAAGTCAGACTTTACTAATACACTTTGAGTTCTAAGGGTTAATAAATGAACACTGTGCAGCCATAGTTAAAGGCAGAGTCCTATGTCTGCATGTAATATAAACATGAGCGACAGAAAACAAAGAGAAATCTGGGACAAATATTCAGTAAACTCTGTAATTAAAATTACCACAAATGCTAGCTCTGCACACAAGACTGGAGATGATTTTTGCAGTTTGAGGCAACATTAACTGTTCCGGACTGCTACTTTGCTAGTTCCCAATGGGATTTATTACTAGACTGGGCCTGACATTTGCAGATTCAGTTTAACATGCATTCTGGTATTATGAGGTTTGGCGGGACTTTGAGACCCCCAGTCACCGACAAGAACCAGAAACTTGCTTTCATTTTTAAGACGTCAATCTTTTTTTCCAGCACCAGTAATATGTGTCAGGGTTGCCAGTTTGGGTAGGAATCCCCAGAACAGCACTTCAAAGCAACTTGAATGGTTTTATTACTGCGAGTAATTCAGTTATGTTTTCTTGAATATAAATAAAACAGTAAATAAATCGATTTTAATAGTAACAGTGATCATAATAACAATATCAAATACTTGCACTGTGTTTGCATGCACTCTTTTGCGCCGTATTAACCAAAACCTCTGTCTCTTTCCTCAGCTTCTTCTCTGTCTCTCTCTTTGTTCGTTCTGACTAACATGTGCCATGCCAGTGAGTGTTGTTGTGGTGGGTGTCCTGACGTGTCCTGTGGTGGGGGGGTGTTTCTGTTCCTTTCTTTCTTGCAGGGAAGGCCAGTTCCAGCATTTCCTCCGACCTGAGTTCAAGTACGGATCAGACGTCCACCAAAGCTCCAAAGAATGCAGCTACCAGCGAAGGTAGGGCATCTGGTCCTCATTAGCTGTCACTGGACTGCCTCCCCCCTCCTTTTTTTTTTGTCTTGTTGACTATTTTTGGAAAAAAATGAGGTCGTTTTTTTAGTTGCTTATAATGAAAACAAAAGGGTCACTGCGATCATCGCTTAGAGCGGAGGCTCTGAGTCTGCCATCCTGGTCCAAGTCAATGATACTAGTAAAAGAGAGAGGGAGGGAGAGAGAGAGTAAGAGAGAGCCTCAGGGAAGATTTCTTTTGAGAGGTTTTAAATGAGTGGGTTTGCCATTTGGTGGAAGGGGGCATGCACAATTTCCCAATTTCATCCCTATTCTCTGCATTGTGCAAGTCCTGCAAAAAAAAATTTTTATGTCTAATGTAATTGGCATTTCATGCGCATAGTATAGCAATGCTTTAGCAATGGGAGTCACACAGCAAAACATTACCATGGGGCCTCCAAATTCAATTAGTTATGGCAGCGACTAACATTAGCTATATCAGTAATCTAGTGTCAGTATTGATGTGATGCTACATAATTAGGACACTGTAGTATTCAAGGCTCGAGGAGCAAAAACAAAACCAGAAATGAGCCACAGCAAAAAGCAACCAAAACCGGTAATAGGGTTTTTTTTGTTGTTGTTTCTTGTAGCTTATTAGTGCGATTGTTTCACACCACACTCTTTACACATCTCTCTGTCTCACACACACACACACACACACACAATGCACATACCCCAAAAACCAAATACACACACACTTCATACACCGCACACACACTTCACATACCACATGTGCTTCACACACCACACACACACACACACTCACACTTCACACACACACACTGCACATACCAAACACACACACACCCCAAATACACACAAATACCAAATACGCACACACACACTTCATACACCGCACACACACTTCACACACCACACATGCTTCACACACCACACACACACAAACTTCACACACCACACACACACTGCACCTACCAAACACACACACACACCAAATACACACAAATACCAAATACACACACACTTCATACACCGCACAGACACTTCAAACACCACACATGTTTCACACACCACTCACACACAACACACAAAATTCAGATACCACACACACACACAAACTTCAGACACCGCACACACACTTCACACACCACTAACACACTATTAACACACTACACACATGCTTTAGATAATACACACCCTTCACAAATCACACACACTTCAGACATCACACACACACTCACTCAAACACACACACTTCATACAGCACATGCACACTTGTCACACCACACACACAGTTCAGACAGCATACATGCTTCAGGCACGGCATACACACTTCACACAGCATTGACACATGCTTCAGGCACTGCACACACACTTCACACACCACACACACACATCAGACACCACACATACGCTTTAAATACCAAACACACACACTTGACACACCACACACACATCTGACACACACTTGACTCACCACACACATAGACACTATACATGCTTCATACACTAAGCATATGCTTAAGACACTACACACACTTCACACATCTCACACACACTTCACACATCACTAACGCACTATTAACACACGGGACACATGCTTTAGACAATACATGCATTTCATAAACCACACATACTTACACTCAAACACACACACTTGTCACACCACACACAGTTCAGACAGACACCATACATGCTTTACACACCACACATGCTTCAGACACCATACACACTTTGCACATCACGCACACACTTCACTCACCACACACATCACACACCACAATCTTTTGGGAATTGCTTATATTGCACAACCATATTCCACATTTTCCAGTGTGTGTGAGTGTGTGTGTGTGAGAGAGAGAAAGAGAGAGCGAGAGAGAGACTAATTGATTGATGTCCTCTTCAGTACAGACACAACTGCTGCTCTAAACCTACTGTTTTATAAGTAGTCACACATGCAGTCTGTGTAAAAGGAATGGAATGATCCAGTTTTTCATTGTATTCTAACTGGTTTAGGAACATTGTGTTGAGATTGAAACACCGCAACGGAAACAAGTGGTTAGCTTAGACTAAAGCGATTTATTTTTTCAGTCCGTTTCTGACCCTCCTGATGGAGTGAGTTATCCGCTCATCTCCTTATACCTCCTTTCTTCTCTTTCTGCCTGACAGCTTTGAATATTTTGAAAACATCCCAGTGCTTTTTCAGCGTCGACCCTGTCATTGGTGTGATCTCCCATGTAGCCACAGCTACCTGTGAGCGTAATTGACTTCACTCTCTCTGGGTGGGTAGGATCAGAGACATTATGAAGTGGAGACGTTGGATGAGAAACAAATGGAAAAGCCTGTTACGCTCAACATGTCTGTTTATGGGGAAAAAAATGTTTAGTAAGAAGAGCCAATCTGCATGCTGGTAAAGCCACAAGCGGGAAAAGGCTGCCTGAGTTGAGGAGACATGAACGTGCTCAGTGGCCAGAACATCTATAAAAACACAATTTTTGCCAAATGCTACAAACTACTGTTGTCATATATTAATAGTGACTTCAAATATGTACTATAAAACATTGATGTGGCTTTTAGCTTTGATTTTATAGGTCTCTCCTCATTAAGCATGATAGGATGAGTCTAGGTGTGTTGGCAAGATGGCTAAGCAGACTTTGCTTGGTAAGAAAGGCCTCACTCTATCCCATCACTAAGCATGATGCTAGGTAATGATCTTTTATGCATCTAACACAACAGAATTGGCAGTTAGTGTGCTCCTCCAATGCTTTGAGTCATCATGATGTTGAGTTAGCCGTTTGAAAAGAAGTGGTGCTAAAAGGAGAACTTGCTTGCCTACAGCGTCCCATTGTTGGTGGTTTTGTCTGACTGAAATGAAAGTGAACCATTTGTCACGCATGAACTCACCACACTACAGCACAGCACACAGTGTCAAATTGTTCTGTGCATTTAACCCATTCACCAAGTGAAGCAGGGGGCAGCCAGTGACGCAGGGCCCAGGGAGCAGCGTGTGGGGACAGTACCTTACTCAAGGAAAGCCCTGTGGTGCCATTAACAGTCCTAGGATTTGACCCCACAACCCTACAATCGTGGCATCTCCCTAACCCTCAGGCCACCAGCTGCCCTAGAAAGAATTGCCCTAGAAGGTGAAAAAAAAAAATAGCCATTGGCTTTTCTTCTTCACAGTAGTAGCATTCAGCCTGTTATGGTCCAGAGGTCATAACCATAGAAGTGAGTGAAGTCCCCTCATGGTCTGTATACTACTTCACATGGATTTTTATCAATCAATCCAATTCAGTTTCATCACCTGGATTACAAAAGTTAAACACAGTGAATGTGGTGCACGGCTGGAGACATTTAGTCAGTCCCTTTTTGCTCTCTCACTAAACAAGTTAGCACCAATTATCTCTGGAAAACATGTCATTTTCATGTTTATTTTTGCAAAGTTAGTGTTGCTTCCAAACTTTTGGCCTGCAGTGAATTTGTAAACACACCGTGATTGTCCTTGCTCAACACATTGTCGCCAGAAGAAAAGAAAAGGCAGCCTGCTTTCTCGTCTTTCAAACAACAATAACAGTCTGGTGTGTGTGGAGCCTAGAGCAGGCCTATGGGAGGGGAGGGGGGGACAGGGGGGGTTGTGGAGTGTGTGCAGTGTGTAGAGGGCGGAGGTTTCGTCTCCAGGGAGGGCGTGCTGGGAGCCAGGCTGCGGTGTGTGTATGTGTGTGTGGTTGCAGGCCAGAGTCCATCTCACTCCCCCATGCGGCGTGGGACTCGCCTCAGTTTCTGTCTGCCCGGCGTCCACCCGCAGTAATGTCGGAGTAGAGCTCCGGTCGACGGCTTCGGAGACGCTGATTTATGGCAGCTTCTTATGTCAGCAGGAGGGAAGAAAAACGCTTCGTCCTGCACCACATTACCTATCCTAAGCCTATGCTTTACTGGCTATGAGGCTGAGCTGCTACTATTGTCAACAGCCATTTGCCAGACTGCAGCCTTTATGTATTCCCAGCTACAGATGGAAACTAAGCTGTAAAATGATCTCATATCATATATAGTGTCACTCATTTCTGCTAGTGTCACCACTGAGGTACCCTTGAGCAAGGTACCGTCCCCACACACTGCTCCCCGGGCACCCATCATTGGCGGCAGCCCTCTGCCTTCCTTGGTGAATGGGTTCAATGCAGAGAAAGAATTTCACACTTCTTACATTGTGCTGTGGTGTGTTCACATATGAATAGGGTTAATAAATTAAATATATTAAGTTCAATTAAATACATAGTAATCAGCCATAACATCTAAAGCACTGACTCAAGTTTTGTGTTGTGTTGCATTGTGTGATTATGAATCTGCACCAAGATCTTAGCAGCAGATCCTTCAAGTTTTGAGGTGGGGCCTGTATGGGTTGTACTAGATAGTCCAGCACATCCCACACATCTGTTCCCAACCATTATATGGACTCTTCTCTCTTCTACTGTTTGGCAAACAATATCAAAGCTTCTGCTCTGGTTCTGTAAGACTCAGAACACTGAATCCACATAAATGTCTTGTGCCTACCTAACTAAGTATCTTTCGAGTTTACAACCTCACTTTACATGCTCTTCATATTACACTCTATACTTTCAAAACCACCTGCGCTTTACTTGCGGCCACAACAGGCACACGTCCTGTTATTTGATAAGACTCATTCAGTGTGGTTCCAGGCTGCTAACTGCATTGCCACTTATGGTATCATATTAGTCATTCTGGAAGGTTTAAGTCCGGTTCACATTGTTGTAGTGTCTATTCATTGTATTGTTTCTGTTGTAAATTGTTTCTGTATTGTTTCTGTTGTAACTTGCACCTCCTGTGCAATATCATACTAATGGTGCAACACTAATCATTCTGGAAGCTTTATATCATGTGAACACTATACTGTTACGTTACATCACTGTACATTGTTGGGGTGTCTATTAATTATGATTTTTGGGTTGTGTCTGTCTGTTGAATGCTGCCACCTGTTGCCCCATGGTCCATGGAGAAGCGTCTCAAGGTTTAGGGTTCAAGGTTACTTTTTTGTCATTAGCAGCTCTGTACGTTTCTCCACAGACCACGGTGCAACAGGTGGCAGCATTCAACAGACAGAGACAACCCAAAAATCATAATTAATAGACACCCCAACAATGTACAGTGATGTAACGTAACAGTATAGTGTTCACATGATATAAAGCTTCCAGAATGATTAGTGTTGCACCATTAGTATGATATTGCACAGGAGGCAGTTGAACAAAGTGCAAGAAATGACAGAAACATACAGTAAATAGACAATACAGCAGTGTAACAGTAATGTGAATGGGATGTGAATCCAAGACAAATAATACAGCACTGTAACAGTAAAGTGGGAATGGCATGTAAACCTTTTAGAATGAATAAAATCATCACAGTTATGTTCACAGCTGGCGGTAACAATAAACCACAATAAACCACAGCTGCTGATCACCTTGAACCTTGATTCTTGAATATCCTTGATCAGATTGTCATAATGTAAAAGAAAATGTGATTCATTAGACCTGGCTACCTTTTTCATTGCATCATGGTCTAGTTCTGATGCTGATACTCCTATTTTATGTGCTTTTGGCAGTGGTCAGCGCTCAGCATTATTTTTTCAGCAAAAAAACTGGCTGATCACTTGCTGCTGAAAATATTCCACCCATTGTGGCGTGTGTATATATATATATATATATAAAGATATATACTGTATGTATGTATGTATGTATGTATGTATATATGTATGTATATATGTATATACACATCAAAGCCACTTCTACTAGAGCTCAGCTGTGAGGTTACAGGTGAACACCCAGTAAGGGTGAATGTGCAGGAAGTAGGGATTAACGGCTGTCGGCCAATCGCGATCGGCTGGCATTACATGGACACGCTTGTCAGAGCCAATCAGGTTCCACTCCACTCACCCCCAAAACTTCCCATAAATTCCCAACATCCATAACTAATCCCATTGTCTGCAGAAATGTCCGCTCCTAAAACTTAGCAATCTCTTAAGCACCACTGCTGTTAGACTGACAGCTCTGGCAGAAGTTCAATCCCAGGGTCATCAGTTATAGCCCTGATGGGCCTGTGTCCGGCAGCAGTTTGCTGTTTCTTTGCTCAAGCACACCTAATTCAGCTCATCTGTTAATTGTCAGGGTAAGAGGGTGTGTTTGAGGAGGGGAATTACCAAACTGTGCTGGATCCCTGCCTTCCAGTTCTGGAGCTGAACAGTTTAGTCCATGACTTTAGAAAGAGAAACGTTTGTTTGTGCGTTAGCCCTCCCTGCATTTTGCACAGATACGATCTTGGACATCATTTGGTGATTTAAGGCGATAGCGCATCGTAAGAATAAAAGGATGCAGTTCAGTGCAATTCGCATAAACTATAAAATCAGGATTTGTGGGTGTTTGCTTACCCTTTATTCTGCAAGCACTCAGTTTTTGTCATGAGGCACTGGAACACTGCGAATAGCCAAACTTTACGCTGGCCGAGGAAGCGCTCTGTTTATTAAGGCAGAGAATTCCAGCGTGGTGGGGATTGCGTTAATGTATGTCTGCTGCCTCGTTGTCTGACACTGCTGGAAAACTATGCGCACTCGTTCGCTCCTGCGTGACTCATCCTGCCTTATTCAGTACAGAAAAGAATGCAGAGCTGAGCTGGCTACTGTAGGGCTGAGAGCTCTGGGCAGTGCAGCATCAGCCTGGGCAGATAGCATTGTTCTGAGAGAGGGGCCTTTCCTACCACTTCCTTAGTGATAACTGACCAAGGTCGCTTCCCCCTGCAGCAGCTTGGTGGTCCTAATGCAGTGTGAGAATGTGCTAGCTAGCTAGTCAAAAGTGTAAAGGCCATTTTTGTCCACAGGAAGCAGTGTGTGGGGATGGTACCTTGCTCAAGTTTACCTTAATGGTGCCACTAGCTGTCCTGGGATACCAACCCACAACCTTCCGATCACAGAGGCAACTTCCTAACCACCAGGCCTCCAGCTGTCCCAGTGTAGCATTTAGGTGTGCTGCTGTGTGGGAATAAAACAAACCCCCTTGGTCTTCTGTTTGATGTCATCACCCCCACAGAGTGCTTTGATCTTCCTCACATTGTGAGCTTGTTTAAAGTTTGCCAGTGTACCGTACAGTGAACCGTTAAGCTGCACACTTTCAGGAATTTGACCCCTGACTCCCAGAGTACATATTTCTCACTTAGTCCAGTCTTCCTCATGAGATTCAAAACACATTAAACTTTGATTTATTACCAATAATAGAGTGATCTGTAAGAATGGCCAAAAGTGCTTTTCACCAGTGCAGATAACAGCATGTCCTACAGTGTTAGAAAGCACAAAAGCAAATCTGGTGGATTCTTGGGACGGTTTGAGAGGCTACATTAACTTTACAATTCCAGACGATGCAAATATCAGACATCAAACCTGTCTGGGCTGGTCATCTATATTTGGGTTAAGGGAATGTTATTGATGTGCAGATGTAATTGTTTCCTGAACTATTACTTTAAATCTGTCTTTCGTGAAGAAAACTACAGCATTAAATGATCCATGCTGGATATCTGCCCAATGTGAAGAGTATATATACCAGTTTAAGGTGGTGTTGATTAGGTACTGGCGATACTGTTATTCGTTTGTAAAATGCTTTTCAGGTGTTGTTAAGCCAGGAAAGGTGACTGCTTGGAGGAGTGACAGGTCTTTGTTTGCCTGCGCCGAGCGTAAACGCTCTTGTTTTCAAGTTTTCTGCCAGACCCCGTTCGAAAAGTGCGGAGGAATGCAACACCAAGGTCGGATTGATTTTATCAGATGTAATTAGGCCAGCGAGCTTTGCTAGTCCTGCTGGAAGCAATCATTAGCCCCACACTAGCTACATCTTTAAACAACATGTGTACTGTTGGGTTAATCCCTGCAGGATTCATTCATGGCTGAAGCTCTAGATGTTTGCGCAGCAGCCCAGAGAGAGATTTGAGCATCTCTGCATTTGTATAATTGACAAAAAAAGATCCAAGAAGACCATTCTACGTTACCTGCATATATAAATGACCACAAAAGCACTTTAGTATGGTACTAGAGGTCTGCACAGGTGTTGAACTGAAGCTGAAGCCCAAACCTGTTCCTGCAACTTTAAGACTGGACCTGAACCCAAACCTGAACCTGGACCAGCCCCAGCCCAACCCAACCTGGCCCAGATGCTACTTCAAAATCTGGAACAATACGCTCTTACCTAGATGGACAGTGATGGCACCAACATAATTTTACAGATCTTCATCACTTCAGTTGAGTGACTGAAAAGTGTTTATATGGAATTGCTGATCATAAGTGGCAGAGAACAGCATCCACTACAACTCGCCCCCCCGGAATTATTCGGAATGCTGCTGATACTACGAGAAAGAGAAAGAATACAGTGAAAGAAAGAGCATGCACGCACTCAATGAAGACGTGCAAGTGAGAGAGACTGCGTGTATCACATCTATTACATACAAAATCACTTATTAGTAAATGAACCTGAGCCCGGTGCTTGGACTCAGGTTGGGTAGCAGGTCTTAAAATGTGGCCTGTACAGGAATTGTAGAGGGCTGTCTGTTGTTTTGCTGCACCACAAGAGTCACTGGAGTGACAACGCTGTGACACATAGGGAGAGGAAAAGGTTCAGAACATGTTTAACACTTAGAACGTGAGCTACATGGATCCGTTCCAGCAGCTCCACAAATAGGAAATTGTCATCATACAGCATAACAGCTCCTTATGAGGAAGTTCCTCTATTGTCAGACATTATGCTGGGTGTTCCTGTCTCACATAGAACTAAAGTTATAGTAATTTTAGTAACATGTAATAATAATAACCACTACAGGGGTTTTAAGGGAGTCACATGCAAATGTCCATAAAGAATAACAATGCCCAAAGTTCTCTTATTTTAGGTCTTAGAAACAAATGAAATAAACAGAACATCTCTGAATCCGGAGGAACTTTCAAAGAGGTTTGCATGGAAAACCCGCAGAGGGAGGGGGTCCGGAGAGCGGCCAAGTGAAAGAGCAGCAAACGGCAAGAGTGTAGGAGAACAAACATCCATTTTAGACTGATTTACAACGGTTTTATTTGTTGAAATCAGAACACTACATGTTCTAGGGGTTAAGGTGGCGATTAATGATTGCAATGGATATTGGATTGCAGCTGAATTATGGCTGATTGTAATTTTACTGTTATCTGTGTTTGGGACAGAAAAGCCTCTGCGTTTCTGAGTTAGTCCTCAGTGACAGGGGCCGTGTCTGCGTCAGGCCGGTGGAATTCACTTTCCCTGTCTAAATGGATTTTAAGGGAGAGTGAAGCTGCCTCTCCGCAGGAGGAGCCCTCATTACTGGAGCTTTATTAGATTTCAGCACAGCTCTGCACACGCTGTACCACAAGTACAAGCACTGTTTTCTTTCACACAAATACACGAGAGACAGGAACCGATGTCCAGAGACTATTAGAAACTCAATCTGGATGTTTTTTTTATAACTCAGATTAAAGGCTTTAGCCTATTGGGTCTCTTTTTGCTTTATATTCTATATACTTCGCACTCTTATTTGTTTAGACTAGCGTTTCGTTCGTTTATTTGGACTCTTCGAATTTCAAATTGCACAATTTTTCACGTTATTTTACGAATTTGCTTCGTATAAACCGTCGGCTCCTCTCCAGGCTTTCCAGTGTGGCGCTGATCTTCTTGCATGAAGCACGGCGAAGAGTGTCTAAATGATGATTATTACTATTATTGTGGATTATTTTTCATGTCCTGGTCTGTGTTATGGCTAAGAAGGAGGTATGGTATCCTTCAGCGAGAGAGTGCTCCAGGACGTTAGCATATTTAGCATGTGTGCTATGCATATTTGGCTTGTGTACTAAGGGGTGTCTCTTTAAAACTGGAGTTTTCTATGGAAATCTGAGCTCCATGTCTGGAGCTCGCTGGAGTGGGGGAGTAAGGGTTGAGCTGCAGTTCACTCAAACACACATTTGCATGCTGTGGGAGGCAGCAAGGGGTCACACCGACACACACACACACGCACACACACTTGGAGGTGCTCCCTAAAACTTGCACATGTAGTCCTCTGCTTTGCTGGAAGGTGGTACGTAGCTGCGGTGACTGATGGTTCTCCAAGAGCCTGGTCCACATTCCAGGTTCATTCCTGCAGATTCAATTTGTGCCTCTTACTACGTTATTTCCCTCTTGTTTTGGGCTGAAATGTGTCTTAATTCTCAGTTTATTGGTTTACACCTGGAAAGCTGGGTGCATGGAAAGAGTTAGCAACAAAGCGAACAGTGAGGAGAACATTCATGCAGCACTCCACCCAACAGATCTCCCCTGAAATCTATGCTTTCTTCCTCGTGTCGGATTTAACGCAGCGGATTTATGGCTTAAGCACTTCGTTTGACTCATCGGAGGTCACTTTACCCGAATCAGTCTGGTGTTTTTGGAAGTCAGATAAGGATTTTTAGGGCTTTCCTTGGACCTTTTTCTCCATTAAAGGAGCAAAATTTATTGTTTGTCGTATATCCAAATAAAAAAAGGAGTTTTTGTTTATTAAAAGAAATAGCCCATTCGTCCTCTGAGAGCAGTCCAGTTTTCGTGGGCCTTGGAGGTTATGCAATTCATGCTGTAATTCTGGAGTGAGGCTTCGACTTCCTCGAGAGGGGCATAGAACAGATATAGAACAATATGTTTTCTTTTTGCATTCCTGAAAGCGTTGTTTTATTGCTCTGGTAGATGGGGTTTATGTCAAAGCCTGTTCCCCCCTGAGATCGCCCTGGACAGCTTTAAGAAGCCTGGCTTTGTTCACTCTGAGCTATAAATGGACACCTTAAGTGATTTTTCATTACTTTTGGCAAGATAGTCTTATATGTAAAGAGGAAAAACAAGGACAGGACAAATGATCTGAATTGTGCACTAATGCATCATAATTTAATTTTCTGATAGTGATGCTGTATGTGAATGAGCATGAATGATGTAACTCTTGTGTGAGCATAACCGAAAGCTGGGAGCCCAGACTACAACCGCAGATCATTTCTGTGGCTGTGTAAAATTTGAATATAAGAAAGAGTTCTGCAGTCAACGCAACTGCCAACAAAACATGGTGTAATAATACAGGATATAATTGTTGTGTGTGTGGTCATGTGTTTGTGTATATAGAGCATTTTATTATGCTTTAAATGTGCCTGAAAAAAAATAAAAGTTTTGAATATTCATGTAGTTGTATATATACTTAGAAAGCATATACAGTATATGGCTTACCTGGTGACCTAGTGGTTAAGGTGTTGCCCCTGCAATCAGAAGGTCATGGGTTCAAATCGCAGGACTGCTACTGTCATCACTGAGGTACCCTTGAGTAAGGTACTGTACCTTGGGTGCCCCTCATTGGTGGCAGCCCCCTGCTTCATTTTTTGAATGGGTTAAATGCAGAGAAAAAGTGTCACACTGTGTGCTGTGGTGTGTTCACATGTGACTATAAGGGCCACTTTACTTACTTTAACGTACATATATGGATCTAGACATCTGGTGTGGCGAGCGATTTTGATTTGTTGAATAAAGTGGGGGGTTCAATTTTGTTTCGTTTCATTATGCTGCTGTGATGGGCTGCCACATAAAAACACTACCAGAAAAACACTGTGGAAGCTCTAGAAACAACAAATACATTTCAATATTTTATTAAAAAACTCATCCAAATAGCAGATGTTTTTCCCAACAATAGCAAAAAGGCCCATCCCTGATATCCTTGTAATGGTATCTGGTAGGGACAGACATTTTAAACAAAGAAAACTGTTCACTAATCTCTATTAGATGAGAACTGATTGCCTATTCTTCCATCCCCTAAGACATAAAGTTAGAAAAAGAGCCATTAAAACTAATCACGTACACATTTTACCAGTGTTTGGGAGAAACACTGGTAAATCGTCTCCTGCTGCTTAATGGCTGTTGGCAAACAACCTTTAGATGCATTACTTTCTGCTGATAGTACCACTTTCCATACAACATTCGGTTTAAGACAAAATCTATAATTATTTTAGACAAGATGAAAGTCTCATAAACTATTAGTATTTGAATAATTTAACAACTATTCAGATATTCAGAAAACACGACCCATGCCTAGTAACTGGTATCAGCAATGTATACCCTCCTGGAATTGACCCCACATGCTGAAACACCACTCTTCTAAATAATACATTTTTCGAATTAAACAAATTACAGGTTTAATACAGCTTTTGGATAGTAGCCTAACTTTTTGTAGTGCCACACTAGAAACTGGGTTTGGTTTCTGGTCTCGGCTCCAAAGAGGCTGCACTCTTGATCCAGTCGTGATAGCAGAGTCCAGCACGCCCAACTCTTCTCTGGAAAGCCACACAACAGCTGAGTCTCGTCCTGAATCTGGAAAGGCTGGCCTAGTTTAACATTAAGCAGACTCTTCTAGTTCGATATTATGCGGGTTCTGGAAAAGCTTGGGCTGGTTTTATATTATCTGGACTTTGGAAAGCCCAGTCTGGGTAAATTTTCTTTGGCTCCTCGTGCCGTTTGTTTTGGAGAGGAATCATGGGTAAAGAGGTATGCAGAGCAACTTGATAGGCTTTTAGAGGTTCCGCCCAGAGGACTGCCTCAACAGTATATGCTGAATAATACTCCTCAGTGTTGGACTTAACTGTAGTGACAAAGGGAGGAAATACAATGAGCAGTACAGTAAACTCATCTGTGCCTCACCTGGTCAGATTTGCAAGCCTTCATCCATGTTTACCCTGTTTTTCAGAAAGCAAACAGGGAGTGACTGGGATCAAAAATTGGTTTCGGCTTCTTTAGTCCAGACCACCTACCATCCTTGACCCCACATCAATATACGCTCAAACTGCACCCCCTCCGACAGTCCACATTTTTGCTATATCCCTGTGAGGAATTGGGATCAAGCGAAAATGACTGCACTGGACACTTTATTTGTACTGCAGTAAACCGGCTATCTGGCTCACGTGTGGGCAGGTTGCTTTACAAATGAGGTATTTTATCTGTATAAACAATAAATTAGGTAGCTGCGTCACTACAGGCATGCTTATTTTTATAGCTCATAGTAAGTCATACTGTGTCCTGAACCACGTTTACAAGTCTAAATCACCTGAATGATTTGGGGGATTTTGTGCTAAACAAAATACACAAATAATGACTGAACGTTTCTGATTGACTCCATCAGAGGTAAATTGTGTAACCTGTGTAAATTTGATTTCTCACTGAAATTGCAGGAGAAAAACCAAGCTACTGAGGCTTCTAATCACAGCTAGGCAAAGACAAGTCTTCTGCATTCTGCTGCTGCAGTCTCTCACTTGGAGAATACACAAACACCATACATGTTTTTTGTTGTTTGGCCACCTCTTGCTTTTTTTTGGTCTACATTTTTAGCCTGCATTTTTCTCCCTCTCTCCTCTCGCCGTACATTCGGTTGGTGGTGGGTAGGCCAACCCTGGCTGAGAGAGAGGTCAGTCAGCTGTTTCAAATAACAGTTCTGCAAATGTCCAGCGAAGCCCCTAGAGAGTCATGATGGTCAGAAGGATTGTGTCTAAGAAAACAAAGCAGACAAATATGCAATATCGCTGCAAAAGAAAGCCAAGAACAAGATTCATTACGGGTCTCGATGCAGACAGCGCTGGAATGACCTGATGGAGATTTGAGAGCCCTCAAATGATCTCCAAGAATGAAAGCTAGATGTGGTCTTAACTCCTGCCGATGTTTTCTTTTTATATTCTGGTCTCCTGGGTCTTGTTTTTTAAAAGGAAGAAAGCGTTTTATCAATTAAGGCCAAGCAGCTCGGTTTCATGAGAGAGGTATGGCAGGTATGGCTGTATTAATTCTCTCCTTCAGGAGATTTTCCTTAACCCTCCGTTTGGGCCGTGCTGAGGAGTGCTGAAAGCCATCCAACGGCGTGGTGTTTTCAAAGGGAAACGTTCAACAGGTGTTTGTGTTTCGGCTCTTCCCGTCACTGCGCTTCGTGTGGACTCGGCCCTCTTTTTCTGCTCTCCTCCAGCTGAGGGTTTTCAGGTGAAAGCTGCTCATGACAAGCTGACAAATCTGTGTGGCTTCTGAGAGCAAACAGGTGGAGGAGAATGCCACAGACTGCTCACTGCCGAGGTGAGAAATCCCTGCCATGAAAATGTGTAGATCCATGTTGCTGGAAATGAACATCTGTGTAATGTAGGCAGCACTTTGTATAGTTTTATGAGGACCACACTTTATAGTCTGTGGAGAAACGGTATGACTATAGAAGTACTTTTAGAATTTGGCCTGGAATTCTGAGGTAGTTCTGGGAAATAGTGTGGAGACAGAGAGTTAGGGAGAGTTAGGAAAAGGAAGGTGATGATGGAAATCTATAGAAAACTAGATTGAAGGAGGGTGGGTCTTCAGACGGGCAAACCTACATATCTTTCGTTTCAGAAGTATTGCAGGTTGAAGGCTCTGCAAATCTAGTCGTCCGTTTGCAGAGATTCCTGATGGAGGTTTTATAAAGGGAAAGTGCTTTTGATGTCTGGAGACACTTGCCAGAACATTGCATTTAAAGAGGGGCCCACACTGAACCACACTGTTTTTCTTTCCAGAAAGCTCTCACCATTAAAAACCGGCAAGAAGATAGTGACCATGCAGTAGGCAGGTAGGTTTTGGAAGTTGATGCACAAATTCTACAATCCGTTTTCTATGAGAGAATTGCACGCTACATCTAGCAAGTTTTTTCCTGGAATATTTAGGAAATCGGTGGAGTCCTGAAACAAAGCAAATTAAGGTTGTTTTGTATGTAGTCATTTTTATTGTTTATATACTGTGGTTTTATTGGCTCTGTTGCTCCAGAGCCGTTTGTGTTGAGCTCACGTGGAGTGACTTTCCCATTCACAACGAATACTGGCATTTATCATCATTTAATGGTACGTTGGAGAATGAAGTTTACATCCTGTCTTTCATGCACTTTCCTGGACAATAGTGGGAGCCTTCTTGAGCAATTTCTTACTAAACCTTGTGTAGTGTTTTATTATCTTTCATTCGGTTTTAGCATTTTTAACATTTATTGGCAAATACATTGGATAAGTTCTATAATGAACAAATGATCAGGACATCTTGTGAGGTAATCAAGTGCTCACACATTAACACAGTGTTCTGGTCTTGGCCTCAGAAGCTCCACCTACAGATGTTCACAGATCATCTGATATATATGTATGCTAAAGGCATAAAATGCTAAGATAGATCCTGGCCAATATGACATGTCTGGTTGCTTATAGAAGATGCCATATAACATGACAGCAGGAGTGCTGAGTGGATCTGGGTTATTTGACTACAGGCCTGAAACTGAATGAGCTTACTACAATATATACAATTAATTAATAAACACTGGGGGCAGGTACACTGCATGGACAAAAGTATTGGAATGCCTGCTTGAAGAGTTTGGAGTTCTGTGAGAATTTGTGCCCATTCATTCTTTAGAGCAGGGGTCACCAACCTTTTTAAAACTGAGAGCTACTTCACGGGTACTGAGCCATACAAAGGGCTCCCAGTTTGATACACTAGAACAGGAGTTTCCCTGAACTTATCTAAACTTAATGTATAATGAACATGATTTAAATGCTTTTTTTTAGACATTGTAATTTTCAAATCTATATAAATGCAAATATGATTAAAGAAGAATAGCAACAGGATAAAATTAAATGTTAGATGCTGCTCACTTGTGAGTTGTGCTACTTTTAGAACAGGTCCGTGGGCTACTCATGTGGTCCTTGGGGGACCATGTGGTACTTGTGGGCACCATGTTGGTGACCCCTGCTGTAGAGCATTTATGAGGTCAAGCACTGATGTTGAAAGAGACAGCCTAACTCACAAACTTCCAGTTCATTCCAATGGTGTTGGATGGGGTTGAGGTCAGGACTCTGGGGTACAGTCAATTTCTTCCATACCAAACTCATCCTACCAAATCTTTATGGAGCTCGCTTTGTGCACTGGGGCACAGTCATGCTGGAATAGAAAAGGTTCTTCCCCAAACTTTGCCCACAAAATTGGAAGCTTGGTGTTGTCCAAAATGTCTTGATATGCTCAAGCATTAAGATTAAGCCCTTCACTGGAAGTAAGAAGCCTAGCCCAAACCCTGGAAAACAGGAGTGTCCCAATACTTTTCACTAGTGTATGGATGGTTGCTCATAGATCTGTGATTTTTTTTTCGTCAGCAGAATCATGATTGTATTTAGTGAAAGTATTTAGTTGTGTTTAGTACATGATTGTATTTAGTTGTGTCATACGTGAACACACCACAGTACACAGTGTGAATGGCACAAAATTCATCCATTTTATTCACCAAGTGAAGCTGGGAGCAGTGCGTCGGGACAGTACCTTGCTCAGGGTACCTCAGAGGTGCTTAGCAGTCTTGGGAATCAAACCCATGACTTTCTGATCGCGGGGTAAATGCCCTAGCCATTAGGCCACCAGCTGCCCTAGAAGGTACTGCAGTACCACACATATTTCATTATATTTTATTTTACATTGCTTGAATTGGATTAAGTACTCAACAGAAATGTATCTGAACTTTTTTAACTCCATGATATTAAGGCAGATATGCTTAACTAAACTCTGCCATTGGTAACGTTTTCAAGCACTGCTTGAAGTTCTGAAATGTCAGTTTTAGCACCAACATAAGAAGTGAGCAAGGAATTTTGTGGGACCTGTTTTGTTATGGCCACTTCAGACCTCCTGGGTGTTCTAGATACATCTCTGACTGTGAATACGATCAGCAGCCTAGTCAATATGATTCTGTCTGAGGGTAAACAGCAGCAGCTCTTTGCCAGAATGCTTTACTGAAGGAGTTACTGTAGAAATGCAACGTGCACTGTAAAAATGGTTTAATACAGTATTTCTCTTAAATAGCCTATCAATAATATACAACTAAAATCTCATAGAGTTCATAGCAAAAATGATAGAGGTGTGGTTATGACCATGTTTCAATGTTCATGGCCTGAAACGAATCATTCATGCTTCACCGCTGTGATATGATGAATTTTGTTTTATAGTAATTTCACTGAAGATAAACTGTAAGGGGTATTGTGGTGTCAGTATGATATCAATGTTAGTATTTTGTCCATATGGTACATTAATGTTGCTTTAGTGGGATGTAGGCAAAGTCATTTCACTCAGGATGGGGGAGGGGCACCCTTCTCATGAGGGGAGGACAGAGTAAACAAAACCCCGCATGCACTCCTGCTGGTGCAAGATGAAGGGTGGCCTCTGAAGGGCACGTGGAGCGCTCCATCATAAGGCCCATCATTGAGTGGGGGATAAGAGCCTGGGGCTAAGGAGCTTTTTGAGCTTGGAATGTGTAGTACAATAGTTGTGCGGTAGGAATTTGGTTCTTCGTGTAGTTACAGCTTAATGTTTTCATTCTCATCTTATTCAAGTTCACACGGTGATAAGTTGTCCAAGGTACAGTGAGATTTCCCAGGCATTTGAACCTAGCACTGAACCTGATTGCATTAGAAATGGAGGGATTTATCTTTTAAATTTTTGTGCTAATAGCAATGATCTCCTATTATTAAATTGTTTAATAAGATTAAACCTATTAAATTGTACTGCAATAGGAGGGATATCTGTGCTGGCTATTTTTTGTGCTAAGCTCCATGATATTAATCACGATGACCCACCTTTGTGCTATTTCTATGATCTATTTCTTAAATATTATTACTTTAGATTTTTTTTATATACAAAAATGGCTATAACGAATGTGTTCCATTTCTTTGGTATATAGTAATATATGATTATGATGTCGCAAATCCTTTCTTGTAATTGTCCAAGGAACAATGAGATTTCCCAGGCAAGATTCAACCTAGCATTGCATCAGAAATGGAGGGATTTATCTGCTGAACCATTTTTGTGCTAATAGCCGTGATACTAATTAGGGTTGGGTCGATAGATGATGCCATCGTCGATCGCCGATGGCCGATAGACATCACGATGCTGAGCCGGGCATTGCGATCCTCCGCCCCGCCCCCGCGGCAACCAGCTCGCGAAAAACACACACTTAGGCCTCGTTCACACAGACGTCTGAACCAGGCGTTTTTCTGGTGTTCGTAACGCCAGGTGAGCGCCTATTGAACGCCGCCCATTTTTCTGCTCATTGAAGTAAATCAAAGCGTCCACACGGGCGTTCAGCACCGGCGTTTGGCCGGCTGCGCGTTCGGATGGTGTCAAATAAACGCTGCATGCAACGTTTTCTTGGTGGCAAAATAATACACGAAACTACAGATTGGGAGTCAGGCTGGTGTTAAATGGCGTCAGGCGCCAGTCGAAGCATCGCTACCACATGGCTAAGTTCATATACAAACCTGAATGCGGGATACGTTTGTGTCCTATACGCATGTAAGTATGTCTGTATGTTTGTTTTGGGTAATGCCTGCCGAGGCTGCTATATTTTCCCATGTACCATACATTTATGAATGCTCCTCCTGCTGTGTTTATGCCTATGCATGCCAGAGTCACGCGGAAAAAGTGATTGACAGGTGATAATTTATTTCTCACTGTATTTTTAAGGGGTGTCTTTATCTTCTAGCAATTGTTTAGTGATGGCTGGTTTGATAGTTTTGCTTAAAAAACTTGTATCAATTATTAAAATAATAGGTAAATTACTTAAAATATTCAGTAGTAATAGCACTGTAGTGGTGCGACCCAAAAAAAATAACAAGAACAAGCAAGAAAGACAGCAAACAAAGCTGGTGTAAAGGTAGATTCTGGAGATTCAGAGACTTTTAAGATGAGCTTTTCCTCCATGCCCGCTTTGTGTGTGTGTGTGTTTGTGTTTAGCCGGTAGTGATGGGTCGGTCGCGAACGAAATGGCTCCTAGAGCCGGCTCTTTGAAGTGAACGACGGGAGCCGGCTCCTTATTGGGAGCCGTGGGTTTTTTTTTTCTTTCTTTTGCCCTTACCATTATGTGAAAACAGAGAGGACGAGATACGTGACAGACAGGTGGAGCGTCCGTCTGTCCGTCCGTCCGTCCGTCCGCAGATGCTAACTGAGGAGAAATCGCATCAGCCCATCCAACCATTTGATTTTTCTGAATGTCAGCCTGCACTGTGGACATACTGTTTGTTTACCGAGTTTTGTTCTGTGGATTTGTTT
>JBBJLR010000042.1:24618588-24633948 GCA_037577145.1 Brachypetersius gabonensis | reverse complement strand
ATTATTATTATTTTATTATTTTTTTTTCTGTGCATCCCTCAGTTTTTCATATTTTGCTTCCAAAGATCCAGACTTTCTTGTAGTATTAATGTATTCTAGAGAAACAGTTCTCCAGGCTTCCTGAAGGACTTTCAAAGACTCGTTTTCAGTCCAGTCCCTGTACCTGAACTGTTTCAGAGGAATGTTTTTGTTTTCCTAAGCCACACACATATGAATCAGTCAAGCATAATAAAGCAGATCTAACTTAAGGCCTGAACCAGTGAAGAAATAGATGATCCAGTGATGCAGATGATTCCAGACGATCAGGCAGTGATAAGTATACTGTTGGTGCTGAATGCTAAGTGCTTTGAACTTTATCTGGACAACTGGTATATTTAGGCACTTTGCAGTCTGTTGCACATTTGCTCCCATTTCATCAATTTAATCTACTCAATATGCCAAGCATAAGACAGGCATAAAAACGCATTTTTACACCAACAAGGCAATTCAAAGCAAATTGTAAAAAAAATGAGGGATGGCTCAAGGCTTTTACAGTTATATCTGCACACACACAAGTTAGGAATTCTTTTGACCATATTATCTACTGCCATTCACTTTCTTACACTCTATGAACAGTCTACTAATCTACACTGTATGGACAAAAGTATTGGGACGTCTGATCATTAGACCGACTGACACTGGATTCAAATACACAGACTTTAAGATGGAGTTGATCCTTTGCAGCTATAACCGCTTCCCCTCTTCTTGGAATGCTTTCCATCAGATTTTGGAGTTTCTGTGGGAATTTGTGCCCATTCATTCTGTTGAGCATTTATGAGGTCAGACACGAGAAGTTGGATGAGGCTCACAATCTCCATTCCAGTTCATCTCAAAGGTGTTGGGTAGGGTTGAGGTCAGGGCTCTGTGTGGGCCAGTCAAGTTCTTCCACCCTTAACTTATCCAACCATGTTTTTATGGCTTTTGATTTGTGCACTAGGGCACAGTCATGCTGGAATAGATAATGGTCTTCCTCAAACTGAGTACTTAAAATTGGAAGCATGGTGTCCAAAATGTCTTGGTATGCTGAATATTAAGACTGGCTCTAAGTCGAAGTAAGGGGCCAAGCAGAAACCCTGGAGAACATGTGTGTCCCAATACTTTTGTTCATCTACTGTAGACGGGAATGAGAAGGTGTGTCAAGAGAGAATCAGTTACAGACTGTGTCCACTAGGCTGTGCTGGCTGTGTCTTCCTCTGACACTCCGTAGAAGCAGAGGAGGATTCTGGCTGTCACTTCATGGCGGAGCTCATTCAGTCTGTCACTTTTATGTTTTTAGTCTTTATTGATCACGTTAGAATCTGTTGCAGTTACTTCATGATATATGATGTGTTTCCTCTGTGTTTTTAATATGCTGCCTTAACCAGATGTCTCATACACAGCGGTTTGGAGTCTTAGCTACACAGGAAGGGCAGTGTTGTCTGATACGTATAGCATAGGGATTGTTATTAATGTACATATTGGTTTGGGAGCATTCCCATCCAAGCACTTGAAAATTAGCAACTCAACCCTGAGCAAACTATTTCAAAATGCTGAATTACTTCCACAATTTTAGACATACCTCTCGGTGCTTCTAGCGTCTTTAAGTTAGACATTTGTTTGATATTTTTTTAACATCCTTGTAGTCAGTGAACTAATTGCTAAAACTCCAATGTTGAAGTGTGCTTGGCAGTAAAACAGCCTATTGGCTACAACAGAACAAGATGGAATTAAAGGACACTTTTTCCGCTTGTTTTTACATTTGTGTAAAAATAAGTTGTCAAGATGTGGGCAAAGTGATTCGGAGCAGTTTAAAGCGAAACTATCTGTTCTACAGAGTCTTAGAGAAAGAGAGTGTCAGAACTGTTCAGTCGTGGTGGGGAAGGGGATTAGACGTCTGTAAATTATGTGGACAAAAGTATTGGGACAAACCTGTTTTTCAGGGTTTAGGCTTGACCCCTTACCTCGAGTGAAGGGCAGTCTTAATGCTTCAGCATACCACATTTTAGACAGCGCCATGATTCCAACTTTGTGGACACATTTTGGGGAAGAACCTTGTCTATTCCAGCATAACTGTGGAAGAAATTGACTGACCCGCACAGAACCGTGACCTGAACCCCATCCAACACCTTTGGGATGAACTGGAACGGAGCCATATTAAAGTCATTGTATTTGAATGGAATGTGTTTAAAGTCCCTGTTGGTGGAATAATCAGGCGTCCCGATACTTTTGTCCATATAGAGTCTCTAATCCAAAATGTAGTTTTATTCAGATTTTCTGCTTTATAAAATCTTCATTATATTGAAAAACTATAATGAAGAAGAGATGTTCAGGTGCACTGGTGGGTCATCACAACCCCTGGTTCTATTCACAATCTCTATAAAAACATCAAGTCTGTAAGATTATCTACAATAAACTTCCATACACATTATTTACATCCTGATATGTAATTATGCTGAAATTTGTGAAAGTGGTTGAAATTCTCGTTTAAAATGAAAACATTAAAGTGTTTGAGATGAAACAGGAAAACTACAGGCCAGACATTTGAGTCCACCCTTGGATTTAAAAACAAACAAAAAATGATACACTACTTTTTCATTGTCTGTATTAACACATTATTTTGCCAAAACGGCTCAAACTGTTTGCTTTGAAGAGGCATGTCAGGTCTGTCTTTTGTGCACTGATACTCACTTTGTGTTGAATCATGCAAAAAGAACAGAATCACTCCTCATGCAATTCCTTCTGGTTTATCATGATCACTGTTACTACATTACGCTTTAATACCAGTTACAATTGTTTTAAGTCTAATGTTTTCTTGTAATACAATTTTGAAAGAGCAGCACTTTTTTTTTGAGTGGGCCTAAACTTCTGGCGTGGAATCTTAAAGACAAAAAAAACAACTCAAAATTGAACTGAATTATGTGCAGCTGGCAGAGTCGTATGGGATAAAACAGCCGCAGACTTTAAATCCAACTTATTTGATCTGGTTTGTGTCTTCAGTTTGACTCGGGTTACATGACTGCTGCCAGCATCTGAGAGAGAGCAGAGAGGGTTTAATGTAATGAACTGGACAGATTTTTTCAAACTTTAGCGTTTGCTCTGAGTGTCCTGAAGTCCAAAGGCTTGTGTATGGAGCGTGGAGGCCAGCAGTGTGTGGCTGACGGACTGAAGCCCATTAGAGACACAGAGAGAGAGGATTCAGTCAGTGAGTGAGTGGGTGGGTGAGTGCAGAGGGAGTGACACATGGTGAAATATTTTCACTTTATAAGGATATTTCCTAGTAGGTTTGAATGTTGCCAGAGTGAGGTTAGAGGAGTTGTCCTGGATTTAGTTTTGGAATCCTAATTCTAACTGCTATGACTTTTTCCAGGTTTTTCAAAAGGAAGCTGTTTTGAGGAAAGATGTCTGATCTTTGGCAGGAGGCCATGGACCACGCTGTGGCCGTGGCCAAGAAGGCAGGAGAGGTGTGTTTTGTATGTGTGTGAATATATATATATAATATTTATATACAGTCTATTGTACAGTATATAATAGTCTTTTATTTCTCTATCAGAAATAAAATAAGAGACCACTTTTCCATTTTTTCCTGCTCAGTGTCTGTACAGTTTGTGGCTTTGTGTGTGTAAAATCTTCTTTTCTGAACTATAGCAGTGTGAGCTGTGTAAAAGATAAGAAATGCCTCCATGTGTTGTGAGTGCAGTAGTGTTTGTAGAGCAGCTTTTCCTACTACTGGATCAGGGTCCGCTCTCTCTGTCCAGGAATACATCCATAACCAAGAATATGATTTACACAGAACTGCAGCTTTTTTGTTCAGTCAATCGTGTGATTTTGTCAATAAAGAGCGAAGCTAGATTATTTAAAACTGTATATTTTAGACACTTAAAACACTATTTTAGATTATTTAAAACACTATTTGTAACTGTAATACTTAATTATCTCTTGGGCTACATGTAGCTGCTGTTACACCTTGAGCTGCTTTGTCTCACTTTTACATGATGTGCCACAAAGAATTCAGTGATTGCCTTCCATCAGTATCTGATTCAGGCATCAAGACTCTTTCCCCTTATTGAATATAGATCGTCAGGGAGGCCCTGCAGAATGACATGAAGGTCATGTGCAAAAGTTCCTCAGTAGACCTCGTCACCAAGACTGACCAGAAAGTGGAGCAGCTCATTATCGCTTCAGTGAAGGAGAAGTTCCCTAAGCATAGGTATATGGAGACCCTCACTTACACTCTTATTCTATTGTGCTTTTACAGCTTTTTAATGTTCCTGTCCCTGTTCCTTCCAGCTTTATTGGGGAGGAGTCAGTGGCTGCTGGACAGCCATGTGTTCTCTCGGACAGTCCAACCTGGATTGTTGACCCTGTGGATGGGACCACGAACTTTGTGCACGGGTGCCGTACTCAACTACATGCCTTTTAAGGGCTTTCCACTGTTCTATACTTTTTACAAAAACACTTCATACTGACTTTTCCTTGGATCTACTGCAGGTACCCTTTCGTTGCTGTTTGTATTGGCTTTGCTGTCAACAAGACTGTAAGTTACTTTTCAGATTACTTTTTGCTTCTTCCTGGCATCAAGTGATTCAATATTTAACACCTAAAGCTCCCCTTTATGTTGTCTGAATGGTTCATAATGAATAAACTAATAGTAATGGTCCAGAATGACCACAGTAACATGCATTATAGCTAAAGAAGATTTTTCCTTTCCAGAAAGTGATCATTTCAGAGATACATATTTACATATTGATGTGTGTCTCTCTCTCAGTTAGAGTTTGGGGTAGTGTACAGCTGCATAGAGGATAAAATGTACACAGCACGCAGAGGAAAGGGAGCATTCTGCAACGGAGAACCTCTACAGGTATCAGACCAGAAAGGTTAGTGATTACAGTTGAATGCAGAATGCAGTGAAATGCAGTTTCAGTGTCGGTTGTATAATTGAAATTGTTAAGATGCTTCGTTATTGTTTAAACCTGGGTTTCTCAACCACTGATGGGCCGCAAAGGCTTTTGATTGGGCCGTGAATCTAAAATCGAGACAAGCCATTGGTCTGCAATTGGTTATTTAATATCATCTAATGTGGCCATGTGGGCCTTAGCAACATGCCGTGATCGATAGATGGGCCTTAATGTTGAAAACTGATTTAAACGATATATTCGATGTATTTGGTGTAAATAAGGATTATCAATGAATGATCAAAATCAGTGCATAATCAAATATGTATGCATAAACACAGTCGTATAAAAATGTTTGTGCACCCCAGTCAAATGAGGTTATATATATGTATATGTATATTCACATGTACATTCAGGAGACAACAGATTTAGCCTGACTGATTCAAACCCTGTTTCAGAGATCAATCAGTCAATCATTGCTACGGAGTTTGGCTCCTACAGAGATCCTGATGTGGTTGACAAGATTTTCTCCAACATGAGGAAGATTCTGTGCCTGCCAGTGCATGGGTGCGTGTCTCTCACTCACACACACACCCACCCACACACCAGCGTTGTTTAAACAAGCCTGGCTTTCATTAGCTCTGCTGCAGCACGTACACTGTCAGAGAGCCTGACAGCTGCTAAAGCAGCATTTGGGCTGCAATGTGTACAAGACCTTCAACAAATCCCTTTTTTTCCCCACTGTGTGCTGTAAACATTCTGATCAAACACGTGTGTGTGTGTGTGTGTTTTGATGAATCAATGTATTTGTCATCCACAAGTTCTCAACCCAGGTCCTGAACTACCCTGTTCAGGACCTGTCACTCAGGAAGGGCTTGTAAAGGCATGATTAATTAAAGGAGGTGTGTTGGAGCAAGATAACACTAATGTGCCAGACAGGTGTAGCCAGAATTAGGAATCAGAGATCCAATATTTATTTCTTTTTTCCTTTATTAACCCTTATAGTCACGTGTGAACACACCACAGCACAATGTGAACAATGTGCAATTCTTTCTCTGCATTTAACCCATTCGCCAAGTGAAGCAGGGGGCTGCAGCCAGCGAGGGCACCTGGGGAGCAGTGTGTGGGGATGGTACCTTGCTCAAGGGCATCTCAGTGGTGAAACTAGCAGTTAGGATTCAAACCCACAACCTTCTGATTGCAGGGCCAATTCCCTAACCACTAGACCATCCAGCTGCCCTATGTTGGTCATTATGTTTACTATAATGACCAATCTATAATAATCATCTGTTCAGAGCGCGTTCATTTCGAATGTCCGTGTGGACGAGGCCTAAGCCTCAACTCTCTTCTACACTTTACACTTAATCCAGGCTGCCCAGAGTTCACCTACAGAGGAATTTATTTATTTGACATGCAGTTGTAAACTACAAAGTGCACCTGTATGGTCAGAGAAGCTGATAAAATGGACTACATGTATTTATACAAGGTAGTTGTATCTAATGAAGAGGCTCATCAGTGTGTATGTATGCACATATGGAAAACGGTCGCGTTCAATGAATTATGACTGTTTTTGAAGTGAAAGTGAACCATTTGTCACACATGAACCCACCACAGCACAGAATGTGAAAATTGTTCTCTGCATTTAACACATTCACCCAAATGTGGTACCTCAGTGGTGCCACTGGTAGTCCTGGGATTAGAACCCACAACCTTCTGATCGCAGCGCACCAGCTGCCCCTTAAAACTCACAAATGTGAGACATTTACATTTGGAAAGGGAATGAAATACAATAAAATGTAGGGTTTGAGCCATTTAAAATGTAGAATGATATGTTAGAATTATAAGTCTCGATCGAGGGAGTGCAGACACTCATCCCTCTCTTGTTTTCCCCTCTAAGAATGTATGGTGCTGGTTCAGCTGCAGTAAACATGTTTGGTTGCCACTGGCTGTGTGGAGACGTACTAAGTGATCCACTGCATCCGCACTCTTGCTGTTGTCTTTCAACCAAACGAGTGTCAGAGGAAAGCAGAAAAAATGAACTCTGACATGAACAGAAGGATCTTATGTCCCAAATGTCTCCAAACACACTGGGTGGCACTTTATAGCTGCAGACAAAATATATCTGAAACAGTCAGAATATGAAAACAGGGTCAGGACAGCCTCGTCAAACAAGATTTTAGGTCAGGGGTGTTGAACTCCAGTCCTGGAGGGCCGTGTTCCAGCACGTTTTGGTGATTTCCCTGCTCAGAAACACCTGGTTCACCTCTCCGGTTTATTGTTGGTTTAGTGAATGCGTTTGAGCATGAGAACCATCAAACTGTGCTGGACACCGACTCTCCAGGACTGGAGCTTGACACCCCTGCTTTAGGTGGTTAGTTATCATTAAGGATGATGAGAAGTTCTACATATGCTAATTTAATAATCACATTTATAACACTGTCATATTAAAAAAAAAAAAAAAGAATAATTGAGGTACTGTAAAACAATCGGTCATGAAAATGGTAGTAGGGTTATGTTTCACAGGTTGAAGGTGAAATATAACTCATTACATTTTAAAACAAGTACCTTTTATATGACATGGTTAATGCTTACTATGACTAGGTTAAAGAACTAACAAAGTAAAAGTTTATGATAACGATAACTTGTAAACACTTTTGTCTCTGTAAAAAAAAAAGGGTGCAATCCCAACGCAGTTTAGCCAGTATAGACATAAATATCCTCAAACTATGCTGACATTGTCTTGCTTTCCTCTTCTGCTCCCTAAGAATGCGAGGAGCTGGTTCAGCTGCAATAAACATGTGTTTGGTTGCCACTGGCTGTGTGGAGGCGTACTATGAGATCGGAATCCACTGCTGGGACATCGCAGCCGCCGCAGTCATCGTGGAGGAGGCTGGGGGAGTCCTCATGGACTTTGAAGGTAAGAGCTGCTCAAGCTACTCTAGATGGACAAAAGTATTGGGACACACCTCTTAATTCAGGTGGCCCCTTGAAGGACAAGCTTTATGCTTCCTCCAAACAAGATGTTCTAGACAACGCCAACTCTGTGGACACAGTCTGTGGTAGAACCTTTTTCTACTCCATATGACTGTGCCCCAGTGCACAAGGCGAGCTCCAGAAAGACATGGTTGAATGAGTTCAGTGTGGAAGAACTTGACTGGCCCGCAAAGAGCCCTGAACTCACCTTTGGGATGAACTGGAACGGAGATTGTGAGTCAGGCCTTCTCGTCCAACATCAGTATCTGACCTCATAAATGCTCTACAGAATGAATGGCCACAAATTCCCACAGAAAACTCCCATGGAAAGCCTTCCCAGAAGCGTGGAAGCTGTTATAGCTGCAAAGAGAGTACAGCTCTATATTAAAGTCAATGTATTTGAATGTAAAGTGATTGAAGTCCTGGTGTAGTGGTCAGGTGTCCCAATAATTATGTCCATATCGTGTAGCAGGTAACTTTTATGATTATTCTGTTATTTCATTTGAACCCTATTTTTTTTTTATCTTACTCTGGAAAGCCCTTTAAGATTTTGTAATTAGGATGAAACTTAACAGTACTGACCCAATAACTTCAGTATTATCGAGTACTGAAGTACTATCAATATTTAAGTAATGGTCCTGGAATACATAACAGGCATCCTTCTTCCAGAATCAGGGCAGATGATTTGCAATTAATCTGTATTACATTTCAGGTTTATGTCACCCACATTTAATAATCAGGGTTTTGAAAGTACAGTTCAAGAATTTGTGGTAAAATGAAGGTATCAGTATTGATAATTAAAAAATAACAATACCAGCCCTAATATTACATTAGGGATGCCGATATCTAAATTTTTGATTTACGGTTTGCATGCAGTTTTATTGGTGCTAATTGGCAGGGCATAACATTCCATTACTCATTAGATATATTAGCCTTGTAGCATGAAGCTAAAGCACCATCATGATGGACACAGTCATGTCTTGGCTGATCGTCTTCTTGGGCATGTGACTTGTTTGTGCTGAGCTTTCACTTAAGAAGAGACTGTCACACCAGTGTCCCTCCAGAACTCTACTGTGAACTTTTTGCAGGTGGCCCAATGGACCTGATGTCTAGAAGAATCATTGCCGCGAATAACAAGACGATCGCAGAAAGAATCGTTAAAGAGATCGAGGCATATCCAGCCGTCAGGGATGACGCTCTTCCAGAAACCAAACAATGAATACCACGTTTATCAGGTTCTGATCTTTTTTTTTTTTTTTTTTGGATATTCTGTGATGCTTTCTTCTATTATTTTATACAAAATGATGGCGGTATCTTCTGTATTGGTAGTTAAAAATGTATTTTTGAAAGAGATTTTACTGTATGTTGTTTTTATTTTAAGGTATTTTATTTGTGGTCACCAACTTGTTGTTTGTGGTGATTTTGGTAGAAGTTTGGAAAGTCAAATGGGCACACGGTAGAAAAATAAACCTTTTATTTTCACAGTTATTCAGAAAGTTAAAGATAAAATATTAATAGTGTTGTGTACATTTCTTCACTGCGGCACACATCGTACTTTTTTTAAATACCACGTTCACAATCCAAGCTGTGTATCCCTGTGCTCATTAAACTGCATTCATGCACATGAGTTAATAATGTACCAAATGTATTAAAACAACTATTCTGTAAAACGATGGACCATGTAAAAATCTCTGAGTACAAAACATCTGCAGCGCTGGAGTCACACTCTGAACAAATGAGTTATTCTAACATGGTGAGTGCATTACTGTGGTTTACAAGTGCTAAAGCGGAGTCAGTGCACCTCCATGAATAAATACAGCATGATTCAGGTCACTGAAAGCTAAAGTTGATGCACATTGTCTCTATTAAACCACCCTTAACCCATTAAAATGGCAGAGAGACAGAGAGAACACAACTTTAGGTCGGGTATTATAAGAACAGTAAAAAGTTTGGTTGGTTGGAAATTCAGACTCTTTGAATTCTATAAGGAAAATATGCAGAATGTCAGCTTTCATATGAGATTGTGTCTGTCAATTTTAGGCGAACTGTAGAAATGAGTTCTTTTTCCTCCCATTTTAGTAGATCAGAAGTAAGTGGACCACTGCCTGCTCAGTTATTTGCCCTTCAGCTGAGACAATTATTCGCATCCAGAATCTTAACATGAGGACCAAACGGGTGTCGGCGTCAATAAAGCAGGTCCTCGTGAGGCTGTAAATCAGAATAAATGAATTCTGATGTGAACAGAAGCGACTTATCTGCTCAAATATCTCCGAATATGCAGGATGGCACTTAACTGTACAAAACTGCAGACAAAAGGTATCTAAAACAGTCAAAGTTTGAAAACTACAGGGTCAGGACAGCCTCATCAAGCATGACCTTAGGCAGTTACTACCAAATTCTACATTTTACAATATAATAATTGCATTTATAAAATGGTCATATTTACATTCTGGAGGAAAGTACTGGAAAATAGTTGAGCATGAAAATAGCATTAGGGTCTTAGCTGAGTGTCTAACACTAGGTGGACATGAAATGGTCATTACACTTGTATGGAAGACTACTAGAAAACAAGCTCTTAGTCTTTTAAAAGGCATGAACGAATGAGGAGACTAACTCAAAGACCTAACAAAGTAAAACAAGTTCAAGTTGACTTTAACTTGTAATTCCTTTTGTCTTTATAAAAACCATGCCGTTCCTGTGTATAAGATAAACATTTATTTGTCCCACAAGAGGGAAATTTGCTTTGTCTTGGCAGAAAGTTTAGTTAATATAGACAAATACCCTCAAACGATGCCGACATTCTGCACCTCTTCATTTGAAATACTATGTGCTAATGCCAAAAGAACCAAATTATGTCACTGTACTAATAGTTCCAGACTGCACTGTGCGTAACTTGGGTAAGGAGTGATGGTTAATGCCCAACAGCTGCGTTGGCTGTTACTCTTCAGCTGCAACAAAATTTCAGATGTCTGCTGACCTTTTGAGAACAGGGATCTGCTCTACATTGGCCATGTGTAGTACGTATCTGGGGAGTGATGGAGACTCAATCGTTGAGCAGTAGCAGCAGTTGGGAGTCCTCGGATACGGCTCTGCTTGGGTTTAGCACCGCGTACCATGGAGTGCCGGCGGCCGGTGGGGAAGAAGGAGAGGGGGACGGGGTGGGAGGAGCTGCAGGCTTCAGTCCCGGAGTAGCAGCACGAATCAAACCAACCCTCTCCATCAGGATCTGAAGAGAAAGCACTCACATAAAATTATACAAAACAAGGGGGGGCTGCTATTGCAATACTTTTTAAAAGTTTGACAAAAACAGCCATGGAAAAAAATAAGAGACCACTTTTCCCTTTTTTCCTATTCACTCTTCGTACAGTTTGCGGCTCTGTGCCTGTGTAAAATGCACAGGTGTCTATTCTTTCCTGAGCTATTGCATATGTGTTGTGAGTGCAGCAGTGTTTGTAGAGCAGGTTTTCTATGTGCTGTACTCCAGCAGCTTCACTCCTGATTCAGTTTCTGATACGATGAAACATTCACACACTCTGCTCTTAACATCACTATCTGAATTGTCACCATTGTAAAAAAAAATTAAGAATGTTATGTAGTTCAACATTTCCAAGCCATAATAAGTCATTTTTATGTATTATTTCAAAATGTTGACTCAAGTGTGGTAAAACAAGAGTGACATTAAAATGTTAGAGACACAAATTACAAAAGCAATGACCAGAAAAAAAAAAAATGGTGCAGGCTCTTATTTTTTCCATGGCTGTATATGCATATAATGAGCGAGACGACACTTAAATGACTCAGAATGTTGTATAGGATAGCAAATAAAGCTCTCTCTACAGAAAAATGTTTCTCCCTGAAATCTTTTGACAGATAGCTTGACAAAAATGACTAAACAGATAATGACATTTTGTTCCCTAAAACCTTTTTATTGAATAAATTCTCTAAATTACCTAGTTATAAAGTTTAAATGCACTATATTATACTGAAGCAATTATTAAAAACTTTTGAGCAAAAGTGTATTAGACTGTATTATATATCATATGACTCATTCAGCTGTGTTAGTTTCATCAGCTAGTGGTGTTCTTTAGATATCCAGCCCTTTGTATTTCTCTAATGAATATTCATTAACATCTGATTTGTATGTGTGGCTAGTTGGGCTGTGGAAGTGGAAAATCGATGGATTCAAAACGTGAAAGCTTCTTGTAGGCTGAGAAAGCGCATGCCTGTCTGACCTGCCGGAGGCGCTCAATGTAGAGCCTGTCTGATTCAAGAGGCTTTTTCTCTGGGATGGGAACCCGCCACCGGTCCATTTCTGCCCGCAGTTCTGGCTCATCAAACAGCACCACAGGGTCCAGTCCGTTCTGGTTAATCAGCTCCACCAGACACTCCTTGTAATGCAGGCTTTAGAAAACAACCGTAGAAGCAGGGGCCAGATTATTCATGGTGGATCGTGGGAGTTTCCAGCTGCAGTCCTGGAACATTGCACTGTGTGCAGTTTAGTGTTCATCTTGTGTTAACACACACCTTCAGTGGTCAAGTCTGAGGTCTTAAAGCAAGGGGTCCTCGAGTTACAACACAGTTCCGTTCCTTCGACAGTGATGTAACGTGAATTTTGGTCCAAGTTGAAACACACCCTAGCCCAAGTCACTTACGATACTTTCACAGCTGTAAAATCATAAGCTAGAACATAAAAACACAACTAAGCCACAGAAAAGGGCACAAATATTCTGGACTTGTTCACTGTACTGTAGTAACAGAGTGTAAAAACAGTCCAAAATGATGCAGATAAGTGCACTGGGGGACGGCAACTCCCCCCCTGCGTATTCTTCCGCCGCTCGCAACCAAACTAGTTATGCGAGTGTGTGTTGTAAACTCGGAACGTCATGTGTCTAGGCTGTCGTAACCCGAGGACCCCTGTTTATGCCATCTTATGGCATGATCTCATTTACGACTGACAGAATATTTTAAAAAGTGGTCATTTCTGACCGTCAAGTTTCTGAAATATCTAAAAATTCTTTAATGGTCAATTACTGCCAAATACTCTGACATATACTGACAAGATTTACGTTGTAAAAAGTGCCCAGTGCTATGCAAGATATAGACCTCAAATTGCTTAATGCTATTGCTTAGCAAGATATTCTAGGATGAAGTAAATAATTTGTATTTAGCATTTTAACAGACTATTATTAACAGAGCATTATTATTCACATCCAATTTCCCATTGTTAGATATTGCTAGATTTTAATTAATGACACTTTTTAACTTCTCCCCAATCAATCTAAACAGTGGCTGAGATTTTAGTGCACACACATTATTGTATAAATAAATAAATAAATAAATAAATAAAAGACATTAACACGAAAGGACAATTTCCTAAGCATCAGAAGGAAAATCAGGGCACTATAAGTGCATCACTGCTGCAGAAAGTGGAAGTGTCACGTACGTGCAGTAGCCGTTGAATTCTGGCAATGCCAGACGACCACAGGGTTCTTCTCTCATTCCTGCCTCTTTGTGCTCCAACACACCACACAGACCTACAAAAGACACAATCAATGTTCACACATATGTTCACAAATTCTAACACCCTGAGGGACATGCCGCAATGCAACATTTAAAAGGCTGGACTGGAGTATTTATTGAACTCTAGATGGAAGTGCATCTATCCATCTATTAGCTGAACTGTTTATCCTTAACAATTGTTGTGTGTGTGTGTGTGTGTGTGTGTGTGTGTGTGTGTGTGTGTATAGTATCCCAGCTGTCATAGGCTGAAAGGCAGAGAAAGACCCTGGACAGGTCTCCAGTCCTTCACAGGGCAGACACACAGACAGGCACATTCATGTACACACTGACATCTAGAGGAAGTTTTGCATCTCCAATTTGCATGTTTTTGCATAGAGGGAAGGACCAGCAGACCTGGGGAGAACATGCAAACCCCCTACAGAAAAGACCCTCAGCCTCCTTCGCCAGGAATCGAACCCAGGACCTAGAACTAAAACTGTTTTGAGAGTTGGGTTATTACACCATTACCAATTATTATTATTATTTTTAAAAATATATATTACAGATCTGTTCCTACACAGGGCCAGCAGAGTGTACACAATAATGTCTACAAAACAAAAATGACAAAAAGTATATAGTCAAAATTAAGTCTATTTTTAGTGCTTCATCTATACCTTATAGTGCTTCATCACTAAAGATCACTTTGCTGGGTTTAACCCTGAGAATTTAGCATTTTTTGTTTCCCTGTAATTGTATTATAATTAATGTGCTACATATTGAAAGGCTTGAATGTGCACTTCTGTCATTTTTCTGTTTTAAAATATTACAAATGGAGATATTTGCAAAAGTTTCGGCACCACTAGTCAAAATGCATGTTGCGTAAGAAGGTAGTTTTAACCACGATAAGGTAATCAACTGTGATCTCATTACAAATGGTGTTGCAAGAATTTTGTTGCAAGGCATTTTGGAATAAAAAATCACAAAAAATACCTCTTTGACCCCTGGATCCTTCCTTCTGTCTGAACATGAACGGGTGCACAACTCTGTAATGCTGGAAAACAAGAAGAGGCCATTAAGCCATTGAAGCAGACAGAGCGATGTCATTAACAGACAGGTTTAAAGAAAGCACCCACCTGGAGCAGACTGCGCAGTCTGGGCACAGTCCAGTCTCTGAGGTGGTACAGGCAGTCCCGAGGGTGGTGGGCGTGTAACCCCTTACTGCCACATTCAGCTGAGAAATCACATACCTGTACGGACGGCATAGATAAAGTTTCATGGACATACATATCATGTATGTGATTCATGTATAAGATCATGTGATTCAGTGACTAGAAGAAAAAAATTGGTATTATAACTTTAAGGAGCATCATATTCGCATTATTATTAAGTCACAACAGCAAAGAATGGCCTGGATATTCTAACTGTTAGTGATAAAAATAGAAAATGAGCGTGGTGTGATGGAGAGAGTAAAAGACTCACTGAGCCATTTCTGAATGGACGACTGCAGCCTCCACAAAACTCATGCTGGCACTGGGTGCATTTAAAATGCAAACAACCACCTTTAGAAAGAAGGAACCGGAACTTGCATTTTGGACAATCTGTGAAAAAAAGAGTACAATATTTTTTACACTCGATTAAACCATTACAAAGGAAAAATACTACAAGAACAAAAGGATGATCTGTGTAAATTAGGCATGGGTGATATGGCAAAAATCAGGATACAGGGATTCCTTGGTTACGACGGTTTTGACATCCACTATCATAAACACATAAAAAAAATTGAGATGTGAGGGTTTCTGCTTAACACTGCTAGCATTGTACTTCCAGACTATGTGGGCAAACTAGTTTGGTTGCGTGCGGCGGACGAATACACACAAATGCGGCGTTTGAGTGAAAGAGTTGGAGGGAGGGAGGGGGGGGGGGGGGGGGGGGGGGGGAGGGGGGGGGGGGGGGGGGGGGGGGGGGGGGGGGGGGGGGG
>JBBJLR010000042.1:24593435-24618488 GCA_037577145.1 Brachypetersius gabonensis | reverse complement strand
CCCCCCCCCCCCCCCCCCCCCAGTACGTTTATCTAAATTTTTTTACACTCATTTTTTGACATTTTTCCTGTTACTACATTACAAGTATAGTACAGTAATCGCCAGCTTTTTGCTGGGATTACATTCCAAGAGCACCTGTGTACAGTGAAAAACTGCCTTGTTGTGCTTTGGTAAAAAAAAAAAAAAAAAAAAAAGCTTAAAAATGCCTATTTAGTGTAAACCCTAAATATAGACCCAAATTACTCCCAAAACACTTTAATATAATTTTAAACTCAGTTTAATGCATTACCCTTAAAGACAAAGTAATGGAAAACCCGCCCCACCCCTCTTTTAATTTAAATTCCCCACCGAGATTTGCAACTCGGAAGGTTGAACAAAAGTATTAGGACACAGCAACAAGGTGAACGGTTCCCTTGTGTGAAAACATCCAGAAAAAATATATTTATTGGCACAAAAAAAGCAAAAAAAGGCGGAGGATATTTGCAGTTTCCGCATTATTGTGGCGACTTCTGCGTAAAATTATGAGTTCGGTTCTCAAAAAAAATCCACGTGTGACTGAATCCGCAACTCCTGACCCATGTAAAACTGGGAGATTACTGTATATTTATGTCCTTTTCCTTTTTCTGTGACTTAGGCTAGGGTGTTTTTCAACTTGCACCAAAATTCCGGTTACATCACTGTCGCAGGAGCGAAACTGACGTAACCAGAGGACCCCCTGTACTTTAAAATACAAAAATGTATTATGGTACTTATTTATGAAGGTTACAACCAAGTTGGAAAAGACAAAATATAGCATCAACGTAATAGATGATAGTAATAGTGATAGCACCAATGATGAATTTATCCCAATGATCATAATATACTGTCTCGTTGCCCACCCATAATTTAATTACTGTAACGTGGCATATGATTTGGGGTTAAGTATTTAACATCAGACCTATTTTGTTTCGGCTGAGGAGGAGTTCCAGACGTGAGTTTTGATACTCAGGGCTATTGAGTTGCTGCCACTCTCTGAACTTCTCACAAGAAAGTCCCTCATGCTGGGGGGCCCACTGTAATCCAGACATCCAGTTATGAATGTAGAGGTCCAAATAAAAAATAAAACCAGATCAGAATAACAAGCACTGTAAAGGAAGGACTGGAAGACAAGAGTTTAACAAATGACTAATGTAATCAGTGACTGACTTTCATCATCCAGCATTTTCAGTGGAACCACTTACATGATGTAATTGCAAATTAGCACTCTGAACATGCTGTTCTGGCCTCTTGTAGAAGCCTTTACTTACAGGACTCTTGCAATTAAAGCATGTGCTTTTTCCACAACTGGGGCAATCCATCCTCAGTCTGTCAGCCTCGTGGAGCAGCCCAAAAGAACACTGCCAGGGAAGAGAGAGAACACGAGTATAAAATAATGATCATGAATAATGATCACTTGGAGCCAGGTAGCATAAACGTAAATATGATCATGCTTTTTGTTCTTAACTAACCTTAATAAAAATCCTAGCTGCATTAATCATATAAAATAGAAGCATTCATTAATATGTAGGTGTATTGGAACCTGAGGAAAAGAAGTGCTTACGTGAGCACACCAACGGAAGTTCGGCATCTCCTGCAGAGCCTGGTCCCTCAGCTTCCTCTGAAACAGCTCGTGGGTCGCCGGGTCCAGATAATGCCTGATCTGTGAGCAACAGAAAGAGTGCATTTGAATAAAGACAAAAAGGATAAAACCTCAAGAACGTAATGTTTGATGTCAGAGGTTATCTGTGCTTTCAACAGAAGGCTGGAAGACCTAAAGTTACTACAGGATAGGGAATGTAACTGTGCTACATTCCAGCCCTCCACGACCAAAACTGATCAGCCCTGGTTTACATGCTCCTACGAGCTCAGGGCCATCAGAGAAACAAAATGTGTAACAGTCTAATGCTCTCTTTGAGCCTGCAGCCCCAAAACTCTGAAGGGTCTGGTCTGCAGACCTGCGTGTCTAGCAGGCTGAAGTACTCCATAGACTCCTCCCTGCGTCCTGCTCCGCGCACATCGGGCTGGTTACATAGCGGACAAACCGCATGGACAATGCTCTTCTCTTTAATAACTGACGAGAAGTAGGCCTTGAAGCAGCTTTCGCAGAACGTACACAAACAGTGGGTCATGGTGATCATCTGAGGACAAAAGAAGAAGGGGTTTCAGTTTAGTTTCATTTTATGAATTAGGTGAATTCAATGCATGTCTGAAACGTAGCAGCTATTTAAACACGGACATCTAGAGCAATAAAATAAATAAATAAATAACTAAATAAATAAAAACAGTTTTTTTTATTAATATAAGATAAGATAACCCATTATTAGTCCCACGAGAGGGAAATTTGCCTTGTTACAGCAACATAACTAATTAAATAAAAACTTTACAATATAACAGTATAATGTGTAGCCTACATAAAAATATAACTATATAACTATAACTAAAATATAAGAAATAGTGAGGTTCTGTATGTTTAGAAATATATAAAAAAGCAAAGATTATGAACAACTTTACTTTTATTACTTGGCACATAACAATTATAACTTATTATAAGTAGTTTCTGTTGCCAGTCCTAAGGAGCCCAAGTGCCGCACAGTGTGGTGTATTCTCTCTCAGCAACTAATTAACAGTGTTTCAGGAAGCACTAACTGGCATCTGCAGCTATAAAAATACCAGTATTGCTTTGATAAGGTTTGAAGCACCAATACACCTATGCTGTATTTGGGCAGACGTTCTTTCAAGAAAAGTCCTGTGAACATTTTTTTTCCCCACAGCTTAAACATAGTCGATTGACCAGGATAGGTTTAATGTCTGAGGTTTGCACTGGAGCTACAAAGCTCATCTAACTAATGTGTAATGGAAACTTACACTTTACCAATGACCACTGAGCAAACCGCATGCCTAAATCATCACGTGCTTTCCCCAAACCACGCTGGGTTGTTACACTATTTCAAATAGACTTGCTTTTGTGGTTTCTGTATGTATATAATATGGACAAAAGTATGTTGCTCATGTGGTTTCTGTATATATAAATATGGGCTGAAATATGTTGTAACATAAGCACGTCTATTTACAACATCTTAACAACTCAACGTGGTTCAAAGCAAGTGTGTCACAATGCTAACTGGTGATGTATACGTTTCTATTACTTGTTTCGTTTATTTGCCTTTATATCAAGCTCCAGTGAGCGACAATCTTTAAACTCTACTTTGTGTATATACACTATGTAAATGTAATTTTTTTCAACCAAACTGTCTTTGACATTGAATAAACTGTTGGGTTGAATCAGGTGTGCTAAAGCAGGTGAAACATTATACTCCTGCCAGTATTGGGATTGAGCCCAGCTCTGCTAACCTTGAGAGAAAGAGGCACAGTGTTTTCTGACCTTACTGAAGGACATCTGTTCCTGGCAGATGGGGCAGTCATGAGAGAGGTATTTGAGGGCAGACGGGAGGTCTCTGCAAACCTGCACCGCCTCCAGCACGTCGCTAGGGCTAAAACTAAAGCCCTCCAGACTCACGATGCTTCTGAACATCTCTGCTTTCTCACCCCTGATGCCCTCCGGGACAGGTACCTGGAGGTGAAGTGCTTATAGTGAAGGGAAAAATCAGGACGAAACTGTCTGAGTGAGTCAGCTCCAGTTTACAGTCCACTTACCTGAGTGCCCTCAAACTTTTTGACATGGATGAGAACTTGCTGGTCGTCCACACTGATGACCCGTTGTGGCTCTTTTAGAACGTGCTCTGCATCTGCATCAAACATGCACACAAATTAGGTTGTTAGTACAGCAGCGTGGCAACAAACTTAAAAAAATTGTCCATGTAAACTAAATGAACAAAAGTATTGGGACACCTGATCATTTCCACCAACAGGGATTTTAATGGTACTGCATTCAAACACATAGACTTTAATAAGGAGTTGGTCCCCCTTTTGCAGCTATAATAGTTTCCACTCTTCTTGAAAGGCTTTTGGATTTTGGAGTTTCTGTGGTAATTTGCTTGCATTAATTCTTATGAGGTTAGACACTATAGTTGGACGAGAAGGCCTGGCTCTCAATCTCCGTTCCAGTTCATCTCAAATGTGTTGGATGGTCTTGAGGTCAGGTCAAGTTCTTCCAGCACAAACTCATACAGCCATGTCTTTATGGACCTTGCATTGTGCACTGAGGCACAGTCATGTAGGAATAGAAAATGTTCTTCCCCAAACACGGCCCTGTCCAAAATGTCATGGTATGCTGTTTCTTTAAGGTTACCCTTAAAGAAAATAAGGGACCCCCTGAATTCAATTATTAAGAGATGTGTCCCAAAACTTTTGTCTTGCCATATTGTTTTTACTGTCCACTATACCCAAAACAGGTCCCAACAGTTACACTGTTGTTTTCAGTGTATCTTTGAACATAACTGTAAATTATACCAAAATTAACAACTCGAATTATGGAGAACCTTGGAATGTAATAACATACCAAATGGTTTTCTAAAGAATTGCAATCAAATGTAATTGTGAGGTCAGCAATTTACACTTCTGTCACCCCAGCCACTCATTTCTTCATGTACCTCTGTAGTGTCTGAAGGTGATCACGGCCTGATCTGGCTGGGCAGAAGGGTACATCACCGCCAGAATCTCCCCTCCTCCATTCAGTTTCCTCTGAAAGTAAATAGTGAGCTTGTTCTTCATCTTATTAGGAGAGACTCCAACAGGGAGGTGGCTGACCAACACCCTGTGCCGATTGTCCAGCAACCCTGGCTGGGCAAGGCCGCCTTCATGCCCCTGACTCTTCCTCCAAGCATGTGGAATATCTTTAAAGCAAGAGAACAAAGCACTTTTTTTTATGAATTTACATATCAATATGTGTATTTAGTAAAATGTAAAATATTTATACTATTTCAGACAGTGACTTTCTGTTGTTTACTTGATTTTGAAAGTCTGACAATTGGGAATTGACCCATATATGACCATCCTAGTCAGTGAGGTACTATTTAACTAAGTACTATATATAAAACTAAATCTATGGAATCTGGAAAAAAAATATATATATATTTTCAGAGCTACACATGGTAACATTTGCTAGGAGGGGTTGGGGAAGAGGGAGGTGAAATATATTATTGATTCATTCTTTTTTCAAGCCTGCCGAAGCGTAGTGACAAAAATAAGGCATTTTTGAGGCAGTCAAGTCAATACCCTTCAAGCAAAGATTACAGGGAAACAATCATTTTGATACCAAAAAAACCCCCATTTTAGATAAATACTGAAATGTACAGTAAATTTTGGTTTTAGTTGGGATTTAAATATAAAATTACACAGGCCAATGTTATCAGTCACTGCATTTTTTGTATGTTTTTGTTTGTCTTGGTCAGGTCCTAGTGCTGCTTGTCCTTAAGCATCTGATCAGAACAGTTGTTTTAGTTTATAGATTTTTATTACCTTTGTCTTTGTGATCAAGCTGGTATATGTCGACAACTCTTTCCAGCTGAAGGCTTCTAAACAGGTTGTCAAGGTCATCTGAATTGGAGACATTTGTGTTTGGAGCTAGAAAGGGAACACAGAAACACACAAAATCACAGAAATACTAAGCTTGCTGCTTAGATCATAGATGGGAACAAAATCAGAACCTCATACCCCACTGACACAATAAAATGGTCTACAATTACAATGTATTTTATACATTATTATCTATTATGTGTCTCTAAATGGATAAAAGTTAGATGATCAGTGGTGGTTGGTGTAGAGTAGTGGGGTAATACCACTGCCATCTATACACCAGACTGGGGGTCGATGCTCCATTCTGGCAAGCACATCACACCACACCAATAAGGGTCCTTGACTCCTAAGACTGTATATATAAATAAGAGTAAATGTAATCTTCCATCTTTCTTCTATTGTCTCCATAAAACAGAGGAGTCACATTAAGGCGTTCATTTTGATAAATTAATTATTGAAAAAATAACATATTAAAAAAGAAATGCTGATTAATCAATATGTGCTTCCGGGCCCATCTGCGCATGTGCAGTTCCACAGTTTTGGGATTCAGTGCCACATGTCTTTTCTCTGATTATGCATATTATCTGCCTGCTCCTCATCATTATCAGTATTAAACTGACTGTATAAACTGTAAAAGCTTCAAGGTAGCATGTTTCGACTTGATATCACGAATCTATAGACTGCTTATAAGTATATATTTTAAACAAAATATTTTTTTCTCTGATTATGCATTTTATTTGCCTATTTCTCACCATTATCAGTATTATAAACTGACTATCAACTGAACTGTATAAACTTCAAGGTAGCATTTTTCGACAAGGCAGCATAATGCCCATTCATCAGAACACCAGTGCGTGTATGTACCAGAGATGGGGACTTGAGTCTGAGACTCAGACTCGAGTCGCACTTAAGTTGCAAAAACAAAGACATGTGACTCAACTTTAGCGACTTGCCCTCAACGACTCGAGATTGGACCCAGACTCGGGTGCTGTGACTTGTGAGTCAAAACTCTAAACAATGTTCATTTCATGGAATTATTTATTTATATCCCGCACTCTTTCCAACGACCCAAAAAACGCTCACCTCGTCCCCGGTGTCCCATTACTTTAGTCCGACGTGAACGATTTTCAGCTAATAACGGTTTTTGAGGGGTCGTTGGAAAGGGGTCACCGAGCCCCACCTAACTGTGAAGTTTCACATTTAGAGTGTGAGATATATTTTTCATATTTAATATTTAGATTTAACATCATTTAAGGCAAATCCTCCATGTTGGTGAGGGCATATAACAGCACGCAGTCCTGCCCCCTGCTAAGCAACAGCCAATTGTAATCATGGGGCGTGGCAACTTAGCATATCTTCTAAACGTTCACTCAAAGACTTGACTTGGACTCGAGCACAAAGGCTTGAGACTTGACTTGGACTTGGTAAAAATGACTTGTGAACATCTCTGGTATGTACATGGTCTTAAACAGCAACTTATAGATGGACTTGGTTCTATCATTGTTCTTTCTGAAGACTTAGTTCCCTTAGCATATTAGGTCAGGATTTCTGTGACCATTACTGCACATGAACAGTGCAAAAACAGTTATTAAATAAAAGAAATGTTGTAATTGTGATTATTCATTCACTCATATGGCAAAATTCACTAAACTTTTTGTATACTTTTAAAAGTAAAAAATGTCTGTGATTAATTTAGATTAATTAATCAGAGACCTTGTAATTAATTAGATACATTTTTTAATCGCAGAAAAAAAATTTACCCGTGGCACTGCTGAGGAACGGGTTTGTTGGGGGGTTGTTCTGGATATTCGGTGATCCAAACGTAATTCCAAAGTCCAGCAGCTCCTGTGTGTAGGATCTCTTCACACTGCTTCCTTCTCCTGCAACCTTTGCACTCTTGGGCAGGGCTGATGAGAAACATTATAATGTTTTAGATATAAAAATAAAGGCTCATCCCTGGCACCACTGTAAAGCTGCCAAAACATCCAGGGCTAACATGAAGATCGCACAGTAATGAAAGACTCTTCGCTGGAGTCGAGATGTTCTGATTGAAAGGGAACACCCAGGCACAGAATAAGCAAAAGACAGTGAGAACTTACTGTTACTGATAGACTGGCTCATACAGGATGAAGACATTTCAGGGTGAGAAGACTTTCTCTGTGCAGAACTACTGCTGGAGTGAGGCCAACTGCAAAAAAACACATCTGCACTCAGCTCAGCACGTTATTAGCACTTGCATTTTTATCATTTCTTTTTAAAATTTTAATTCACAATCCTACACTCAATTTACTTTATAATGACATAATTTGTTCTGATTTGAATGCCCCATTCTATTTTAAATGCCACCTATAATTTTCAACTTCTGTTTTTAAAAACTCATCCTTTTAATTTAGTTTCCACACTGGTTTTACATTTCCACACTGGTTCTACATAAGGTACAACAACGTACAAAACTTTAACTGAACACTCAACATTCAGATTGCAACAGTCGCTCAAAAAAGAAAAAGAAAAGCATATCTTCCTTCCTGCAAGTTCCGCCACCTTACCGACAGCAATAAACGTGCTTGACAATTATAAGATTTCTTGTCTTTCCCGTGGGTGTGAGAAGGAAGACACTTTCCGAAAGAATCCCACTCGTTACACATATGATGACTTTGATTATGCTTTTAAAGAGTTCTTCCCTGAATATGTACTAAATACATGTACCATGAGATCACATGTTCTAAAGGACTACTTGACCCCACCCATGTTCATGAAAAGAAATTCAACTAGGGACTTAAACTACAGTTAAAGGAATGTAATAAAATATTTCAGGGAATAACATCACACCATCTGGTTCAGGTGTATTTTAGTAGTTAGAACAAGACACAGATTGTTTAGCAATTGTTAACAGCAAGATTTGTCTTTCAAATATTGATTCTGCAGAGGGCCCCAATATACAAATGACTTCTAACCAATAGCAAAATGTTTTATGTTGTGCTGAGGCCATCAAGACCAACCTCAGACACTTCAGATGTGTTTCTGAGGGTATTTTAAATAATCAAGGAAAACACAGCAGTCTGATCAAAAATAATACACCATAGGTTCATTAATGATAATGTATTGTAAACTATAGTGTCATCACAAATTGTAGCAAAATAATCTAAATATGTAATTGTATGATTCAAGATTTTTATTTGCCATTTGCGCATAAGACCAACAGTCCATGCACACTGCTGGCACATCCTAGGTGAAATAATAAAATAAATATTTTAATATTTAAAGCTTGTGTTACTAACCTTCCATGAGAGGCAGCAGGTTTGGGATGATCCTGCCACTCCACAGGTAGATGTGTTGCACTAGAAGGCAGTTTGGCATCTCTAGTGGCGAAGAGCGGTGTTTCCCGTTGAAATGCGGCGACCATCTCCTCCAGGACTATGGACAGGTTGGACCAGCCCTGTCAAGTGATTGAGGTTGTAAAGTTCTACATTCTAAGTGTTCACTATAGCAGTGTGTTACAAGTGTAACTGGATGCCTGACTCACTGTCTTCCAGTTGCTGAGGCAGTGAAGAAGCACCTGGCCTTGGGCATCCACACTGCTGCTTTTGCTGTTAATCACCATGGAGGGTGTAGGGCTGACGAAGCACCGAGGCGGGTTCTGGGGGTGGGTCTCGTGGATCCAGATGCACACAGGGATGTGATACCTATTACCTTGGGAAATGATAATACAAAGATTTCCTGACGTTCATCTCATTCAAGGTGTGTAACTGACATTCTGACTTGTAGTGGACATTGGAATTACCTTCATAAAGAATGGGGACGACACCACGCAAATACACCAGCTTCTTCTTATCATTATTAGGATAACCTGTAGAGGCAAAGAGTCCAACCCTACTATATTTGGCCTGAAACACTTAATGCTACAGTATACCACCTATTTAATTATAGAAAACATTCTGTAGCATTCCTGATGCCAAGCTAGTGCAACAGCACAAGGTCATCAATTTTATTACTACATACTGTATATAGTATCATCTGATACTGTGATACTAGGGGTGGGCGAGATTGTAGAGAGATTATCGCCTATATCAGGGGTCGGTAACCCGTGGCTCCTTCGTTTGAAAATAAATATTAATTTAACACTTGAACCATGGCTAACTAGCTATACCTCTAATGGCTGCATGCATCAATTGACGCAGTGTACAGTTTAGCACAAGACGCTTGCTGACACAATGCTGCTGCAGTATGTTCGAGCGTTAATGGGGGTGCTGACGATTGTAATGATGTCAGGTTGTTTACCTCAGCTTAGAGAGCGTGCTGCTTCTCAGAATGTTTGGTCACTATAGCAACCAGCTGTCATGGAAAACTGAAGATTCGAAACCAAACTTGGTTCAGTTGGTTCCAGAGTAGAACCAACTGAACCAAACAGAGCTGGTACCAGTCAGCGGACCACCCCCTTTAGTCCTGCAGCCTGCCAGCATACATCCACGCACACTGCAGCCAGCAGACACAGCAAGTCGTACAGCTCCAGTCGCAGAATCAGAATCAGGATCGCGTTTGTTGGCCGAGTATGTGAGCGACGCATACAAGGAATTTGATTCCGGTCAATGGTGTCTCTCAAGCACAACAGTATAAAACAACAACAATATGTAAAGTTACGTGTGTACTAGGGGTGTAACGGTACACAGATGTCACGGTTCGGTACATACCTCGGTTTTGGGGTCACGGTTCGGTACGGTTCACGATACAGCAAAATTAAGCAACAAAAAGTTTTAAAGACGAGGTCTTGGTTTGTTTTCATTTATTTTAAATAAACAGCAGTGTATTAACCAGTAAACACACACACTTGCTTATATTTTCATGTATGTATAAGGCAGCAGAAGTGTTATGCCAGTAGATGGCACTATTGCACCACACTACGACCCAGGTTTATGATTTACTTGCGCTTTTTGGCCCCTCTGTGATTCCGTATTACTTCAATATGGTCTTCTCCGTCGTACCGTGTATTCTCTGAAAGACATCATGTACCGAACCGTGACCCATGTACCGTGACCTGGTTACAGCCCTAGTGTGTACATGAGTCCACACCACACCCATATGTCTCTTACAATGCATGCTCGCTGCTCCGATAGGCCAATAGAAACAACTCTGATTCTGATTCAGAGCTTGATTAAATTATGTCAGTTGACGCTTTCAGACGTTCTAAGTGTTGCGTATTTTATTTTTTATCATTGTAGTTTGAAATTTGAAGATTATTGTGATATTGTAACATTAAAATACAATGTGTTTAATTTTTTGTTCTAAATTTTCAAAAAAAACCCATTTTTTTTGAATAAGACTACATTCTTTCTATCTATTGCGGTTCTGATAAATGCTTAAAAACATGTTCCTAAGTTATAATCACATTTTAGACACAGTATTGCACTTTACGTCATGTTAAAATAACTGTGTTGAATAATTCAGTAGTAGTTTAAGAATTGCACTAGTTGCCATTATTATTGTTTACCATTTTTTTTTTTTTGTTCTTGCTGATTTGTCGTTCTGAAGTAACAATAAGTATTTATTTAGCTTTAAATGAACATATTGGCAAAATTGCACAAACTGATTAAAATATGTTCAGAAATGTTATTTGGCATAAATGCTGTTTAGTTCTTAGGACAATATTTTTTACAAAGGAAAATAGTTTGGTTGTACTGTTCAGTAACTTGCAGAGTAGTATAGTTTGTATAGTACCAATACAATATAAATTCCGTGATAAAATGGAAATTGTGATATGATATCTTGGCCATATCACCCATCCCTATGTAATACTGAATTTAATCTAAAGATTAATTTAATCTAAAAAAAATAATGAACAGGTGTGACCTGACTACAACAACTAATTATGCTAAAGATCATTGCTGTCAAACAATTAACCTTATCTAAGGATATAAGAAAAGAAATAATTTCAAATAATATAAAAGACTCTGATATATTTTCCCTAATTTTACTTGTACTGCACAGCACTATGATTACTAGATTTTTGATTTGTTGTTAAAGACATCACTTATGAGAAAAAAGTTGATTTACTCGGAAACAAAGTGGTATATAATGTTCAGTTAACACACACTCATTTCGACAAATTGCAATACACTACAGGAACTGCAGGGGGTGATATAGCTTTTCCCTTTTTAAAAACTGCTTGCCGAAGAGATTGTTTATGATGTCAGTGGTGTGATGGGAAAAGTGAGAGGACACTATCGCTAACACAGCTGCCCTATTAACTGAACAATACCACACTAATACATCAGAAATACTTGATTCTTTCCTTAATACATTAGCATTTTGGGGGATGAAGACTTTAACATCCAAACTTACAGTAATATCCCACATACAGCTGCAGATCTGGGTACGCTGCTGTGACTTCCCTGACATCAGTGAGAACTTCAGCTGGATAGCAATAGTTACACTGTCAACAAAGACAAACATCATGTCAATACTTGAAAGAGAAAGTAGGCAAGGAATCATTCTCAAGAACCCACAAAACCACTCATTTCCTGGGTATAACCATCCAGATCAGTTTTTAATGCTTTGGTCATATTGTAACAGGGGCTGGTGAGGAACAGACAGTCAAAACGTTCTGCTTGTGGATTGCATACCTAGTTTTAAAAGCTGTAAAGGCTAATGTATTGCACTTACATAAGTACATAATGTCTAGGCTACATGAATAATATAACTCTAAAATTACTAAAGGTAAGTAAACAGAGTGACACACTGTGTTGGTATAATAAGTTATTCATGTAGAAATTATCCGCATATTTGTATGGAGTAAATTTAGTGCATTAAAGTCACCTGAACATGATGTTACAACTGTTTTATAAACTGAAGGCAGAATGAAAAAAGAGTGTCAACTGTGAGGTTCATTTCAGAAAAACAGACCTCAATCTAACCAATATTTCCTGAAAATACACCCCTCTCTAGCAAGGCTGGTAGGACCTAACAGTAGACACTGGAACATTTCTGTGAAGATCTGATTGCATTCAGCATGCGCCACTCCAACACATCACAAAAGTATTGGAGGGGGTCCTTTCCTTGTAGAGAACCGCTGAAGGGCTCTTTACCACTTAAATCACTTGGCACTGGGCATGATGATCATGTGCGACTGATTCAGAACATCTCGTTATACTATATTAGATTATACAGGCTGTGTGAGCAATTAAACTTGAAGTACCAGAATCTGAAGTGATGTCTAGATAGTGCTGGACAATGTAATGCACACAAACTCCAACACCATTGGGATGAACTGAAATGGGGATCGCGAACCAGGCCTTCTCATCCAACATCAGTGCCTGCCCTCATAAATGATCTAGAGAATGAATGAATGGAAACCAATTCCCACAGAGACTCCAAAATCCTGTGGAACGCCTTCCAAGAAGAGTGGAAGCTGTTATAGTTGCCAAGGGGTGAACAAACTATTAATCTGAATGCTATATCATTTACATCCCTGTTAGTGTAGTAATCAGGTGTCCCAATACCTCAGTTCATACAGTGTATCTGAATCTGAAGGGATGTCTGCATAGTTTTGAACTTCATACTTGCACACACTTTGACCTTTTTCCCACCTCGCATGAAAAATCAAAAAAGGGTGGCCACAAAACTGTGGCCTCTCCTGGAAGGCCAACAAATACTAAAAGTAAAGACCCAAGGAGAGCTAAACACCACACATAACTGCTGATGGCAAGGTCAGTGATGGAAGGTGATTCTTTTCAAGTGTGTGAGAGTTTCTCTGTCAAAGTGATTGCAAGCCAGCATGTTACCTTGTGTGACAATTAAATAGTTGACTTTATTTGTTCTGTCCTTCACTCATACAGATATCTTTGACGAGGGTTCTAATGGAGACATCGCCAACCCTTTACACCCACACCCACACCCACACACTAGCAAAGCCATCTTGAACTACATTCATTTGTTGTGACAGGATACACTATTATTATTCCTGTCAGACTGTCATAAACACCACAAGCTGTGGCCTCTGAGGCTAGTTACCTTTCCGAAAAAGTGCAACTGTTTGACAGATACGCTGTTACACACCTAACCAGATAAATAAACTGGTCAATATAGTGAGTGGATGTCTTATAAACTCTGTCAAATTAAGGTGCTACCGCCCACTGCCCTAGCTGGGTTAGCCTCTTAGCTAAGCTAGCAAAACATAACACAAACACCTACCTCAGCTAGCGTTTTAAACTCCAATTCAGCAGTCACCCGAGACATAACAGCTGCCGATATCGCCCTCAAAGCCCTCTTAAGAGTAAGCTAGAGCGCAGTCAGTACTCTGCCCTACTCCAAGTGCTTTCTGAGACTAGTTTCATGTCCACAAGTTCTTCAAGTTTACACACCACAGAGCCAGTTTCAGTTTTCTTTCGGCCGTCACTAGCTGCAGTGCAGCGCAGATCTACAAGTCATGCACACAACCATCGAGCTGCATGATTCTGGAGACAGACGATGTACTAATCAGCGATATCGTCTGGTTGCCGGAGAAACCGGAGTACGTCCAAATATATAGTCCAAATATATAGTACATATTTACAGTACATTATATATATATAAAAATAAATGTGTGTGTTTGTGTGTGTGTGTGTGTGTGTGTGTGTGTGTGTGTGTGTGTGCGCGCGTGTGTGTGTAGGAAAAGCTTTCCAAGAACAGTGGAAGTCTATGTATTTGAATGCATATTGTCCCTGTTGGTGTAACTGTATATGTGTGGTAATCCCAGAGGATTCAATCAAAAATATATATTACACCCTGGCCTATGTGAGACTGGCACACTTAAGACTGAAATAAAAAAAAAACAAACGTGGCTAGAATACAAGTGCACACTAGCTGTAAACACTATGAACATTGCATTCAAATCCTTAGAGTTCAAAATTGGGTTGGTCCCACCTTTGCACATATAACTCTTCTTGGGAGTTTTTTTCACAACATTTTTGAGTTTCTGTTCGTCTCCATTCATCCTGTAAAGCATTTATAACGTCAGGCACTGATGTTGGGCAGGACGGCCTGGCTCACAATCTCCGTTCCAGTTCATCCCAAAGGTGTTGGATGGAATTGATGCCAGGGCTCTGGGTCACCAAACTCATCCAGCCATGTCTGGACTTTGTTGGAAGCGCAAAGTTGCAGTTACGGTGTTGTCCAAAATGTCTTGTATGATGAAGCATTAAGATTAAACCCTTCACTGGAAGGGGCCTAAAAACCATCCCAATACTTTTGTCCATATTGTGTACATTCATTGTGCGCACGTTTGCCAGTTGGAACAGTTGAGTGCAGGATTATTCTTTGACGTGAAAATAGTCTACAAAATCTATGAGAAAAAAAGAATACTTCCTATTAAATGTTTATTTGTATGCTAATGCTTTGAAATATTTCTTTTTCGGAATATGTGGCGATATGGTGATTGGTATGTCATTTGAACGCCCTGTTATACCTGCATTAGCGTATTATGTTACACACTAGGAAAAGTCTTTAACAACTTTTGCCCGCGATGGGAATATGGCAAAGAGGGTCTCCTAAGCATGCAGTAATACAGCTAAACAGACACTGGGGGGCAGTACAGTTCCTGAAATCAATGCGCTGTGTGGCGCTGCTGAAGTCAAGGCAACTGAAGCTGAAGTTGATGGGGGCTGATTATGAGGGGATGGAAGCAATCAGACACCTTTGTGCCCCCTGTGTCCAACAAAAATCTGAGCATTTACTGTGTGCGTTGACTAACATGACTCAGGAACAACTAGAAACCTTGAACTCTGGGATGATACAAAGCAAATGTTAATACAAAGCAAATGTTATTTTGCCGTGTCCATAGTTGCTTTTGGCTGTCCTTGGCTAAAATGTTTAACAATACGAATAATAACGTTAATTAAGTCACTGTGCACCTTGCTGCTGGAACAAACTGCCCAGAAATATCAGATCTGCACCAACTGTACCTTTAAAAAGCTGCATTATTCTCCTCCACCTTCTTTTAAACAGTTGTACTTATATTGCAATGTTCTGTTCTTTTTTTCTTGTGATTTTTTTATGCATTCTTTTACTTCTTTTATTTCACTCTTTACAGGAATAGAATAAAAAAATGAATAGAATAAAGTGTATTGAATCTTTTGTGTACAATAATCTGCTATAGAAATCAGCTTGAACTAATACTTTTTACTTTGGCATCAGATGAGAAAGGATACGCATTAGATTCATTTTTCAATATTTCTGGAGGATTAAATGGTTACCATTGCGGTGTTGGTGTTGGTGAGCTTCCTCATATAAAATAAATGATGTGAAATCATTCTAAAGTGTTGGTTGATGCCTGAGACCTTGTTTTATCTTAGTTTTAAGAAGCTTTAGGCCTAAAGCTTTGTTTTCTTTGGGAGGGTAAATGCAAGGTGTCGTTGCAAAATAGTATCCCAAACTTTTTTTTTCATACTTAAGTGTTTTACCATCATCAGTGTTACTTACAAAAACTCAGGAGACATATGTAGGTTCACAGATGAATAAAACCATTAATAAAATGGCTGTATTTCTGCTGTAGGCCTGGTTCCATTCGATACAGTAAAGAAAGTCTCGGTCCAATGTTTCCACAATGAGCCACTTCACATTAAGTCACACTGAATGTCAATTCAATAACTGAGTTAGCTGGAATTTCCTTTTACTGACACAGTAACTTGTGTCAGTGGAAGAAGTGGGTCTGTAAACTCAATGCAAGCAAGAAATAATGAATATAAATCTACACCATGCTTCTGTTATCATATCACTGGGCCACATAAACTGAAAGAATAGCTTTATCAAAACTCATGGATGTCCTTGAGTGCAAGCCAATAATGGCGCTTTTCCACTGGCACAGGGAACTGTGCTGTAACGCAAACTATTGCTTTTCATTACCCAAGCCAAGTTGCTGGATATCCAGGCTAAAAGCGGCCGCAGTTGAGCTGACTTCATGACTGCTTTCTGATGGGTCAAAATATTGTCTGTCTGCATAAACAACAACAATGGAGAAAGAAGCTAACAACTGGCCACCGCTAACAAGTTAGCTTGGGATAGGTATTCATCAGACAGACAAACCCCCTCCCCAAAAAACTCAAGTAAGATAATAAAGACTAAAAGACCACAATAACAAAAGGAACTGTGACAGAAAAAAACTTTCCACTGATTACATGGACATGGTTTTTGCTCAACCGACCATAAGCTGTGTGGAGAGAGTCGCACTGCTAACATGCTAGATACTCCGTTACCGGACTGAGATACACTGTAAAACCCAAGCGTGCTGCAAGTTCCATTTAATTGCAGTAGGGTTTAGGTTCAGCATGGTTTCAGAATGCCTGTGGAAAAGCACTTTATAGTGTTATACATATGAGGTTGCACTGATTGACTCATTTGCTTCCATTCATTGTTAGCCACATTAGCAGTTTTGATCAATAAGTAATGAATGCAGGAACTGGCTCTAGGTTTTATGATGCTAACCACATAAAAGGCCAACGGATCTGCTGGATACAGCTTTTGTTTTGTTGTCTGTGTTAATTTACTAATGAAAGAGCTCTCTGGGTGAGATAGAGGAGTCAGCACAGGTGGGAGAAGATGGGTACTTTTGCTGACAGTGATCAAGTAACTAGCTTCTGGATGTGGAGTCAAACATTTGATTTAATGGCAGATCTGTTTGTTTACTATGCTGACAGTTCTGGTGAGTAAAGATCACGTATGCAGCTTGAAAATCCATTTTCACGCTTTAGGGTGTGTCTCAGACAACCTCTTGAAGAGTCTGATTACAGATACAGCAACTTCCATTCCCTAACTACGGGGGACAGTCTCCCAGGAGCAACTTGAGGTTAAGGGTCTTGCTCAGGAGCCCAGTGGTGGGACACTGAAGGTAGGATTCGAACCCAGATTCTCTTGGTCTAGAGTTAAGTATCCTACCTGCTAGGCCACCACCCCATGTTAGATAGTACAGCTGTACATTTTGTTTGTTAATCGCTATCATAATTCTAACCAAGCACAGTGTTTTCTTCTGTAAGCATTGTGACCAATCACTGTTCCAGATGAGTCTTTTAAATCAGTGTATTAATGTAATCCAACAAATGTAAATTATTTTGGTTAAAAATTACTCGTAATTCTCTATGACACATTAGTGATCCAATAGTGTGTTTTCAATGTATTGCAATGTATTTTATTATATCAGTATCTAGCAATATAATAGTAATAGTACTATAATAGTAATAGTATTATTCATTACTTAATTAAATGACAGTACAAAACTGATCTAGTCAATCAGGTTACAGGAGGAAATAAAAAATGTATAAAAAATTTGACTGACAATTGAGATGAAGTAATCAGTCAGGTTAGAACTTGTCAGGTTATAGAAAATTTTAACTGGGCAGTCAGATTGCGGGACTGGAAATTGATCTTGCCATTCAGATTGCAAAAGAACATTTTTCAACAAGCCAATCAGATTACAGCATTCAAAATGTGGCTGACTACTCAGATCACAACATTGATCATTTGCATCTGACCAATCAGAATGCAGAAGGAAAATCTAACTAGCCAATTGGATCACAGGACTAAAAGGTCAACTGGCCAGTCTTATCACAAGATTAGTCAACACAGGTCAATTACCTTAGTCAAAATAATGTGGCCCATTTTCATGGATCTCTTAAGAAAAGACAATTCAGTGTATTTTAAAATATTCGGTCACTTCTTACTTTGAATCTTATCATGCACGACTACTTTACTAATAACATATTGCAGCATCACAAATGTAATATGTACCAGTATTACTGCAGTGCTAATAATGTGTCCATGTAATGCAAGCCCTATTGGAGCCACCCGACTGCACTCCATCTCTGATGTGACATGGTGCTGTGAGGCCCAAGGCAGTGTTGTGTATTGAGCAGTTTCAAAAGAAGGCTGCTTCTTGTGCACTGAGGAGGCAAATACTGACCTTCAGCCTTCACAACTTGTAAGGAATTCGCCGTCATGAACGGGCTTGCTGAAATACGCGGCCGCCACTTTCCAAAGTGCTACAGCGAAGCTTTTCTGATGACTGGGAGCGGACTGAACTGCGGCTGGTGCTGCTGATGCAACTAAGCAGAAACTAGAGACACATTTGCTAATATGAAAAGGACGCAGCTCGGCACACAAAGCCAGGATATGTTTTAGATCATCTCAGAAGAAGAACGAGTTTATTATAATGATTGACAAAAGAAGAAAGTGATGATTTGTTTCCCCTAAAACCCATCCTGACCAATGCTTGCACTAATTGACGGACACACTTGAACGTGTATTTGCTGTAATATTGATTTCAGTGAGTAAGGGTATTCGAACCTCTGCGAACTGGTGCAATACGCCCACCAGTTTTTTCAGGCTGTGTATTTTTAAAAAATCTCCACTCTCCCACAGATCTGTGGGCAGGAACAGACAGGCAATCCGATCCAATTAAAATCTCCATTTCAGCTGCTGGGGGTCGAGGGCAGGACTTTTCCAAAAGGGGAAACTTGTATGGTTTTGTCTTCAGCGAAAAGCTGAGACATCTCACCAGTTTAGTTAATGTTTTTGCTGCAATGCACGGACCAGAGGTGGTGTTTGGATCGTGAAATGTTTGTGGGTTGGGGAGGTTGGGGGTTTGGTGACGAGGGTGCGGGTTTTAAGTCTGATGCCACACATAGTACTAAAAATAGCACTAATGCAAAATTATTATTTAATTACACAGGTCAACAATTTTTTATTTGGAACCATCAGAATCCACAACACACGTTCTAAACCAGTGCTTTCAATTTTTTTTAATCACATCAACTTTTTGAATTATGAGTAATATTAGATCTGCAATAGGCACCAATCAAGTAACTGTTTCAATTTTTTCAGTGTGAAGTCAGACAGGCCACACTGTGGCATAGATATAATGATCAGTGTCAGTCAGCTACCACTATTTCTTCACAAATGCTCAGTATATGATTAGTATATGATCATTATACCGACTATAATGCAATGCATAACCAGCTTCATCACAAAAACTGTACATGCAGAAAAAAATAAATACAGGTTTGAAATCAGCAGAAAAAACCCACATAAAGGTATCTCTGGTGATTTTGACATGTTGACCTGTGTTATAGTTCATTTGTAGCAGTCAAGGTGGTACTATTTCATTCTGGTGAGATCAACATTGCTGGCAAGTGGATTTACAGTACAAGGAGTTAGACAGCGTTGTGGATTTAGATGGTCGCCCCACCAAAATACTAGAGAACCCACCCCTATAACAGGAACTCCACTGAATATACTTCACCAACTAGGCAAAAATACATTATATCACTGTAATGTGCCAGCTGGTGGTCTAGTGGTTAGGGAGTTGCCCCTGCAATCAGAAGGTTGTTAGTTCGAATCCCAAAATTGCTAGTTTCATCACTGAGGTACCCTTGAGTAAGGTACCGTCCCCACACACTGCTCCCCGGGCTCTGTGTTCCTGGCTGCCCGCTGCTTCACTTGGTGAATGGATTAAATACAGAGAAAGAATTTCACACTGTTCACACTGTTTGCTGTGCTGTGTTCACACACATCACCTGTGAGGAGATACTTCGGTGACCTGCACGTCGGTGTTAACTCTCAGTTGTACACTTAAATTTTCCAGAAAACTCAAGGTATCAGCCTCTGTTTTGTTTAATTGTTATGTTGACTGTAAATGTATTTAAATTTTTTACTGCATGTCAAATTCAGAAAATAAAAACTGTGCATATGATGCTTTAACCTATTTTTACATAGGAAATCAACAATACATGTGTGTATAAATTGCATTGCATCATCTTCCACAGTCTAGAAAAGACTGTGCTTCTCCTCTTCAGCTGTGTTGTTCCACCGGGTACTTAAAAATGCATTTAAAACACAAGAACGCAACTGGCAACAGCAGAGCTCCGGCTGTTAGAAATGCTATGATTTCCCTTTTTTCCTTTCTGAGAAAGCACTCTGGGGTCTCTTAGTGTGAATCACCTGGCTGGTAGCATAATAGCTCTCTGCAGCCAGGGTGAGATAGCCTGGTCCAGAGCTAGTGCATTGTGCCACTGCCCTACTTCCAGACAATAGGAGCACACTTCATTACACTGGCTCTCCATGCACTTCACTCTGGAGGACGCTCAGAAACATCAGGCTGCCCACAATGGAGTGAATTTACTCCAGCTGTGTATTTAGTCTATGAACACACACGCACATACACACACACACACACACACACACATACATGAACATACACACATACATGCACGCACACACACACACCCCAAGTGAGGCTCCATAGCCTTTGTTGGTTCTTGGTTAGGCAGCGCAACCCTGATGCCGAGTTCAAAGCCCAGCGCTGCCTGACAGCCCATTTAAAAACCTCAGTGAGGCTTAGTGATGCAGACATTAATAGTAGCTAAGTGCCTTTGTCACACACACACACTGTTTTCCACATGAAAGTTGTGGCGTTCTAAGCACGCTCTGCCTGAAAGGATATGAAAAAGTCCCGCAGGCTTTGAGAACCCTTTAAATTAGCGAGCGCGCAAGCCTTCGGATTGGAGTGCAAAGTAAAGCTAATGGCCCCGACCAAAGAGATGTAATTAAAACCCGACGCTGGGTGGAGGGGCTTCGGCTATGAGGGTGGGACCAAGAAGTCTAACCAGAAGAAAGAACCCTCAAACGCTCCCTCAAAAGGAGCAGGAGGCACGCCATGGATACAGCTTGCCCCCCTTTTTTTTTGGCATGACAAATACTGCACAGAATTCACCCCGTCCATTTTGGACATTTCATCCATTCATCGAAACCCAGATAGACGGCAGGGCAAGAAAAGATCACTCGAAAAAAAGGTCAACAGAGAAGAAAGCAAAGCTACGATGTAAAGCTGTGAAAACACTTCACTTTAAAATGTATGAGCGAGGCATAGTTGTCACCTGGCTTTTTTTTGCATAAAACATATTGCATCGTAAGTGCAACGTAACACACTTATTTCAACCTCTTTTCATGCACAGACTGTGCGAGCCGTTCTACTGCCAGCATTTGTCTATGGGCATTGCATTTTGTAGACCTGTTAGCAATGAGTGTGGCTAAAACCCCTGGACTTCATAATTAGTGTTGCTGTCCACATACATTTGGCCACATAAGCCTATTGAACTTTGCATTTTTTTTGGCCTTCAGAAAAAGTGCAATATAAGTGCTATAAATCTTGCATCTATGGGGTAGGAACTCACGGTTTAGAAATATGGGAGAAAAAATGAATTACAGAGATGGGAGTGGCCTGATTTATCCACTGCTTGGAAAACATGTCAAAACATATAATTTAGCTGTTATTTTGTTTAGCTGTCTTATGGGAATGCAGTTTGTCTCACTTTGGCATAAGCTTAGCAATTTGCAGCACACAGTCGACAGTGCTGCATAAAACAACTGAATTTTCTGTCATTTTACAGTCTGTTTAAAGGCAAACTCTTGAGGTAAGACAGTAAACACTAGCTTGAATTGAGCCACACAAGTAAATGCTTTGAGTGCCTCCACACTTAAGAAAAATTAAGAATGGCCTTTTTACTGACGATGCAATTTGCACTGGATCATTATAATTTGGGCTTACAGCTATTTTTACTGCAGGTGATCCTGGAATGTGCAATCGTGGCTCAGAAGATTCAGACGCTACTGAAATAGCTGAGAAATGCTGCTAATGATTGCATTAGCTCTCCTCCTCATATGAAAGGAATCCCTCCTGAATAGTATTGTATTTGACATTGTGCTGTGGCTTGTTAAGAGGGCCTTCAGCTGCAGGAGTAGATCCTGGGAGTCGAACCAGATGAAGAAATCAGATGAAGAAACAAAAAGAACATCAGAAATCTTGGCCGTTTTACAAAAAAACATTTCACTACATGTGTGTTTCAGCCAAGTTATTTTGCGCATGATGGGTGGAGGGTCTTTGTCTAAGAGGATGGGACGAGATCTAATCAGATAAGAAAAAAAGAAAAGAAAAACAGCGAACCTGGATGAAATTCTACAAAGATGAATCTAAGTGCAATACGCTTCAAATAAGCAGGAGAAGAAAAATGACTGGGAAGGGAAAAGCCTCCAGAGAAGAAAGTGCGCCCAAATCAGTGTGAGAAAGAGGAGTGTGAGCGAGTGTGTTCTCGTTGTAAATCGTGCGTGTGTGATTATGTGTTGGGTGGAGGAGTTTTGGCTATGAAGGTGGGGCCTTCAAGTCTAACCAGATGAAAAACAAAGTCCTCCCAATTTCACTTTAAGGGACATAAAAGAAGCGTAAAGAATATCTCACTGTAAGTGCAACGGCAACCAATCATTTTCATCATCCATCCAGACGAGGTACAGTCAAATATGCAGCGTAGGAGAGGAATCATTAATGGAAAAAATCCTGCTGAGAAGAAAGATGATGAGAAAATCGATGCACGAAAAGAGTGTGAGTGAGTGTGTACATGCCAGACTTCATGTAAGTGTGCAAATGCGTGTGTGTGTGTTTGAATGGAGGCTGTTTTTTTTAGTGTATTTGATCTGGTTGAAGGCTAAAGAGGCCTTGTCAGATCCACTCCAGTCCAGCATGGGGGGCTGGGTAATGGGGTTTGTCATCTGCTAATGATCGCCCACAGTCGCTCGCCGCCAGAGGTTTTGGACGGGTCCGGCGGACGGCGGAGAGATCCATAATGATTTGGTCTCTCTTAATGAGAGCCAGTGGGCAGCCTCAGTTTGGGCCCGGCTTGCTTCACCAGAGGGTCGGAGGCAGGAGAGAAGACACCCCGCTGGAAAAGAGCAGTCAGCCGTTAACCCCGGCACCCCCCTCCACAGCCTCCCACTGGAAATACAGACACAACCTCTAGGCTGCTATAGTGCATTTAGCAGCAGGCCTTAAGTAGCAGTCATCTGAAACCCTGCATTAACCCTTTACATACCCGTCAGTGTGCACTGGCCTGAAAGCAGGTTATTTTGCCTTAAAACCAGGCCGGCGGCGCAGCAGCATTTACTCAGTTATAGCTGACCTGTTTACCTGTGCCTGTAAAATGGACCGATCTGCCCCTAAATGCATCCTTCAGTAGCTACTGCTGCGACGCTGGATAAGGAATAGGGCTGCGCGATATACTGTCTGATTACACAGGTCTACACATTTTTTTTGCAATCATCAGAAACCACAACACACTTTTCTAAACCAGTTTTTCATGCTGATTTCAGTTCTGCATTCAGTTTTTTTTTTTTTTGTCATATCAGCATTTTGAATTATGAGTAATATTAGATTTGCAATACACTTGCATTTATTAAGCCTTAGGCATCAATCAAGTAACTGTTTCAATATTTTCAGTGCAAAGTCAGACAGGCCACACTGTGGCATAGATATAATGATCAGAGTCAGTCAGCTACCACTGTTTCTTCAAAAAGACTCAGCATATGATTATTATATGATCATTATACCAACTATCATGCAGTATAGAACTAGCTTCATCACAAACACTGTATGTGCGGGAAAAACTAAACGCAGATTTAAAAACAGCATTAAAAACTCTACAAAACCCACATAAACTTATCTCTGATGATTTTGACCTGTTGACCTGTGTTATCGGTTAAGAGTCTAACCAATCACCGTGTTTCAGACAGGGTGACCAATGCCAGCTGAATTGGTGAATTGGTACAGGAATGAATATTTAAATTAGTTGTTTTTGTGACATCACAAAAACTACGATTTGAAAACAGGCTGCTTTTTCCAATATACAAAGTGTAGAGATGTGGGGGTAAATGTACTATTTGAAACAATATTTATAGACTTTAAGCCTTTTAAATTCCAGAAAATTCATGACATGGATCCTTTAATGTATTGAAAGTAAAAACACAATACACCAATATTTTGTCCATATTGAATAATAAAGAATTGTGACATGCATCATTTCACATCATTTTAAGCCATTTTTATTTGCATGCATGTGAAAGATCACCCTGTTATGGTAGATGGGATTCAGTAATGATGAAGGATTTTATTGCCTTGGGAGGTTGAACAAAAAGTTCAAAGATAGCCCGTCTCAAGGTGCTCACACATAGCTAACGTTGGGAATGCTCGGCATAGGCTTGACGTACCACTCAGTCTTCCACAACAAGCTTGATTACACATTTTTCTGCAATCTTTCTCTGCAAATAAATAACAAAATGCTAAAATATAACAGAAAGTAATACCTAATAACCAGTGGCGTAGTGAGCTTCACGGTATGCTGGGTGCATACCTAATGATAATATGTAATTATATAATTATATACAGTTTTTCACATGCATACAAAACAGTATGCTTTAATAAAAACTACACCTCCACGCAGCCGACTGGGCTCGATTCCCCATTAGAGCCCTTGTGTACTCTTATTGAGGGCATCAGGCACTGAGCGTACCGCACTCGGATAACACACAAGGCCTAACTCATTCATTACACAGGTCAACAGGTCAAAATCATCAGAGATAAGTTTATGTGGGTTTTGTAATGTGTTTCATGCTGATTTTAAATCTGTGTTTAGTTTTTCCTGCATGTACAGTTTTTGTGATGAAGCTAGTTCTATACTGCATGATAGTTGGTATAATGATCATATAATAATCATATGC
>JBBJLR010000042.1:24574241-24585856 GCA_037577145.1 Brachypetersius gabonensis | reverse complement strand
CTAATAAACACAAGATAAACCAGAACTCAGGAAGACCTACAAGGAACACAGAAACAAACATGACAGCAACACAGGTCTAGGCCTAATCCTCACATATTCATAGCCTCCCTGTGTATCAGCTTTCTGTAAGGTCGATTTTAGAGCCAAAAATCACTGGACTTCTGGTTCTTATCACTGCCACTATGAACAATTCTGACTTGGTTGCTCCAAATGACTTCTGTTTCCATTTTATTGTGTACAAATGTTCAATAATTGGTGGAATTTCTGTTTAAGTAACATGATCCAATGAAAAATCACAGTTTTACATGGAACTTCTCCTTCAACATCCCATATGGTGCCAGGCCTAAAGCCTCCTCGGGGCACAGTGCAAAGCTACGATGTTACAATTTAAGAAAGGAACAAGAACGAACAATCAAATGACACAAATTCGCAGCGAAGGAGTATGTTTGCAACTAATTAAGCATGTAAAGACACCCATACTGCTCAAGTGTCCCTAATCGCATTTCGTCGCGAAAGATGTTTACAGCTTGCCGGCTAATTGTGCACATGCCTTGTGCTAATCTCTGCAGCTATTGTTGTGTGTTTGCTAATCCCTTGAAGGCAGGCGCTAGGTGAGGCATGCTTTTTTCACCCTTTCCCACTCCCTCCCTGGCCTCACAAATGCACGCTGATGACTGCACCTTGACAACATGTCCCAAAGACCCACTCTCTTGTTGGACCTGCTTTAATAGCATTAGGAAGACAATGGGCAGGGAGTTTGAGAACCAGAGACAGAAAAAAACAGAGAAAGGGAGAGAGAACAATCAATTACCTCCGATTTCTTTTTGAGGAGGGATGTTACAAACCGCCAAATGTTCCTGAGCTGCAACTGTATTAGCGGTGTGGCATTGGTTTTACTCTCCTGCTGTCTTATTTGCCTGAATTACTCATTAAGTCAGGTCAGTGGGCGCAGACGCGTTGTGCAATAAAGTGTGAAAGGACATGTTAGGTCAAAGGATAGCCTTGAAGGATGTTGCCTGTACGCACACAAATGCACCCAACTTTGTATTTCTGCCTTTCTGCATTATTACAGCTAACTGATAAGCAACATCTAACCCAACCCGAACGCTATGAGAAAAATCTTAAAAGAAAAATCGGACTTCCCCTCAAATCAAGTCAATCAGCCAAAGACATGAACACATCATCAGTTAGCATTAAAGCAGATGTGGTGATGTGTGACAATTAAGCTATAGGTCATAAGATGAGCAAACATAATTTCTGCTAGCCCTATAAGGGATTTTAACGTGTGCTAGCACTGAGCTAATGCTAGTGGAAATTAAATTTTTTTGTTCGTTATGCAGACTTTTGAAGTCTGTAAAACACATTCCATATGATTTATATGTAGCCTTTAACAGAGATTTACATGTGTCAGTCCTATAGTGACTCTCGGCCTGGCATTAAACTGCTACTACTCCTTTATATTTTTACTGAACTCAGAGATACCTGGTTAGACTGCAGTTTCTATTCACATTCAGTTACATATCTAAGACTTCCAGAAGGCCTAAAGTGATGATTTGTCTTGTGAAATTGGTCCCACTCATTGGAAATCAAAATATGACCAAATGATGTCGGTCATCTCTAAATATGGTGGTGATTAATTTGATGCATTAGACCTTCGGTCCAGCTCCTTAAGTCCTATCCAATGCAGGGGCATCAGAAGCATTTTTACTGTGGTGGACACACACTGATGGGGGTTCTAGAACCAGGGTGGGTGTGGTTCAGGGCTGGGGGGCGATGCACTCAATGTCTTGGCTGTTTTCCGGAGAGGGGGGTTTCTCAAATGTTCCCTTGTACAAATTGCTAGGTGGATAAGTGTGTGTGTGTGTGTGTGTGTGTGTGTGTGTGTGTGTGTGTGTGTATGTGTGTGTCCGTCCAATGGGAGATCATGTCAGCTGAGGAACAGAATCCTATTTTCTGTTAGTTCTTCTAATATTCTAAAGCTTTTGTTTGCAACCAAAACTTAATAATGAAATATGAGTGGCACAACAAGTGCATGAAGACTCAAAGATACAAACACGCATATGTTAGTCACTTACAGACACACACACACACACACACACACACACACACACACACAAGCACACCCACACACACACTGCCATGCACCTGACATAGGGTGATGTGATTCCAGCTGTGTTGCGTAGCTGTCACTCAGCTGTACAAGCTCTGATCTTTATACACTGCTTGCTGTCATACAAATTCACTTGTGCCATATCGCTGCTAAAGAATCACTTCACCATATTGCTGCTCAAGGCAGTTTGCTTTACATTAAAGCATCATTTAATATTCAATGCTAAACTTGTTTCTGTTTCTGTCTTTGTACATGTTTATAAATTTCCATAAATGAAATGAAACAAGGGCAACAAGGCTGAGCATGACTTTAGGACTGCCGTGCATCTGTACTGATCGCAGTATAAGTAAATCATTGCCATTTTTAGTAATTACCCCTTCATTTTAGTAACTGGGCAAACACATTTACTTCACAAGTAATTTGGAGTCTGTCTGCTTCTTCTACAGACATAATCAGTGTCTTCTTTGGTGAAGCTCTGCCGGTGCCAGGTCTGTAAAGCAGTCGTTTTTGCTCAGCGGGGTTCAGGTCAGTTGATTGCAGAGCAGTCAGATGGATAGCCATGAACATCTCACTTTTTGGCCTAGAAAAACTTTACTTTTCACTGCCCTGCTGCTGCTGATGGCCATTTCATGATCAATGAACATCACCGGCGGTCAAACATGCCCCATGTTTCACAGAACTTTTAGGTTTTGCAACTTTTATGTTCTTGTAGCTTCCTTGTTGTTAGACTCACTGATCTGGCCATCTTTGACACATCTATGCCTACCAGTGTGTTCTGACTTCCACTGCTGTGACCTTCTGCGGTTTCTTAGGAAATTTACTCTTGTTCAGTGGTACATTCCTGCCGCTTAACAAAATTCCATACAGTTGATCTGGTTGACATAAATGTTCCGGTAATTTTAAGTCTCCTATAAACCGATTTTTCAACCTCTTAACGGCCTGCCTTGGTCATCAAACTAAGGATTGATGGGTATGTCTGAATGAATATTATTTGAATACTTGCTCTTAAAAGTCACCCTGAAAAACAATGCAACCATAATTTTGTCTTTTCATTACTACAGTTTGAAATATGTCCTGTAGGATAGAATGTTATTGCGCGCCATATGTTGCTATAGAAGCTGTAGTTGTAGCTTCTATAAAATAAATAAAGCTTCCATGAGCTATCTGGACAGAAACATTATCGAGTACAAATGAGAATCACTACACTTACACATTTGTTTTGATTCAACAAAACCTTGATACTTTCAGAAATTTTTGCACCGAGAATTTTACCCTGTGCAAAGTGTGGACTTTATGCATAATTGCCATCATCCTGGCCCTTTCAGCTACAGCGTCTGCATGAAAACTGGTGCTGTTTGTTGGTTCAGAGGTGAGGTGACTTGGACAGTAAACCAGCTGTAATTTATTTGTTTTTAAGATATAGCCATGTAGTAGCAATTATTGCCCTCTTAAAAGCACATTTTCTAATTAAATGTCTCATAGTTAAATTACCAATGGAGCAAACACTCAAATAATTCAGGCCAGTTCTAGAATGACCACGTTTAGACTTTTATGTTAATGCTTTTGTACTTGATCTACACCACATAGCTGAGTAAAAAAAAACAACCGAGCAGCCAAGCACCAAATTGCATTAAGTCCACTGAAAGTGGCCACAGTATAAAACTGGTTCACCCGATATACCCCCGCCCCCCCAGTCTGTAGCCTTGTAGTTATAGTTTTGGTTCAAATCCAATATGCTTAATGCATTGTGATGGGAGACAAGATACAAGTGTAAGCTTGGTGGGGATTGTTTTGAAGGTGAAGATCCAGAACAAAAGGTAGACCAAACTCAATAAAACTCAAAGAATAACAAAAAATACTAGACAAATGACAAACCAATCAGATAATACTAATCATAGCTTAAACAACCATATGAAAAATAATAAAGTAGGGTAACAACATGGAAATTCACAAGACAAATACTGCCTTTAAGTGATATCAATGGATATGAATGCAATGTCAAAATTACTAGTGGAAAAGTTCTTGATGAGCCCTGGTTTCCAGAACTGTAGGCATGTCAACAAAAAGCTGTAGTTGCCACTGAGAGTTGGATGTATCAGACACATTCTGCACATGCAGTTTATAGGCTGTGTACTATGTGAAAGGGCACTTGTACCTGATGCATAAAATGCTACATTTTATGCAACAATCCTTTGGATGTGTGGAGTGTGCATGTTCTCTTGGTTTTTGCATAGGTTTCCACAAAGAATTCCAGTCTATTCCCACAGTTCAAGTTCGTCGGGTGAGTTTATGCCTCCTATGACCTCTTAAGGGCCTGCTTTAGTCCTCAAACTGGGAATAGATGTGCATGTCCAAATGAGTATTACTCGAATACTTCTTCTCAGAACTCACCCTTAAAAATGAAATGACCATAATTGTATGCGTTTTCATTGCTCTAGCTTAAAACACATCAAGTAAAAGGCAATATTTTACTAATAGTATCTGCGTGCCTGCCGTGCCTTATGTTGCTATAGAAGCTGTCATTGTATCTTCTAGTTCAAATAAACCTTCCGTGTACTGTTTAGACTGAAAGGGCATAACAATAACAAATAAGATTGAAAACCACTACATTACACATTTGATTTGATTCATCAAAGCCTTAAACTGGGGATCCCAAATTGCTAAAATGTGAATGTGTTTGTGTGTCTGCCTTGTTATGGACTGGTGACCTGTCCTTGGTGATTTTTCACCTTTTGTCCAATGAGTGCTGATAAAAGCTGGGACATGACCCTAATTAGGAAAAGTGGCCCACATAATGAATTATTGCATATCTACAACTGCTTCTGTCATTGGCTGTCCCAGTATAGGTGTGATGGAGGTGTTGACCTTCTGCCTTGGTGGAGAGCAATGGCTGCTGCAAAGCACATTATACTGACCATACATGTTTGGCTGTATTATTTATTAGCCCTTTTGTTTAGGCTTTGTGTTTTGTGAGAATATTTCACTACTCAATACTTCTGCATGGGGCAGCTGGTGGCCTAGTGGTTTGGGAGTTGGCCCTGTGATCAGAAGGTTGTGGGTCGAATCCTAGGACTGCTAGTGTCATCACTGAGGTAACCTTGAGCAAAATGCTCTCCCCACACACTGCTCCCCGGGCACCCTTTGTTGGTGGTAGCCCACTGCTTCACTTGAATGGGTTAAATGCAGAGCAAGAATTCCATATTATTCACACTGTGTGCTGTGGTGTGCTAACGCGTGACTATAACTACACTATTTTATTTAGAGGGACATAGACAGGCACAGTTGTAAAGCTGTGTACCAGTGGTCATATTATAAACATGCTAATGGCGGAGAAACATCCTGGATAGTTATCTTTGACCAAAATGATAATTGAATGGAAAAAACCTAGAAACCTGGAAAAACCCTAGAAAATCTTCATGAAATAATCAGATCTGATGCACCAATCAGACCACTGTGTCAGATATGGACACTTTCTTTTTCAATTTCAGGATCTTTATCCCCATAATTGGCCAGACTGTTTGTGGGTGATGCTTGCAAATATGTGAAATGAAAGCGACCACTCTGTCATAAGTGAACACACCACAGCACACAGTGTGAACAGCACTAAATTCTTCCTCCGTATTTCATCTATTCACCAAGTGAATGGGGGAATTGAACCCACAAATTCCTGATCGCAGGGCAAACACCCTAAACGCCAGCTGCCCCCAGATGTTTGTCACATTCATAGATAAACTCACTGTTGCAGATAGCACATGTATAATGTTGCAGATAGCAACATTTCATGTTGTGAAAGCATTACACCAAATAAATCTGAACATAATCACTATACAAAACTAAACCATTACAGGAGAAACTAACTGTATTTCTGTAACTCATTGCTATGTTCAGCAATACCCCCAACACTCCCCACTAGTTTTACTTTGTATATTAACATACACAGGCCTACCCTTGATGTTTCTAAGTTATTTTTCTTTTTTTAGATTTGGCTGTATTATTTACTTGGCCTTTTGTTTAGGGCATGGGCTTTGTCAGGAAGGGTCATGAGCACTTCTGGCTGGCTGACAGAGGAGAAAGCTCGCTGGTTTGGGGAGGTTTTCGGCAGGAGGGAGTGGAGGGTTTTTAGCTGCGAGGGGGGTGACGGCAGTACAGTGGGCAGGAGGGGGGTTAGTGAGTGGCCGCAAGTCCAGCGCTGGAAGAGCTGTGACTAACAGGCACCAATCCCTCAAGGTGAAAGTCACAACCCAGGCCGCCGAGTGAAAGTGACAAGAGGGAGCCCACCCGTAAATCTGCTTTTCATTCTAATTAGCCTCAAAAGGCATGGGAGGGCAGAGGAGACGCAGCGCAACAGGGATGTAAGCCCCGTCCTGCAGGTTCAATCCCAGCCTTCAGACACTTCTTACTGCCTTGTGCACGCAATGCTATGGCTAATGGGTTCAAGTGCATCCACTCTTGACCTAGCGGATGGCTAATGGCCATATTTCTTATGATTTTCTTTTGTTGTGGAGTAGCCTACAAGCTGTTGGGCAAGAACAGCGAAAAGAACGAGTATGCAGCTTGAAATTACAGATCTCTCTTCTGAATGTGGATGAGCTTATATAAACGAAGGCAAAAATGCAAATTGGTACTCCCAACAGAGCCCGGCTAACAAAAAAAGGAAACCTTAGATGCACCAGTTTGCATGACCACTTAATACTAAATGGTTCTGACTAGCATTGCATTTCATTTCTGCAATTGTGAGCATTTAGATGAACTTTTTACTGCCACGTCATGACCTGAACAGTAAATGTTAAAGATTAGATTTTGTCTTCATTGGCACATATAAAAAAACTGATCTTTTTCTGTTTTTAAATAAAAAGGTTGATGTTTTAGGCCTACAGTTTAGCCCCTCCCAGCAGTGATAAAAGGATAAGGAGTATTTCAGTCTGGACTGCTTTTTGAATTAGGCACAATACAGGGCAGCCAATCAGAGCAGAAACCATTTACATATTGTATATCAGTCTTAAAATCAGAGTACCAAAAACAGCCTTAGGAAGAAGGTGGATTGGAAAATGGTCATGTATTAGCTAATTTTGGTAAATAAAACTATGTTTGTATGGAGAAAAAAAAGAAATTCCACAAACGCTGGATGTGGGCTCTTTAAATATAGTCTCCTACATTTTTTCTTCTCATTCTCCCTCTTTCCTGAAGCCATGCAGGTGAAATGTAGATGTGTTGGGCAGAGGATTAAGCTAATCTTCGCTGTTATCACCTCTAAGATTTATTTGATTTTAAAAATAGTCCATTTTGTTGAACATGTGAGCCTCTCCTCAGCGAAATCATGAAGAGACAGAACTAGAAAATACATTTGCATGCATTTCCACACTTGCTTGAATGATCGACCCATTGCCAGCTGTTTGGGTTCGGATAGATGTGTGGATCCCCTGAAACACATTTAACTATTGCACTTTTTACTTATAAACGTTATCTATTAAAAATGACTTATTACTCATTTCAAAGTATATGTATCTGATTGCTTTAATGAATTCGTAGAAGATCTCACTACTCATTACTCACGACTCATTACTTTAATTCTGTGTTACACTCTAAAACCTAAACAAATCTGAAAGCCCCAAATTTTATTTGGAGGGTGGAGGTAGCTCAGTGGGTAAGATACTTGCCTCCAGACCAAAAGGTTGTGGCTTCGAATCCTACCTTCAGCACAACCACTGGGTGCCTGAGCAAGACCCTTAACCCCTAGTTGCTCCAGGGAGAGACTGCCCCCTGTTGTCGCTTTGGATAAAAAGCGTCTGATAAATGTGTTTTAGTGAGAAATAGCCAGTCACAGGAAACATTAAAAGGCGTGTCACTATCCCTTTTTTGCTGTTAATCAAACATATTAATTTGTTCATGATCTGAGCCGCCTACACTACCAGTTAAAAGTTTGGACACATGAAATGTTTCATTTCATTTCTCATGAAATGTTTTTTCTTTGGTTTTATTATTTTCTACATTATTAATATTGCAAACAATCGAAATGATGAAGGAACACATGGAATTATGCAGTAAACCAAAAAAAATTAAAGAGTTAAACAAACCAGAATATGTTTTGTAATAAGGGAATGATGGACTGTTTCTTTTAACTGTGGACCAAACCCTACCATCCCAACTCCCGAACAGTCAGTCAGGCTGCAGATATTGGCACTTTCTTCTTCAATATGGGGTTCTTTATCCCCATAATCCATATTAGCATGATGCTTGGGGAGACTGCTATTATTATTTTTAAATAAGTTCATGCAAGTTGCAAGAAACCTCATACACTCGACCCTTCATGTGCTGCAACTTAATGCATCTTCGTAGAACTCCCTGAGCTTTACGTCCCATGCCTGGATGTAGCATCCTGCTTTGGATGTTGCACACATGCTCCAGTGGTCAAGATTTGGAAGCACTTCATCTACTGCCATAAAGTTCTTTGCTTCACCTTTCCAACTCTGTGAGTGCAGTCAGGGGACCTGGCATGCACTTGCGACCTTCTCACAGCAGCAGAAGGGGTAGAAGGCGTGCAGGTTCTCACCCGGCTCACCCCTGGGCCGCACAGCTGCAGAAAAGCACAGGTGTGAGTGAGCGAAAGGGGCTGGCGAACGGCAACGCGGGGGCTTCGCCAACCCGTTAATCTCACTGATGCCCTTCTGGAGCAGTTGCCTGGTAACCCAGCAAGCTTGGCTGCCTCTAATTAGCTGTTTGGGTGAGTCACGTGGGCCACAAGTAGATGCCGAGCTAGCACGCTCCAAATCCATGTTTATGCCTTTCAGTCCTCAACAAAAGGGCCTGACGTGTGCCCGCCTGCAGCCAGCCTGTGGCCACGGTCTGCGCTTGCAGAGCGAAATGTAGAAAATGGAGCATGGACGTCACGGATAATTGCATCCCATTGTATCAATACACAAGCTAAACTTAAAGTGCCCTCTGGTACGGATGTTTTCTTCATCAAAGAAAGTCACAAGGGAGAAGACACCCAGTTTCAAGAGTAAACGGTTCTCACCTAGGCAACATACTAATTAATATTTCAGAGGTGTGGTTATTCAGGCAATCAAATTACAACCTCTTTAATAAGCTTCTTTGAAGGATCTGTTTGCGTATTTCATAGCAGTGAAGGAGTGTTGGACAGTCAGCTTCTCAAAGTAGCCAAAACTTGACAAGAAACTTGGGGAAGCTGTATTTAAAGGCTAATTACTGAACAATACATTCCTCAGCAGTGGGATCTAATTGTACAGACAGTAATTAAGGGTGTTTGGCATGAACAGACACGTCCAAATTGTGTCCAAACAGCCCCTAAAACTTCCCTTGACTCAGTGCTTCACTGTTTATTTTGCATTTTTACCCACTGGCCACTTTATTAGAAACCTCTCCCAAACTCCTATTGAATTAGAGGCTGCAGCCCATTTGTTGACTGTAGCTCATGCCACCGGCTACCTGAATCCTTTAGAACGTATTGATTCTTCTCTCAGTTTTCTTTCTGTAATTTAGCCCTCTTCTCTCTTTGGCGAACAACCTTATTGTCCTTTTAAAAAATATTTTAATTAACAGTAGCTGCCGTGAACAGAGCCGGTCCTAACGACCCTCGGGCCCTACGTGAGGGTGGGGGGGAGGGGTTTGGGGGGGTTGTTTTTCATTTTGGTAAAGGGAGGGGGAGTGTGTGGGATATATTTTGTCAACAGGGATGTTTTTTCATCCTATGTTTGCAACCAGAAGGACAATTGCACTTCATTCTCCCATTGAAACACTGACACCTGCTTCGTCAGAAGGGGGGTTGTGTGAGACCTTTTGCAATTTGCATATTGAGTTAATAGGGTCGAACATATGGAGATGTGTGTGTTGACAATACAGTACATCCTTATGTCTCTGCTTTCAAATTTAGTATCATCAGGACATAGTTGTAAAATCCTGTCTTATTAGCTTTTTCATATTCATCATCTGTTTTAATATCCAGTTTCAAATCTCCTTTGCAGCCACTGTACAATTTGAAAGTGTCCCAAAGACATGGCTTTAAAGCCCAAAGCTAGTACAAGTTCTAAGAAAGAAGCAAACATGGCCACTCTGAACAAGCAGCGTAGCAGGTCATCCCATAGAGCTAACAGATTAGATAATAACACTCTGTGGTATAAATGCAAACTTACACTGTAATGATAAAAATTAAATGTTGATTTACACAGAATGCGAATTACATGTGTGCACATGATTTCTGTATGTGCTAGCCTTCAACATGCTAGCTTGGTAGCACCATGCATGAGGTAAAGACCTACACTATATGGATGAAAGTATTGGGACACGCCTCTTAATTATGGAATTCAGGTGGCCCTGGTTGGTGTGCAAGAACTCGATTGGCCCACGCAATCGAGTCCTGACCTCAACCCCATCCAACACCTTTGGGATGAACTGGAATGGAGATTGTGAGCCAGGCCTTCTCGTCCAACATCAGTCTGACCTCATAAATGCACTACAGAATGAATGGGCACAATTTCCCACAGAAACTACACAATCTTTTGGAATACCTTCCAAGAAGAGTGGAAGCTGTAATAAGTGCAAAGGGGGATAAAATCCATATTGAAGTCTATGTATTTGAATGCAATGTCATTAAAGTCCCTGTTGGTGTAATGGTCATGCATTCCAATACTTTTGTCCATAGAGTGTAGCTGGTGTCTGGGAATGGAACTAACTAAAGCTGAAGTGCAGTGTTTGCTGGAGATTTGGCCAAACGAGAGAATACAGGAACAACTAGAAACAGCACATGTGATATTTGGTAGAACTGGCGACCATCTTCATACTCATGGTCCATCGAACAATGTTGAGACTAACAGAAAAAACTGAAGGTATGTGACACACTGTAAATCCAGCAGATCATCGGACAAAAAAGATAATGTGAGCGCAGGCCAGATAGGGGAAGGAGGAGGGCATCTTGCAAAGCAGCTAGACCTAGTGTGAGTACACCTTTCAAAACTACACCCACACATGCAAAACACATCATTCAACTGAAAATGTAGGTATTTTGTCAACAAATGGAGGGAGCTACAATTAATGCTACACATTAAAAGCTTCAATAATTATGCTTATTAAGTCAGAGGCGAAGTGGTCTTTGCTCAAATAATCAAAACTAAACAAGCCCCCCATAATCTCATTGCCTCTGCTGAGTTACACCTATGTAAAGTTATGTTTGTGCACTGAAGTCTTCTCACCCCTGCAAACAAATAACCTGCAGAGACGCTCGAATGACAGCTTTTTAAATGCAGGGTGTCGTTAACAAACACATCGCACCGTGCCACCTGCTTTAATCACTCGCACACAAAGGCACCTCCAGGCAGAGTGTGTGTGAGAGTGTGTCCAGGCAAAGCGTGCACTGTGTGATATTCAAATGACAGAGTGATGCAGTCTCTCTCTCTCTCTCTCTCTCTCTCTCTCTCTCTCTCTCTCTCTCCCACACACACACACACACACACACTCCCACACACACACACAACATCAAAGAATTGCGTTT
>JBBJLR010000042.1:24541762-24563938 GCA_037577145.1 Brachypetersius gabonensis | reverse complement strand
CCCCCCCCCCCCCCCCCCCCCCCCCCCCCCCCCCCCCCCTACAGGTAAGAGTTTCTTAATACCGAAAAGTTGGATTAAACCCTAGAACGCAGTGTATTAGTAAAATCTGATTTCAACAAATACAAACAGTGAAAAAACACACTTGAAAACCGTTTTTTGCTCTCCTACACACTCACTGCTCTTTCATTTGGCTCACCGCCGCTCGGCCGCATTCGGTCCCCCTACCTCTGTCGGTTTTCCTCAGTTTTGGGCAGAAAAGGCTTTGCTTTAAAATAAAAGAAATTTGGGCATTTTTAATTCTTTATGGGCATTTGTGTGTGATGCCATTTTTACAGCCCCAGTAGTGGTTATTAATCAAAGTCAAAGTGAACTTCATCATCTCAAGCATATGCAAGCATACAGAGAGACGAAATGGGAAAACTCTGGTACACTGTGGAAGCTGAGTTATGACACGTGTCTGTTGCACATGTTTTTTAAATGACAATCATTTTAGTTCTATGCGACATAGGAACACCAAACAAAGCTCAGCATCATGCCTAACACCTCGAGCACAATCCAGGGAACGTATATAAGGAGCTGTTTTGCCATATGATCTCGTTTTACCATTTGTTGAGTTTCCGGGACAGATTTGTGCCACTCGTGTTCTAAGGGTAGAACTAATGAAGAAATATTGGCTACAAGCTTCCCTCAAGGACAATGTAATCTGCTAGAATTTTATCTCCAACAAGCTTAAATCATCAAACACACACTATACAATTCCAAACGGACTTATTTCTGTGGTTTCTAACACTATATGACACATTGTCATCTTCAAAAATGGACAAAAGTGCTGACAAATGTCATGCTTTCAGGTGAATCCTACAAGGATAACTGTCTATTTTTGCTTGAAACTGTTAGAAAATCAACAAAACATTTGACCAACCCTGTGGGAAGAAACCACAAAAGTCTGTTTGAGGTGATTTAATGCCACAATGTTCTCTGGGCCCTATAGCCACTAGCGAAAAGGTAGAAGTAGTTGATCTGAGTGGACAATTCGCACTTTACACTGAAAACCTCTGCATTGAGTACAAGAGCTCAAATAGGATCATTCACAGCTGTCTTGCTAGTAGGTGTTGTTTATGGTCGAACTTCAAGACAAACTGGTATAAAGGACTAGATTTGAAAGAGCTAAACAGGCGACGCAACATTATCTACTACTAATTTCTGGGAATTCAGCATGATTGTAATTGAGCAATTGAAAATAACCACATTTCATTATCTGTGATTGGGTGGTTGGAAAAAACCCTCACCCGGTTCAGCAGAAATGTGTAGTTGATTGAACAAGTGCCCCCACAGCGTTCCAGAAGGCCGCCATAAAATTATTTTTGGAGGACAGGTCTGGGTATGGACATCAGTCTTATTTTTCATGTTCGACTGAGGCAACAAGGGGCTGCAAAGAATTTATTTTTGGAAAAGTCCTGTGAAGTAGTAAAGGGCCTTGAGAACACAGGGCCCTGGGAACATCCTAAAAAGAAAGTGCTGTTCCTCTGTGAACAATGTAAGGGCCCTGGGAACGCAGGGACGATCACACACCATGCTAACCTCAAGTTAGCCTTATGGCTGTAGTCCAAACCTTCAGAAGCAACCTTCAGATGCTGAACACGTTTTGGCTGACAGGCTACATTTAGGGTAAAGGGAAACTGTGGTTTCACTATTTTGTAAACACGAATGACTTCACCGCTAATGAAAGGTACTTACTGATTCTCTATGTCTCTGATGTTGAACTGTATGTTTCTTTTTGGCCTGACAAGGTGCTGAATATTACAGTCCTTCTAAGTTACGACACAAAAATACCTCCACCAAACCTTCCAGATGGCTTCGTGCATGTGTACGTGGGAAGCCGACTGCTAGCATGGTGTGCTTGCTGTGCTGTTTGACTTATTTCAGATTTTTCTGCAGATGAGTATTAGAGTCAGCTGTAGCGACAGCTCCTGTGCTCTGAATGAAGAGTGAAATGTAGAAAGAAGGGGAAAAGAGGTTCATGTTGACACATGACAGGAAAGCTCGCAATATCACACACCATTTAGACGAGACTTGTAAGCTAAATTGACTGTAGGCCGAGATTTTAACATGCTCTGAGGGACTGAGTACTCTGGTTTGAGAGCCTGTGCCAAAAGCACCAAATAAAGCTTTGATTCTTTGTCTTGTCAAAAGCTTGATAAGAGGGATGACCCAGGGGAGGCAGGGCAGTGAAGGGGTTCATTATGAACAAGGTTGGAAATGTGTTAATGGTAATGAATGGGTTAATAATGCAATAGGACTCTTGTGGCATAAAACACAATGCATTACAAATTGTCTGATTTGCATAGCCTGCCACTACAACAGAGCTAGTAACATTGTGAAAGATCGCTCCCACCCGTTATACTGACTATTATCTTTTCTACCCTCTGACAAAAGGAATTGAAGCTTCTGCTCTGGTTCTGCACGTTTCATACTGAAGGCCATGCACATAAATATCTAGTCGCTGCCTAAGGATCAATCCAGTGATCTACCACACTTTATAATTTGAGCTCTGGACTTTTTAAAGCACCTGCACTTTACCTTATTTTCACTGCCACAACAGGCACACTTATGTCCTGTTATCTGATGAGTATAATATACCACTCACTCGCTCACCTCCTGTGCAATAAGAGTCACTCTGGAAGGTTTACATCTCAAACACACTATACTGTTGTACTGTCTGTTCATTCATTTGCCTCTTTCATAACTTGCACTTTGTTGAATGTTGCTATATGTTGCACATCATTTTCTCGTCACACTGTGTACGTGTACACTGCTGCTGATGGCAACAAAGGAACCTTGAACTTTGAAAAAGTAAAAGGTAAGGGATTCTGATCAAGTGATGGTCCAAGGACACCTTGACTTCTATTGAAAATAATTTATTCATCATCTGACCTGCTCATCCTAACCAAGGTCATGGGGGTGGTGGAGCATAACCTGGTGCTCATAGGGGGGAAAGGCAGAGAAACACCCTAGTTGGGTCTCAGGAAAAACACCCATACAAACACATTCAGACCTAGAGGTAATTTAGTTTCTCCCATTCACCTGACCTGCATGGAGGAGAAACCTTGAAAACCTGGCTGAAACTCAGGCATGGAGAAAAACTGTAAACTTAAAAAACTGGACCCTCAGCCACCCTGGCTATACATCAACAACGGGAATCCACATCTTTCTTGCTTCGTCTAATTTTATCCAGAAGATTAGTACAGCTTTAATAGTTTACGTGTAGTTGAAATGGGCCATGTGCCACATTGTGATTACTGTGAATTCAGACAATTATCTCCTGTTAAGATGATTAATGAGATGCTTCATGTTTCACATAGACATTTTATACATTGAACATTCAACTCTTTAATTAGAAAACAATTCTCTTATTTACAGAAGGCCTAATTATAAATGTATTAATAAGGCATTTTTATTAGCTTGCTTACAAATGATAAGTTTCTACTTAGTGGTATTTTAATTATTAATTCGTTATTGAAGCGTTTCAAACGGCTTCAAATCAGCATTATAGACAAAATAGAGTATTGTTGGGGTTTTCAAAAAGCTATTTGAAAGGAGGACTAAGAAGGAAGAAAACATTTATAGATCAGTTTTAATGCAATGTGATTTTTCTTCAAAGCAGGTTCAATGTGGTTTTGATCATTTCTACTTTTCAAACATAAGACAAAAAAGTATGAAAGCCACAGTATTGGGCAAGGCAGACTCTGCAGTTTCCTTCACCGACAACATGGTGGTGCTATTCTGAGTTTCTCATTGTGTTCCGGCAACTTTCACAGGCTGTCCCTTTTCCTTTAGAGCAGATAATCTTTCTGAAAGCCACCCTTGGGGCCAAAAAGGTACAAAGAAGCAAAGCAACAGGATACAAAGTGTCTAAGAGCAGGCATCCCACGCCAGTCTCACAGTCAAAAATAGCAGAAACAAAAGCCCTTCTTCAATCCTTTCCTTCAGCTCTCCATCGTTCTCCAACCAACACCATACCTCTCTGCCACGCTCCACACTTTCAACCCTGTGCCCCGAAGCCATCCTGTCCATCAAACTTATCAACGGGCGGCACCGCCATGACCACGGTAATTAAAAGTCAACCATATATCAGGGGAGAGATAAGTGCCAGACGAAACAGTGTGTAAAAATGCAAGACCCCAGATAATGAGGGGTTGGGGACTGGTGGGCTGGTTTTAATCACGGGAACTTTCACAGCTAATTGGAGATGAGCCGAACTCGCCCGGCCAGGAGAGACACGCGGACATGCTGGCCCTCGGGACCTGGCGGGAGCGTCATCATGCTCCCCTGGCCTTCCTGCTATCTTAATTGCCATATTAAATTATGTTAATGCCCCCCCCCCCCCTTTATTTCCTCTTAAAAGCTATTTTTTTCCACCAAACTTAATTCAAAGTTAGCAAAAGCTTTGCGGAATGTTGAGCACTTTTATGCCCAGTGAGAAAATCTGGGTAATTTACAGGAGGCCTGGTAAGCGGAGAGGGTGGAATACAACCCCCTAGTTAAAGTCGATTAGCTCTAATGAGACAGCCGATGTGGATAATAAACAAAAACTTGGGTATGCAAACAAGCGTGTCAACTCTCGCTCAATTAGCCGTTAATGAAAGGCTTTGGTATCAAGCCTTTCAAACTGTAACTTTTCCAGAGCCTTCTAAGACATCAGAAGTCTTGGGGGGGTTGGGTGTAGGCCTGATTCTGCCAAAAAAAGAACATTGCTCATGACAACCAGCAATTCATAGGGGTCAGTTATCTCCATGCTAATTTTCTTATGCTTATTGATGCTAGCTTTCCTCCATTGTTAGCCACATTCACTTTTTATTGTCCTCTAAAGATCAGCTATTTAATACTTTTCCTCTTTCTTACCGCATGTCTCAAGGTAACCCCTCCCCGTTGCCTCTTTGTTTCACAATAAAAGTGAAACTGTCCTTCAGCCTATATTCAGCAGGAAGCACAAAAGCTGGGACTTTGAGCACGAAGGCCAGCATCAGTGTACCTTTTTCCTCAGCCAGGGAGAGTGGATCTTTTTTTTTTCTCCTTCTTGAGCTTGGGGAATATTAAGAGTGCCTCTCTCTCGCTCTCTCTCTCTCTCGCCAGGCTGCCAGACATGGCCAGAGCTCTAATGATCAGTCTGTGGCTCACCTTGCCTGAGGACTGACAAATAAACGTCACCCTTATTATTCTGACAAATGTCCTTTGTCATCCGGCTGACAGACGCGGCTTCTGCAGGCCGGGCGCAATAGATAGCGTTTGAAAACGGGCATCCGCCTCGCTGCATGTCACGGGGCTTGGCTTGGCAGGGACAGGACGGATTGACTCACTCGCTGTATAACGCGGGTTTGTCGGGAGCGAGCTGACGAGAGCAGCTTGAGTTGTCATGCTAGCGCGCGCTTAGGTTAGTGGAAGCCTATGAGTGCGCAAAACCCAGCGGGATAGTGGGGAGTGGTTGGCTTTGGGAAAACAGGCGCATGCCAGTTGCGTTGGAGTTTTACTCTGCCTCTTTGTTCGCTATCCAGAATAAACGCACTTCAGAAGGTTGAATGTTTTAGGTAAAACACAAATCCGCTTTGACCAAAGAGAAGGGGAGTTAGATTGAACAGATAAAAGCTGTGCCTATTTCCAAAGTCTTTCTACTCCGCCGCTATTACTCAGGGGCCTATTGAGTGGTCTTGTTGGGCCTACTGTTCTGCATTGATGTTTAATTTCCTCTCATCAGAACTGTCTTGCTGCTGCACAGATCCCTTTCGACTGTGCGCCGTGTTTGCCAAAAAAAATTGCCATTCATTAGCAAACAAACAATTTGCAACGACACTTAAAAAGGGAGCACTTAAAATCCGCACTATGCCGAAGGCATGAGTCAGATTCTGATGGGGTAGATCTATCAGATGTTCCACGAGCAGGCTGCCTTCCTTTAATCAGGAGTAGCTTCAATGTGAAAGCAATCAGGCTATTACACACCCAGCCACTCGTAATTAAAACAAACAGAGCGAAATGATGTGCCGATGGAGCTGCAATTAGAGCAAGCAGAGGCTTAAAGCCCACAGCTTGGGCTACAAGTCTTGTCTGGGTTGGTCCACTGTGCTAAATCCATTATACCCTGCCAGGCCTCACGAAGGTTTTACAGCTTTTGTTGGCTTTTCTTTTTTCTAGCCTTCAGCTGTGTGAACATGAGGCTATTTAATGCAAAAGAGTGGCCAGATTCTTGTACTGCACCACAGCCCTGGATGTCGAACAGCAAACTTTGCTCAACAGCATGCAAATTTCTCACATCTTTGCTTTGTAGTTGGACTAAGGCTAATGTCTAAGCGCTGATCCAGAGGCTAGGAGAGAAGCTTAAATAAAACATCCAGGCAAATGTGGCAGAGTACCATACGTCTGTTCACATGTGGGTCTGATGAATGCTAGGGTAGATTACTCTCTAAACTAACAATCAAATCAGTGCTAGCATTATTACCATACACATTGCATTTCAGCTTATAGGAAGGGTGGAATTTGTAAAATTGCCTTGACAGTTTCAGGACAGAAGCTGGTGAAATATGTGTATGTGTCACAATAGCTTTATGTTGGTTTCTGAAATACTATATATAATATCTATATATATATAGAATATTGATTTTTTTTACTCTAGTTCAAAGTAGTTTGCACTGTAAAAGAACTAGTTCAAAGTTCAGTTCATTCAAATAAAAAAAGAACTAGTTCACATTCATCATTATTTTTTTACATTTTGAACCAAGTTCACATCTCACATTTCAATACAACTTCCTTCTATTTCAACCTTCAAACTTCTCCTTCTTTGTCTGTCACACCACTGAACAATCACAAACATAAGTTACATTAAAAACCAATTTTGTGGTTGAGGATTGATCTTACCACTTGAGCAACGCATCATGTTATGCTGAAAGTGAAAAAAAAATGAGGTGCAGGTATACTGTAGATGGAAATTTTATTCTGACAATGTCAACACAAAATGTAAACAAAACGTGTCTGGCTAAAATGCAACAATATCTTTTAAAGCGCTCAGAAAAGAACAGAAGTAAAAGTAAACAAAACATGTGGTTTTCCCTCCAAATTTCTTCAAAAAATGGACTCAGCTTAAACAAACTGCCTTCTGTAGAGGCGTCTGAACTCGTAGCACGAACGATGCTAGCCTGTAATCAGTAGTGATGTGCCATGCACTTGCTTTGATGTTTTGTGGTGAATCAGAAGAATCGACTCCCATCGAGTGAAAACCGCCCCCCCCCTTATTTTTCCATTTGCTGCTCAGCTCTCTCTCTCTTCTGCTGTTTTGATTGGCAGCATGACGACCTTCTGGCCAATCACATGTGAGGGTATAGGATCGTAATAGTGCACGTTCATAATTTGTGAACTGAATCGTTCGGTTCAGCTTTCACGAAAAACAGGAACGTGTTCAATGAATACCGTTCATGCACAACACTGAATAGACCTGTAGTCTCAGTCGCATCATGCCTATAATAAGAACTCTAAAGGTGTTTTCACACCTGAAAGTCTGGACCAAGGTCTGAATCAAAGTTCTGTGTGGTTAGTTTCATCTACATCATCTACACCTACATCAGTGCCTCCACAGTGATGATGAATATTGAGCTGAAATGGCTATTGGCTATTTAAAGTCTTGCACCTGTGTCTCTTCCTAGTTTTTTTTGTTAGAACTGTAGGACTGACTATGTCATTTGCACCATGGCTCAGACACAGGTAAAGACAAATACCTGAAAATCTATGAACTGTGGGTTGTCAGAGTTAGAAAGGCTGTCAGGTGGTAGCAGAGGCTGTCTGGCGTATTGGTAATTTTCCCTGATCGTTAGTTTATTTATTTATTTATCTATTTATTGGACCAACCCAATTAGACTTGTAGATTAGTGTCCTGACTGACACTGGGCTGGCCCAATCAACTCTTTAATCACCACCACCACTTTCGCTTTGGTATCATACATTCGTAAAAAAAGTCTGCACAGGAGTTTATTTCCTGACCACTGGCCTATGAAACACTTCTCTGCGGCCCATTGGTTTTTTCTTTACTGAAAGGGGCCTGGCCCAATCATATCTTCAAACTCCTCCCCCTTTTGGCTTGGTGCCAGTGTGCAGTGGATGAGATGAAGAGAAAACGTAAAGAGAAACTGCAAGAGAAAAAATAACATTAGGTAGGCGCTGCCTAATGTGTCAAAATTACTTGAGGTGTTGACTGAACATACAGTGGAGACTGAAAGTTTGGGCATCCCAAGTAAAAATGTTTATTAATGTGCATAAAGAAGCCAAGGAAAGATGGAAACATGGCCAAAAGCCATCAAAATGCAGATGAGACATTCTTATAATATGTCAAAAAAAGTTGGATTTTATTTTCACCATTTACACTTTCAAAATAACAGAAAACCAAATAATGGTGTCTGCAAAAGTTTGGGCACCCTGCAGAGTTAATACCTTGTACTGCCCCCTTTGGAAAGCTGAGACCTGACAGTGTCAGGGACTGTTCACAATCATTGTAAGGAAAGCCCAGCTTTGTGGATATGGCCTTGCTCCAACAATCAGCGCCATGGGTTCTTCTAAGCAGTTATCTAGAACACTGAAACAGAAAATAGTTGACGCTCACAAAGCAGGGGAAGGCTATAAAAAGATAGCCAAGCATTTTCAAATGTCAATATCCTCTGTTTGGAATGTAATTAAGAAATGGCAGTCATCAGAAACAGTGGAAGTTAAAGCAAGAACTGGAAGACCAAGAGAAATATCAGACAGAAGCTCGCTGGATTGTGAGAAAAGCAAGTCAAGAACCACGTCTGACTGCACGATCCCTCCAGGAAGATCTGGCACACACTGGAGTTGTGGTTCACCACTCCACTATACTGAGATACTTGTACAAATGTGGTCTTCATGGAAGAGTCATCCGAAGAAAACCTCTTCTACGTACACACCACAAAAATCAGCGCTTGAAGTTCGCAAAAGAACATCTAGACAATATAGACAAGCCTGACGCATTCTGGAAAAAAGTTCTGTGGACTGATGAGGTTAAAATTTAACTTTTTGGCCGGAATGAGCAAAGGTATGTTTGGAGAAAAAAGGGCACAGAGTTTAATGAAAAGCACCTCTATCCAACTGTTAAGCATGGGGGTGGATCAATCACGCTTTGGGGTGGTATTGCAGCCAGTGGCACAGGGAACATTTCACCAGTAGAAGGAAAAATGGATTCCATAAAATTTTAGCAAATTTTGGACGCCAACTTGATGCCATCTGTGAAAGAGCTGAAGTTAAAGAGAGGATGGCTTCTACAAATGGATAATGATCCGAAACACACCTCAAAATCAACGGTGGATCACATGAAGAGGCGTAAACTGAAAGTTTTGTCATGGCCTTCACAGTCTCCTGACCTTAACATAATTGAAAATCTATGGATAGACCTTAAAAGAGCAGCGTTTAACAGGCAGCCCAGATTAATACACATTTTTACTTGGGGTGCCCAAACTTTCAATCTCCACTGTATTAGTTTTGAAAACATAACATGAAACATGCTACCCATCAAGATGTGCTACCATGCCCTTCTGCGCATGTGCAGGTCCACAGTCTTGAAATTCAGTGCCATGGCCATAAATCTGTGCTACCTTGAATAAACTTCAAGGGAGCATCTTTCTCAGGGTAGCATGAATCGATAGACTCTGCTGTCAATTTGGACTATAGTTGCATTTTTTGGCAGCATAAATCGTCAGAACACGCTGCTTCATGGCAGCATTTCTTAGCGTTAGAACCTGAACCTATGCAGCTTTATGCAGCCAGGGCCATTTTTTTGTCTCAGTCCACCCCTGGGTGGAAGGGTAGGTGAAGATTTGGGGTTATTCTTTCAGGCTCACCCTTAATTTAATAGTCACTACCTAAAAATAATTTATACACACACCCACACACCAAGGATCGACAAGTGCAATGGTTCTTATACGTTCAATATTTCACAGACAAATAAACACTATATGGACAAAAGTATTTCAGGGTTTGGGCTAGGACCCCTTACTTCCAGTGAAGGGGAATCTTCATACCAAGACATTTTTCACAATGCCATGCTTTCAAATTCGTCAACACAGTTTGGGGATGAAACTTTTCTATTCCAGCATGACTGTGCCCCAGTGCACAAAGTAAGCTCCGTAAAGTCATGGCATGAGTTTGGTGTGGAAAAACTTGACTGGCCCCCTGACCTCAACCCCATCCAACACCTTTGGGATGAACTAGAATGGAGATTGTCATCTATTGTGACCTCATAAATGCTCTGCAGAATGAATGACTCTCATGATAATATAGCAGCTATGTCATATCTGGATTCATGACATGACTGTAGTAGCGTATATATAAAAATATACACTATATGGACATGTTTTTTGGGGATGTGAGTTTTGTTCCTTGACTACATACATAATGAATTCAGTTCTTGAAGTTGATGTGTTTGAAACAGAAGAAAATGGTTAAGCATGAGGATCTGAATGATTTCAACTAGGACCAAAGTGTGATGGCTAGATGACTAGGTTAGCGCCCTTAAAAGGGGGAGTTCCCAGAATGGAGTGGTCAATACCTACCAAAAGATCTCCAAGGAAGGACAACTGTTCTTCCAGAGGCTCATGGATGTGCATGGAGAGTGAAGTCTAGCACGCCTGGTCATGTTTACTTTGAACAGGCACATTTTGGGATTTTAGAGACTTTGTTCATGTGCATGCAAAGTCAGTTTCAGAAGTTCTAAAATGGTCCTTTAATGATCTGCAAATTAATGATGTTAATACATCTGAAAGCCTAGTACCGCTAATGAAAGAGCTCTACTAGGCATTCAGCGCATAATTATCACCTACTGGGAAAAACGTAGGTGCCCGGATTTCACCTTTTGGAATCATAGTTAATAATAGGGAGTGATTTGATTCATTAATTCTCTCCATAAAAATGCAAAGCATGACTGTGCCTTCTCTTGCTGCCATTTCGGCCCTTGCAAACAAGTAACCGACGGATTCGCTGCGCGCTTTCATGAATTAGACATGATAATGTTTAATTAATGGTCATTGCACTTGGGTGGGACTGCATTATTCTAGTGGTACCTAAACATCTCCTATTACTTGCAAATTACATCATTAAACATTCATACACACGCATTCCAAAGGGAGAGTCAAGGCCATCTTTCTTGGCTCTACCTGGATTTGCAGGAGTGGAGTTCATATATGTGTCAATATATATGCAGATTTGCTCATCAACTCATTAGCGCGCCAGTAATTTCATACATGGGCCCAAACTCGCCGTATGGACGTTGAGGTCATTTCAGAAGATTTTATTATCTTTCCTGAGGTCCTGATAATGCAGTTGCCCACTCAGCATCCCAATACTACCCAATCAGCTGTGACATAATTGATTCTCGACTGACCCCAGTGCAGCTACTGATTAACTTATTTGTCTGAGATGCTACACCACCTGAAGGGGCTTCTTGAGATGTAGAAGCATGCAGCACGTTTGCTGCTTTCTAGTATGAACTATGATAGAATTGGAAGAGTTTATGCAACAACATGAGGGTTTTTATCGAAAAGAGAGTGACTGTAACTTGAACCTCATTTGAACTCAATTTTGAAAACTAAAAATCATCTTAATGTTTTGTTAGGACCGTTTAATCGACTTATTTCTCACTAATAGCTTTAAAAAAAGCAAAGAAATTCTTTCAAAATTACGATTTGAAAATGTTCAATCCATACCATATGTGCCTGCAAACAGAAGCGACATAAAAAAGATAAAAAAGTTGTAAAATGCTGAATTTACATTTTTGCCATGTTTTCTCTTTCCTGAACAAATGAGAAAAAAAAATCCAAAGGACCCATGACTAGAAAATGTAAATTGCATGCAAATGGAAGTGATTACATAACTCAGCATGTAAATAAATCTACAATTACAGAATTGCGTTTGAATAATGCAGCAAAATGGACAACTTCTCATCCCCAAGGGTCAAATTATTACAAACCTTACAGGGAAGAACGGCCATCACGGACCCTCTCTTCCCCTAATGACTGTGTTCAGATGCGAAATTGGCCATGAATGTTATATACTAATCCTTTAGCGCAGTTTTCCTTTATGAAAGGACATGGATGTAATGCACGCTACGACACAGGTGGTAATATAGAAGCCCCACTGACTTAAATGTAATTTAAATGTGGTGAAAATTACAGCTAAGCACTTTTTTGTCGATTGCTTTTAAGAAGAACGTCCTTCTGTGGTGAGGTGATGGGTGCGAAGTAGCGCACTCTCTGAACACTATAATCCACACCTCTTTTACATGGACGAGAGAACACTATAGCAGGTCTCGGATCAGCTTTGCATTTAACTGGGCCAGTCTACTTTGATCTGTTCCCTGATTTCCAAGCCAAAGGCAGAAAGTACTTTTGGTTGTGCTATTAAGTAAACTGCTCAAATCTTAAAGCTCGAATTAAATAATTGTAGCCCTGAATTGAGGTCAGCTGAAATGACCCTGAAGCCGACTGGACATGTGCTTGGTTTGCTGCAATAAAACAGGTTCATTAGCAAATGCAGTGAGAGGTTATTTCAAAAGAAATGAAGAAATAATGAAATATTTCACTTTTCTGGGCATTTTGTGGATATGAGGTGTTGTGAAAGAACACTGGTTAATTGCAGGTTTCATTACAAAGAGGGCTTAATTCAGACTTGATTAAATATAGTCCTAAATTGAAAAATCTGATGTTCTTGGCAATGCACCTGGGTAGTTATTTCCACTCATACAAGAGCAGGAGCCTGTCTGTTTGAATAAGGAGAGACCTACACATCTACAGTGAAAAACCACATGAATATTTTATAAACATGTTTGAGATCTCAGTAAAATCTCATTTTGTAGATTTTGACTCAACTAATCCACAAAGAAAACCCACCGATTGGTTCCTTTTACTGAGAGGTGGGACTTTCCTGAAAACAAATGCCATCCCATCCATTTTACATCCAGTGAACCAGTCTCATCCTTTATAACAAAATAAATAAATATTACAGTACTGGTGGATTCTGAGTGGGGCAGCTGTATGAGCACTGGTGTTATCAGTAGGTGTTTGTTTGGTGATTAGTGTTCTCCTCCAAGCCCTTTAAATGGAAGTTCCTCTGGTTTGTGTTGATGCTTGAGGTGTCAGACATCATGCTGAGCTTTGTTTGGTGTTCCCATGTCACAACGTTATTTTATTGTCATTTTAACAATATGTAATAATAATAATCACTACTAGGGTTTTAAAAATGGTGTCATGTGCAAATAAACATAAAGAAAGCCAAAATGTATTTTATTTTAGGTTTTAGAAATGACCTGAAAAAAATACAAGATCTTTGAACCCAGGAGAACGTTCAGCATAGGCTCCACCCACAAGTGGGTGTGGAAAACCCGCAGAGGGAGGGGGTCCAGAGAGCAACCAAGCAGTGGTGCTCTGAGCAAAAGAGAAGCAAAGACCGAGCATGTAAGAGAAAAGACTGTTTTACACCATTTTTATCCATTGGAATCAGATTTCACTAATACGCTCTAAGCTATAAGGGTTAAGCTGTTAAATAACATTACATTAGTGGCAGTTTAAAACAACATGTTGGAGCTTCATGTGTAAGCATGTGCTGGCCTTCACCCTCCCAGTAATTGGTGGTTTTGCATGGTGGGGGGAAGCTACTGGGTTGAACAAGGGAAAAATTCAAAAAGGCCCTGTTAGCATAGTGCTGAGTGAAGACCCTCCTACCCACCCAGAGGGCAAAGCTAATTATGCTCTCTTGGACTTCTGGCCATGGATTGTTGTGGCCACAGTTGGAGCCCCAAAGGTATTATGTTTAATTGTTGCATGACTGGGTCTATTCCCACTTCTCAAGAAAGGTACTTATTGATGTGTTGTGATCCTCTGTTTTTGCTGTATTACCCACCTCTAAATCGAGTATTAGCCAGTGATGAGTGGAGAATACCGACAAAAAGTCACATCTTTGAAAACGTAATAAGCCTCTGGCTTCGCATTGCTCACCTCACTTTGAGAACCGTGGCTCTAAATAACTGCTAAGGCATCATTTTGTGCTTCTGTGGAACAGAACATCTTGTCCATACTGATTTTAATGGTTTGAGACGCTTCAATGTACTCATTGTGGTTCAGTGCTGCTGTCTCCTGTGCAATAATATACACAGTACAACACTAATGTTATATTTACTCTACGCATTATTATGGGTATAGAGCAAAATGACTCATCCTGGAAAGTTTACATTTCATTCACACTGCTATGTTGCTGTATTATCTATTGATTGTATTCTATTGCCTCCCATCTCCACCCAATCCACACTACTGTGACACTATAATATAGTCTATTTATTTTATTGTTTTTGTTATGACTTGCACTTTGTTCAATGCTGCTAACTGCCTCCTGTGCAATAATCAAACTTGTCATACTTATGGTGCAATACTAGCCATTCTGGATGGTTTATGTCCCATTCACACTATTATGTTACACTGCATCACTGTACATTATTGTTGTGTCTATTTATTGTGTTGTTTGTATTGTTTCTGTTGTAACATGCACTCTGTTGAATGTTGCTGTTGCACGATGATCCATGATCCATCACATCATATACATGTTCACAGCTTCTGATGACAATGAAGTCACTTTGAACCTTGAGGCGAGGAATTATATATACAAGTGTTCATACATATTTATATATTTCCACTATGTACATATACATAGTTATATAGCTTTTAATCTCGTACCTCTATACTGTCCATTTTGTGCCGTAATAATGCAAATTTCCCATTTGTTTATCTTATTTTATCTCTTAATGAAAAGAAAAGAATAAGTGCGTAGGGAAACATTTCAAATACAGTTTCTAGCTAGTTTTGTATAAATTCCCAGCAGTCAAAATCCTACTGTGCTCTTTAACATATAAAAAAACCTGAACAGGCCAGGCTGACCTTGACAATGGACCAAGATGGACCGAGGAAAAGATCCTAATGACCTTAAAAGAGGGTTCATTATTGGAACACGGATGGTACGACTGGACTGTGAGTAGACTGGAGTGGTAAAGATTGGATTCGACTCGCTCCACACCTCAGGATAATCAAGGAAAATACTCGTTTAAGGCCTTCCTGAAATCCAGACCCTTTTTGTGATTGTCAGGAGGGGCCAATTGGTCTCAAAATTGGCCCAATTATCCTGTAGCGTGTGCTCTCCATCATCAAAACACTAACTGAGGGAATATCTTTTGGTAGACGGTGTTCTGTCCCCTCCAGTGCAGCTCCAGCCTTGCAATGGGTCTTGAAGCTGTTCTTCTGACTCATGGAGCCCCAAGACTCTTTATGTCCTTTATTTCTCCTCATTTTATCTCCCAGCTGTAGATAATCGTAAAAAAAAAACCCCATCTAATAAAATCCACACTTAGAAAAAGCAACCAAAAGCATGATCTCTTGTTTTATTTCTAATTTATTTTTTCTGTCACTTTTCAAGAATGTTATTTTGTTGCTTTATTTCTAAAATGAAATATGAACAGCAGGTTGCAATTAATTCTGTGAGACACAGATATGTGAGTGCTACTTATAAAGCAGACACAAAGGGTTCTTTAAGTGATGCCAGATCCAAAAGAACCATTGTTGGAAATGTGACCTGCGAGTGTAAGGACACTTTTAACAGTATTAAGGACCTTAAAGGTCAAGAAGAAACGGTCAAAAAGGTTGTTAACACATTTGGTCCTCAAAAAGAAATAAATACACACATTCTCTCGCTCACACACACTCACACCCACCCACACAATAAATCATGTTACAGGGGCTGAATGCAAACAATTCACTTGTGGAAGAACATCTTCCAGCAATTCCATTTCTCTGTGTAAGAATGCTTAGCATGGCATTGCCAGCCTGTATGGATTTATAACGCACACTCGACAGAAAATAAGTTGTGGAGAGGTGGAGTAAGCAAATTGTTTCCGCTCTCACGGAATCAAAAGCTCACCCCGAGGAATCGAAGCCAAGATGTGCAGCTCGGGATGGGATGTGGCAACATTTAGGGGTCCAAGCACCGAAAACTCGTCTGCACCAGACTCCATGGACAGCTTAACATTCAGCTGATCATAGTTTATGAGTCATTTGCAGTGTCATTCATTTTAAGGACCTGCCTCATCATTTCAGGGAAATAGAACCCTAGAAATATTTCTTTGAAAATCGCTTCTACTAAGTCTGCTTGAAACACTTGGATGGAAACACGTCGAGAGATTTTAATCTGTTTAAGTACATTATGCAGGAAGTGACTGTGTTCACAAAAGGTTCTTATGATTATAAATTGTATTTTCTGATGAAACACCTCCAGAAGTGACTATTTTAAGCCTCACAGCTTGCCCAGTGGTATCGTTTGAAGCACAGAGAGGGCAATACTGCTACAGTACAGTCACAGGTATTAAAGTAATGAGGTCTGGAGGAAAACAGTCCTAACAAATTGGTCGACTTTAGTAACTAGTTTCTATTTTACCAATTTTTCGACCTTGCCCTTAAAGCAGTCATGTCATATTGGGTTCTGGCCCATTTTCCCGTTTTACACTCTGAATTTTATTCATGATGAGTTGAATTAGGTGTTTTAACAGAGGCTGAATGGTGAAGCCTACATTGCTTTTGCCTAAGAGGACAAAGTTTAGCTTTAAGTGGGGGTTTGACCAAACATCGAATGTATACAATTTCACCCCAAATGTACACTATATGGACAAAAGCATAGGGACACCAGGTTTAGGCCATACTTCCAGCAAAATTTTAATGCTTCAGCATACAAAGACATTTAGGACAACACCGTACCTCCAATTGTGTGGACACAGTTTGGGGAAGAACCATTTCTATTCCAGCATGACTGTGTCCCAGAGCCCTTATCTCAATGTCATCCAATACCTTTGTGATGAACTGGAACAGAGATTGCGAGCCAGGCCTCCTTGTCTAACATCAGTGTCTGGCCTCAAAAATGCTCTGCAGAATGAAGGGAGACAAATTCCCACAGAAACTCCAAAATCTTGAGGAAAGTCTTCCAAGAAGAGTGGAAGCTGTTAGAGCTGCAGATCAACTCCGTATGAAAGTCTATGTATTTGAATGCAATGTCATGAAAGTCCCTGGTGGTGTAATGGATAGACATCCCAATACTTTTGTTCATACAGTGTCGATTTTAATCCAGTCCTGATGGAGAAGTGCATTCAGGAAATTGGAAGAAAAATATTGTCCTCGAAGAAACCTATTTTCAGGTTTACCACAACATATAAAAATCATATGCCTGTGGTTTTGTATAGACCCCTGGTTATGATCACCACCACTGCAGAGAAGTCTGATTCCAGGTTCCCTACAATGAAACATTTCACATGAGACCACTTTATTCGCCTCTCAACGATAGAAAAAGAAGTGGAAATCCCCATAAGGTAAAAACAAAGTCATTATATTGTGTATAAATGAAAAGCGACAAACACGTCCACGTCATACAGTGTCAGAAACTGTATTAGCATAAATGTAATTGAGATGTAAAAGGTTCAATTACTTAGATGTCATTTGTGAACATTGTTAAGCTTTCTGAAAGTAATGCCCAGAAATTCCATACAGGCCTGTAGAAAGCTGTAAAAACAGCCCATTTAGAATTTTCTGTTTTTGTGTATATCACAAAAATGTCTTTTACTGATTTACTATGTTTGCTTTAAGGGGAAAACAGTGTAAAACAAATGCATGCAGACTTTGGAGTTTGATTCACTATTTGCAACCTTAGCATTTTTGGCTGAAGCGTTCCTCTACTGGCACCAAACCCACTGTGCACTGCTTGTTTCCACTGTAATCAGCTGTGTGTTTGGGTGTGTGTGTGTGTGTGCGCTAGCTGCAGAGGCATGGTCACCTTGGCCCCACGTTCGCCGTTGTGCGGCTGAGGGGCTGCTGCGGAGGTTTCATTAGCATGCTGATTACACACCCAGAGGCAGTTAAGTGGCCACTGAGCCGTAATGAAGCGTGGGCTGTGGTAAAGGCACAGTACCACCCAGTCTGATGCCCAGTGACCTCACCTACCCCCCCTCCAAAAAAACCCCTGTGATCCTAATCAGAGCGAGGGACACCAGTCATCCATTTGCCCCCCATCATCCCTGTAATTACAGTGGCCCTACTGTTACTGCACATGAATCACACACACACAAATACACACAAATACACACACACACACACACACACACACACACACACACACACACACACACAAAGACACACACGCACATACGCACAGCTCAGTTGTTTCTACTGTACCTGGATTTGAAGGAGCTGTCAGGAAAGTGAACTGACAAAATGGTAAATATAGTGTGCGGGGTCAGTCGGGTCATAGCGCGACATTATATTTATGAAGTCGGGCTGATCAACACCAGTCAAGGCATCATAATGAGCAAAAAAAAAAAAACACGACAAGATGAGTTTATTTATACAGCTTTAGTGGTGAATATATTTGTCCTGATATTTTGTCAGGTAGAAAATAGAAGAAGCATAAATTAAAATTGACAGGGAAACGGAGGTGGGAAAAGGTGGGAAATGTCACACGGTGAAGTTGTAAATTACTGTAATTACACGTCTGATGTCTGAAGGCTGCTTAGCAGGGGGCTGGCATTAAAAGAGTACAGGAGCTTTTGTTTTATTGCTAGTAATGCCAAGTATAATCACCAATCACTCAATCAGACCCTCAACGGAAAAGCTGGCCACCAGCCACTGAAGGGAAGAGGGAAAAAAATAGAATTTGGACCGAAAACGCCTCAGGATTCAGGTAATTAAAGTCCAAACAGAACAGGAGAGCAGGGACCTGTTTCACAAGCTGGGTATTTGTCTGCTAACTACAGACCTATGAGGCACGGAGCCTCCACTCGGGACGTCCCGTGCCTGCTCTCCTGCAGACAGTGTTGCCTGTGTGGCCCAGGTTGTCCTACAAATCCATCACTCCCTCACTCCAAGTGTGTGTCTTTCTGATAAACCACTAACGTAATAATAAATTATACTAAATCATAATATATTATAAAAATAGCAATAATAATAATAATTCATTGATTATAGTACAATAGGTATTATTATAATAACAACAACAAAACAACAAAACAAAACAACGAGAAGAAAACAACAACAAAAATGATATTAGTAACACAGGTCAACAATTCTTTTTTTTGTTGTAATCATCAGAAACCACAACACACTTCTCAAAACCAGTTCTTCATGGTGATTTCAAATCTGCTTTAGATTTTTTCACTCACATCAACTTTTTGAATTATGAGTAATATTAGATTTGCAATAGACTTGCATGCGGTTTTTATTAAACCACAGGCATCAATCAAGTAACTGTTTTAATATTTTCAGAGTGAAGTCAGACAGGCCACACTGTGGCATAGATATAATGATCAGAGTCAGTCACCTACCACTGTTTCTTCAAAAACACTCAGCATATGATTATTATATGATCATTATACCGACTATCATGCAATATAGAACTAGCTTCATCACAAACACTGTACCTGCAGTAAAAACTAAACACAGATTTGAAATCAGCATGAAAAACACTATAAAACTTACATAAAGTTATCTCTGATGATTTTGACCTGTTGATCTGTGTTATTAGTATTATAAATATTATTTTTATTATTATTAGAAATAATCAGGGTCTTATGTAATCCAGCTCATGCTAATATTCTACTAATAAAATTAATTGCTACCAATAACCCTTAAGTATGACACTATAATGCATGTTATTAAGCCATGACAAGTTGACTAATTAACTGGCTCCTCATTGCTACATTATTAATTAGTAATTAGTGTATACAGAACCCTCACCTCACCACTGGGTCTGGAATGTCTTTCTCTTCTCATAATGTCAATACCTCACCAGTTAACTGTAAATAAAGACAATCTAACCCTCTAAAGTGACCTTCCACTGCAGATATCAGTTTAACATGTATTAATAAAGTGTGTATAGGTTGAGTGTATAGGTCTTGCATGTTAATTAGAAGCTTCTGGCATGATTAGGGCATTATAAAGGCATTATTTAGGCATTATTATATGTGTTACCAATAATATTAATAATGCAATTAAAGCAACTAATAATAATAATGGTGGTAAATACCACCAACAAACTACTACCACTAATAATAACAATATAAAAATACATTACTACATTAATATACTCATACTGCTTCACATTAGCAAGAGTAATAACAACAGCTAAGGAGAACTTTGAGTAAATAACATTGTCAGCACTGTCACTACTATCACTACTGCTAAGAAAAGAATCAAGGACATCATTACATGTAATTTAAAGACTACAACAATGGCACCATAGAAACACCTTCAGTATCCAGTAGGGTGTAAAAGCAGCAGTGCTGGGAGTAAACAGAGCCGAGCTGAAGGCAGGAATTTGGGCTCAGCTCCACACAGCCGTCTTATGGGAGCATAGTTTGGCTTTGGGGAGCAAAGCCTCGAGGCAGCTCGGGGCAAACCATGTAACTGCACCTGTTCCCCGCTAAAAGGTAATGGGCAAGCATGCAACATCTGTACACAGAGAGAACATCTCTGCCTCATATGGTTTTTTACAGTGCACTCGCTTTAATAATGTATCATAACAGAATTCAAATGTCTTTTCTCAACTGGCAGGAAGCCCATTGATGAAGATTTTGTTCTTTCTTAATTAGTGGATTGAAATCTTAAGAATGTTTCCTTAGAAGAGGAGTCAAATATTCATCCATCCATCCATTATCTGAGTCCTTAACCAGGGTTGCAGGAGCCCATCCCAGTGATCATAGGGTGAAAGGCGAGGACTCTCCCTGGACAGGTCACTAGTCCAGCACAGATCAGACACAGTGACAAACACATTCAGACCTAGGGGCAATGTAGCATCTCCGATTCACCTGATGTACATATCTGTGGACTGTGGGAGGAAACCAGAACTCCTGGTGGAAACCTATTCAAAGAGAACATGTAAACTCTACATAGAAATGACCATCGGACATCTCGGCCAGCAATCAAACTCAGGGCATTCTTGCTAAGGCACTTTTCCATAGTCATGCACTATCCATGCTAGACTTAAACTGTACTGCGATTGAATATTTTAAATTTCCAGTGTATCTCATTCCAGTAACGATGTTTCTGACGCAATTCTCTCCCTGCTGTTTATGGCCAGTCATCATCCCAAAACCACGTCTATGGAATCGAAAAGTTACTGCGGTCTTCTTTTCTCATAGAATAGTTTCCAATTTAGACCAATCAGAAAGCAGTGAAGCTTCCAGCCCTGCCGTTGAGCAGCACGGTATTGGGTCTCTTTACCTGTAATGGAAAGTATTTGCACGATTCATTGCGCCCTTAAAAAAGGACCATATGTGGCAACAGCGCTACCCACAGCGTCACCATGCCGCCCGAGTCAACTATCACTAATGGTAAAATGAAGATGAATAGCAACTAGTTGACATTATGCAAAGCACATCATGCTAATTAGTGGCTGCTGGCTTCTGTTCATTCACAGCTATATGTCTGGCCAGGCTTAATTAAAAGGGTTCTCGTCATGCTGAGCACAGAATTTGGATTGAGCACCTCAGCATCTAAAACAAAAACAGGTCTAGAAGGTCCTGTTATGTTTGTCCTCAGCACGAAGAACAGTCTTGAGATCGTGAGACAACCTCTATAGTGATTTCGCTAAAAGAACAGCTTGGTGGACACTGCAAGTCATTGGGAACAAATGTAGAATAAAAAGCCTTCGAAACATAGACCTAGGCTTAAGTTAGGCTAGTATCCAGGGTGTCCTTCTATCATGGCACATTTGCTGGACATTCGCATAAATGTGTGTATGTTGGTGTTTACTGCCATATACAGTAAAATGAAACAACATTCCTCCTGAACCATGGTGCAACGCAAAGTACAAAAACAAACACTACAAAAAAAATGTAATCATCAGAAACCACGACCCCCTTTTCTAAACCAGTTTTTCATGCTGATTTCAGATCTGCTTTCATTTTTTTTCAGTCACATTAACTTTGTGAATTATGAGTAATATTAGATTTGCAATAGACATGCATGCAGTATTTATTAAACCTCAGACACCAATCAAGTAACTGTTTCAATATTTTCAGAGTGAAGTCAGACAGGCCACACTGTGGCATAGATATAATGA
>JBBJLR010000042.1:24526303-24541662 GCA_037577145.1 Brachypetersius gabonensis | reverse complement strand
AGAGAGAGAGAGAGAGAGAGAGAGAGAGAGAGAGAGAGAGAGAGAGAGAGAGAGAGAGAAAGAGAGAGAGAGAGATGTAAAAGATGAGGAAATTTGAAAGATTTATTCTGACATGGAGAAAGAGAAAGAGAGGGAAATAGAGGGAGAGCGAGACACACATACAGGATCTGCTCGGTTCTTTCCGCATCAAAAGGCGGCTCGTGCTGAATCCAGTCTGAGGGGAGTTTGGGGGGGGGGGGCTGGATTAGGGGGCTCCGGTATTGTTGTGACACCTTATCACACTGACACATTCTCGCGGAGCGCGCGCTCTGCCAGCCTCGCGCCACACTTCCTCGACTTGTACTGCGTGTGTAATTGCGTGTGCTGCTCTCCCTCAGCCCCCAACCCCCGCCCCCCCATTCCCGACGACGCCAGAACACGCGCGCGCTCCGCGCCATTGTCTTCGACATCGCACATGCTTTCTCTCGCGCTCGTTCGCATCCTCCAGACGCGCCGCCACGCAGGGCCCCGAGACGCGTCCGCGTGACAGAGCCTGATTTCTTCTGACAGCGCGCGGGGACGACGCGTCTCCTCGAGCTACGCAGATGTGGGCCAGTGGGTCAGAACCACGTGCTCCCGCGCGCGAGCTCCAACAGGTCTCGCGCTGTGAGAGTCTGAGACTAAAGACACGGTTTTCTCACACAGGGTTTATTGCACTAAAGTCTGGGGGACAGATCCAGAATCAGAACACTTTACTGAACTGCACCGGCACACAGAGAGACAGAGACAAGAACAAGATCAAATATAAACTCTAAAATAACAACCCAATAAAAACTTTTGGTTGTTTTTTATACCCTAACATGCGACACCCACCTTCTAATACAGAATCTATAAACACTTTAGGATTCACAGACTTTCTGTAACCGTTCAATCTTTACTGGAGTCGCTGGTACCCAAAGCCTATCCGGATCTGAACCCCCAGCCTCAGAGGTGGGAGGCACAGTGCTACCCGCTGCACAACTGTGGAGTAAAGTGGAGCCCACTTTACTGTTTTTCATGAGTTTTCTTTGTATTATTCTTTTTATAGCCAAAACAGGCTTCTCGTCAGAGCTTGAGCAGCATTTCGGAATCACTCCAATGTCAAAATGTCAGTTAATGTCTGGAGCAGAGCGCTTGTGTATAACTTCGCAATTCGCTGATCAGGGGCCGAGTACTGATCGGTTAAAAAATGGTCGAGAGACCTCTGTAAAATATTAGGAGAGAGAGAAATGGTAAAGTGAATGGCAAAAAGGATGCTGGGGCTGGACAAAAAGAAAAGCAAAGTGGCCCCTGATATTCACACCTGAATGGTTGGGTGTCTCCAATGCTAAGAGTGGTTGCATTTTCTCATGGAAATGCATCTCCTAGTTGTAAACATGATCATATATTTAAAATCATTTTCATTCTTTTAGAGTTCTAAAACTAAAAATGACACAATTTGATGCCCTTCCTGGGGGCGGTCGGCCTGATCTTGGCAGCAGAGGTTCCTCCAGGATTCTTGGGGTCACAAACATAATTTTCTTTTAAACTTTTAAACATCATTTTGAAACATTAAAGGAAGTTCATTTCTAGACTCATTTGGAATCTTTAGTTCAATGAACTTATGAGTAAGTTAAGAAGCTAACAGAATTCAAAACAAATGTTGTTCTAACTTACAATTAGAAGTTCAGACCTCAAACTATTAAACTATTAAACTATTAAACTATTAAGTGTTTAATCAAAAGCAAATGTGCTTCTCGGCTCATTATGTGCACCTGAACAGTAAGTAACCCTATTTTTTGTTACATGATTATGCTTTGATTAAAAGAATGAAAGTTAGTCTACCTTACAGTGAAAGAATGACTCTTCTGGTCCCTGTTGGCTCAAAACTCTCTGTATCGATTTCAAAGTCTTTCTGAATACTCTTTAGATCATCTGCAGGACTTTAATGATATTTTGAAGGTTGCTGTCTACTTATATACTACACTGACAAAAGTTTTGGGACGCCTGAACATTGCACCAACAGGGACTTTAATGACATTGCATTCAAACACATAGACTTTAATATAAAGCTGGTCCCCCATTTGCAGCTATAACAGCTTCCAGCCTTCTTAGAAAGCTTTCCACAAGACGTTTGAGGGTTTCTGTGGGATGTTGCACTCATTCATTCTGTACAGCATTTATGAGGTCAGGCACTGATGCTGGACGAGAAGGCCCAGCTCACAATCTCCGCTCCAGTTCATCCCAAAGGTTTTGGATGGGGTTGAGGTCAGGGCTCTATGCAGACAGTCAAGTTCTTCCACACGGAACTCATCCAGTTGTTTTTATGGGTATTGCTGTGTGCTCTGGGACACAGTCATGCTGGAATAGAAAAGGTTCTTCTCCAAACTGTGTCCACTAAGGTGGAAGAATGGTGTTGTCCCAAATGTCTTAATATGGTGAAGCATTAAGATTGTCTTTCACTGCAAGTAAACCCTGAAAAACAGGTATATCACAATACTTTTGTCCATACAATGTACTGTATCTCCTGACGATGATACATGTTTCATTGTAGTCTTCTTATTGTGGCTTCAGTCATTAAGAGGTTAGATCCTGAGAACAGTATCACCACAGGAGCAAAACGCAATCTGTTTAAATTGACCGTAATGTAATGTAAGGTACAGTGAATAAAAATCTTTGGGAACCGTTTTACTGCACTGTTTTAAAGCCAGCTGGTCTCTATCTGGTTTAAATTGGTCCCAAAGCACTTTAAGGTTGAATACATCTCTTCGGTCCTCTGGTTTGATAAGACCAATATCGCTCAAATCCAGTCATGTCAGGCTTTGGGGCTGCAGGGCCCTGCATAAATGACCGCCCCTGATGTGTATTACACTACTACCACTACTGTTATTGTTACTAATAGTATTAATATTATTAGAGCTTATGTAAGATGTAAGAAGAATGTTAAACATGACCTAACATGAGTGGTTTGGCTAAATTTGAGATTATTGCCAAAAAATATATATTATCGCCAAGTAAATATACAGATGTATAGTAATTAGGCTGTTGTTGTTGTTATTATTATCATCATCATCATCATCATCATTATTATTATTATTATTATTAATTTTTTTTAATTTTATTATTATTATTATTATTATGTACCTATGCCTATATATAAGAAACCTATTTTTTTTTTCACTTTTTTGTTTTAACTACACTTTTGACCACTTTTGCAAATTGACTTTCGACATAAATTAAATTACAGGTCTAGTCACCCACAGTGATTATTTGGCATCAAAAAATTTAAATCAACATTTTAATGTTTGTCTCACACCTCAAGCAAACAGGGGGAACCTCCATATTAGGAGTTGTTTTGCTGTATGAAAACAATTTACCATTTGGCATTGTGGCATGGATTGCATTCAAAGCGTTCATTAAAATACGTTGATTTTGTATTTTAGACATTGCTTGGACTTTATTTCAATCTACTACTTATTTGGCTTCTGATAGTTTCACTTCAAGTTCACGACTGCCTTCAATATAGCACTAATCAAAGCTGCCCGCCCACCTTGTGCCACTGCGAGAGTACACAGTGTACATATTTGGTGTACAATTGGAACTCTGTTGCTTTGAGGTCCCTGCTGGGGACCACAATCACATCTTGATTATTGCTCACAGTCTTGTGTGATTGTTTGCTTTTGTTTGTGTGTGCATATTCTGAACTCTCAGAGACTTGTAGTGAAGCTTTGTGGTGACCCGTGTGCCCTGCCCTGTCATGCCTTATGCATTACAGTGTATAATGTCCTTGTGTTTTTTTTGCCTGCTTTGTTAACTTTAGCATTCCTATAATTTTGGCACTGCCTCGTCTGTGTTTATTCCTGTCTGGGTAAAGTCTTTCAGTTTAACTGGACTTTCCAGAACTCAGCTAACAGGATAATATGCTAATCAGTTCAAAAACCATAGCTGGTCAACCAGAGCATAATGTGTTATGAATAATAAGTAATAACTATGGTAATTTAGCATAACTGGACTTGATTCTGTCATGTCTAGAACAGGCTGATAGCTGAATCAATAACTTAGCTAATGGGATAACAGGCTAATCAGCTAACACTAATTAACTCAAACTGGTTACGCTGGTTGATCATCTTAGCTGTTTGATCAGAATACAGTTTGTTTGCATTTAATTTTATAGTCAAGCTGGTCAAAACTTGCAAAAGAACCTGATATTCAAAGTTTTGCATATTACTATTACTCACAAACCACTTAAACAAGTGAGAGCAGCAAACAGTGAGTGTGTCGAAGAAGAAGCACCAGTTTTAGACTGTTTTACCCCATTTATATTTGATTTACCAATGTGCCCTGAGTTCTACAGGTTAAGTAGGTTGGCTTATGTAGTTCCTGACATAATGTACTGTTAACAATAGAAATGGATGAACTACCATTAGCTAAACCCATGAGAGCAGCCATGCTAAGGTCTGTGCTTCACAGTTGGTTCGCTCTTCCTTAAAGTGAGCAAACGAGGCCTAGGGACCATGAAAAGGCAGGTCTCTACACGGCATGTAGGAGGCATGGAAAAACACATGCCCATGACTTTGCGTGTATATCCCCTTCGGAATACAATGTCATCAACAAGGCGGAGAGCAAAGTCACGAGAGCAGCCGCAGCATCCCATCAAGCTGAGTATGGGAATAGTCAGCGAAATTGCTGCCCTTTCTCTTGTTCCTTTATTGAATTACGTGCAGCGGGCCATGCGGTTTCTATTGGCCGCCTCCCTGTGGATGGGCTTTGATGGAACACTAAAGGACTCCGGAGCTGGTGAAGGGTGGCGGGGGGTATACAGGAGGAGGATGGGGTGGGGGGTGCTATGCGGGACAGCTCTCTCTGTCATGGCATTGGACGTGTTTCCGGGCATGAGCAAACCAACCAGCAACATGCCACTGGATCTGTCACGTACGCTCAGTATCAGTTTGAGTGACACAGCCTCCTCCGGCAAGAAACGATGAGCTGTCTTTTTTCCCCTTCATACAGATGTTGAATGCACTTTCCATTGACTTTAAGGGTTGGCGTTCATATAGGCCTACAACTGGAGTCCTTTTTTAAAGGAAGGCTCTGGTGGTTTCCAACATCTGTAATGTGCTGCATGATATAACATAATGGGCTGCATATGGTTGATTACCATACACAATTATTTGGACTTGTTTCCCTGCACCTAGCAACACAACAGGAAGTCTTTTGAGTCGGAAACACCTTCCCTTTGGCTTCTATTGGGAGTTTGTTTTGAGGGGGGAAGGAAATTATAGTCCATATCTATTGATCATATTACAGATGCTGAATGCACTTTATATTTATTTTAAGGGCATCCATATGGGCCAACAAATGAAGTCGTTTTTTTCTAAGGAATGCTCTTGCCTTCCAACATCAGTAATGTGCTTCATGATCTAACATGATGTGCTGCATATGGTTGACTACCACAGACGATCATTTGAACGTGTTTCTCTGCACCTAGTGACTGATATCATTATAACAACAGGGAAATTCTAGTCCGTGCTTATTCATCTTATCACAGAGGTGGAAGATGTTGCTGTGAATCATTCCATTCAGAATATCATGAAAATGTTACCCAGGGATAATAAAGAAGAGATGCTTATTTTGTATCGTAATATCTATAGAGGCAGCATTAACAGGCTAGGTTTGATTTGGAGACTCATGGTTGTTGATGTTAGGCGGAATAACACATTGAGTGTCTGAGGTACACTAATGAATGTAAGAAATAAACCACAAACATTACATTTGCTTGTTGAGGATGTGACCCCTACAGTACTACTCTTTTACAAACAAAACAAATCTTGATTATTTTTAATGTTTTCTTGTTTGTTTGCATTTATTGTTATTTTTTCTGGCAGACACTTCATCACACACTGGGAAAAATGGCTTTTAACAATTTGACTAGGTGCCTAAGACTTTTGCACAATACTGTACATACACAAATATCATGTCGTTAATGAATGAATAAATGGCTGTGAATGAATTTACGATCTAAAGTGATTCTAAAATGATGTTATCAAAGTGTGAAGGTCTGCACCATTTACTCATATTATTGTCGTTAGACGATGGTCAAACGAGCCTAGAGTGCTTGTGCTCACCTTCTGAATGCAGGAATGTTGCCTATAAGCATAGCCACCCAAAGGCTGTTCATTATTCACACTTTTACTCCTTGTTTTCCCTCTGACATGCAGAGGTGTTAAAAATTCCTATTATTCCTTTTCATCGGCATGGGGAATATGTATGCACGGGGCCTGAGGAAACATTTCCTTTTTTCTTCTTTTTTTTCATTATAATTAATACAACTGTAGGAGTGCACAAAAGTGCTGAATTCTGTATCCTGAACACAAAATATTTATTCATCTCAGCATTAAACATTAATACTGGTTTTAGGGAAGGAAGAGAAGGAAAAAAGCTGTAAATGTTTGACCTGGTGGTGGTGGTGGTGGTGGGGGGGTGGGGGGGGGGCGCCAGGGTGGATCCATTGTGTGTGTCATGCTTGAGGGGTTGCTGGTCTCCATAATGGAAGTCTGTTTTTGAGGCCACTTGGTGGAGTAATGAAATTTTAATCCGTACCTCTAAACTTCTCGTTGGTGTAGGTCAGTCTATTACCTTCAGGTCATGCACATACACAATGCAGGTCAAGCTGGTTGTGATGGAAAAGCTGCCCAAATGTTTGCTGTGTTGTTTGTGGTGTGCAGCTCTGATAAAGACCAGTCAGTCAGAAAGCAAGGTTCGAGTTTAGGCGCATGCTTCACCCACGCTAGTATTACGGATACTAAATAAAGCAAGGCTTTCATTTCATCACACTTCACATATTCTATGAATAAAAGCACTATGAAACACAGTGTACTTAAAATGTGCTTAGCCCTACCTTAATATACCCCTTAATTTGAATTAATAGGCCATTCATTTGTGAAACCAACGTCTTCATTTTACCTTAAAATCAGAGCAGAGGCATGAGTGTGAAATCCTTAAATTTAAAGGGGACATATTATGCAAAACTGACTTTTTGCATCCTTTTGTTTTTCCATTTGGGCCTCTACTCTATAAACACTTCAAGCTCAAAAAAAAAAAAAATCCATCCGTTTTCTGTGAGTTGACTGAAAGTTTGGATGTCTCTGTCATCCTGATGTCAGGATTAGGAAATAGAACCAACCCTCATCTGTCGAGCCCCCACCCACTAGATTTGTTGAAGGCCGAACGCTATGGCTACAGGCAAAGGCAAGTCACACACTAAGCATTGTGTTCATCTTGCTCTGGGTCCGACTCGAGATCGAACATATAGGGCTGGATAGCACTTGTGTTTTCAGTCATTTTCACGTGTGGTAAACGCACATCTTAAGCATGGGATGGGTGGGGCGTGGCCAGCAACAGCTTATTTGAATAAACGTGAGAGTCCTTAAACAGCTCGTTTTGAAAGGGACTGAAACTGTCAAGAATAGAGCTGATGAGATCTCTTTATGAGACAGAGATTTTGTTTTGTAGCCTATAGACCTATTATAACTTGTTTAAATGTTATCCATCCAACACCTGCTGTTGAAGTGGGACAGTATGTGACTCTGATTAAGAGCATTTCGTCCACTAGCTAGCAAGCAGGCAGCTAGGAAGCAAGCAGCTAGGAAGCAAGCAGTCAGTTAGTTAGCATGAGCTGTTTAATGTTTACATCCAGTACTTCACCAGTGCTAATGTTGCTGATACTGACTAAAGCAAGTGCAATCAGATTTTTTGAATTTTAACTGCTAGTGTCATCATTGAGATACCCTTGAGCAAGGTACCACTCCCTGGGTGCATCTCATTGGTGGCAGCCCACTGCTTCACACAGAGAAAGAATTTTACATTATTCACACTGTGTGCTGTGGTGTGTTCATGCGTGCCTATAAGGGGCCACTTTACTTTAAATAAAGCCAAACTCTTGCTTTTGTACTGCTGTTTGTGGGGATACTGATGAAAAGGTGCTAACTCACACTTCAACACTTAACACATGCTAATGTTGCTAATCCTAAATACAAGCTTGGTGTGCAGCAGTTATTTTATAAGGTAGAAATGTCTAGCTTAGTTTTTAATGTTAGCATGTGGGTCCTGCTAGTACTTTAGAGGAGAAGTGTTTCTTCAAGCAAGCAGAGAAATTTCAGACTGATGTACAGAGTCAATCCCCACTTTCAGGCTGCTCTGCACATGCTTAAGACTCTCGTGGTGAAGAATAAATGCTCTCTTTATCCATGCTTTGGACTGCCTCGGGCTGAAGGGCAGTGCTAGCCCAGCTGTCAATACCGAGTCCATCCCGCGAGAGCCAAACAGATTGAGGTCTTATTGGCCGGGGCTCAGTCAGGTAATGTCCTCCAGGAGTTATTGCTAACTGCTCCTCTTTTCTTTCAGTTAAAAGACTCCCAGGGACTGGAGCTCAGACCTGCACAGCTGTCTGAAAAACTGCAAGAAATCAATGTCATCCACACACCTCATAGTTCATATGTGAACATATTAAGCTGCTTTTTTTTCTTCCTTCAATAAACAAGGGGTTTGGAAGTCCTATGAAGCTTTTCTGTTGCCTTATATTAGCAAGATCAAAGTGTTTAGGGCATTTATGTGTAATGAAGTCTTGCTTTTGAATGGAAAATTACAGACAGAGCACCTCTTTTGCTGCAATCAACTTAATTAGTGACATGATTCATAAACAGGAGCCATAATCAATATCATATTTTAATTATTCTGTGATAGACTGGTGACTTGTCCAAGGAGCCTCTCTGCCTTTCATCTTAAAACCACAGGGATTGGATCCAACACCCCCATGACCCTGGTGAAAGGTTTAGTGGCTTGGATAATGAATGAATTACTAAATTATTATTTTAATTCTATTATATTATAAAATATCAATTGAATAACCTCACATTAGTCATATTTGGGACTGAATCAGAGAGAAATTCTGTTCTGTGAAGTTTACGATGGTGAAAAATAAATGTAATTCTTTTATTATATTATTTGCGTGTGTTTCAAAAATACAGAAACCCATTATTAACATTTTGGAAGGTCTCCCTTGGTGATAATAACAGCACCACTTTTTGTAACGGTTAACAAGATTTGGAGGACACTTTAGGGATTTACCAACCACTCCTCCATTCGGTATAATTCCAGCTCCTTGATGTTCTTGAGTCTTGGCTTGTGGGCTGCCTTAGGTTTTCTGCCCATTATTGGGTTTCATTATTGGGGTCATTGCAAAAAAATACTGTGGTTTTGCGCTCCAGTGAACATTTCTATGTGTATTTGGGGGTCATTGTCATGCCGAAAGTTCCACCACAGTCAAGTTTCAGAGGCAAATAGATTTCGAATCTCCTGATATTTAGTGGATTTCATTATGCCACTAATTTTCAGCAGAATCCCTGGACCACCCGCAGCAAATCAGTCTCAAAGGTTTAATGATCCACCACCTTTTTCAGCTCAGGTCCTGCCTTTTGGGTTTGATCTGAGGAAAGTCTTCTTCAGTCGGAGAGGACATGTAGGCTGAGTGTGCCGCAGTAAGTGCCCTCCTGACCCCTTTAAGGATGTCCTTCCAAACAGAGTAGCCTTTTTCAAGTTTGTTCATAATTTTCTTATATTTTACTTTAAGTGCGTGTTTGATCATAGAAAGCTTCTTTTGTGTCATAAAGGTGCCGTGTTATCTTACATTTGAATCAATAGAAAAAGAGATAAGAACACCACCACCAACATTAACAACATAATAATAATTATTATGAAGTAAATGGTTTATTATTAGTCTTCTAGAATATTTTGTAAGATTTTTATACAGCTTTGGAAAAAATAAGAGACCACTGCAGTTTATTTTTTTATTGACTTGATTTGAAGGGTAGACAGCGTCTCCTTCTTTGGATGAGCAGGAGGCAGAGCAGACCAGACACAGGAAGATGACGGTGACCGCACGCCGGGACTTAAACTAGTGAGGGAGGACACGAGCACCAATAGTAACACAGAGACACTTAACTCCAAACTAGGCTTAATTTATGGATAGATTACACACAGGGGACTCTTAGCATGTGCCTTAGCGGGCGCTGATGGTGCACATGGAGACAGGGAGTGTGACGAGGACTCCTGAGTACTCAGACAAAGGTTCTCGCTGGGGCCGTGGTGGAGGCGGCATGGATATGACAAACAATTCCATGCCAGTGTTTGATAAATTCCTACACAACCACCTCATTCTGCTTCATGAGGAACTGATTAATGATCACCTGAATCACATCTTATTTAATGAGGAAAAGTAAAAAACACTGCTGTAATCAACACTCTCCCTCTTCGCTTGCAATGTGACCAGTCGGATGGTGAAACACTACTAGAAGTTTTTCAAAGGTAATTATTGCCATTTTGTTTAAGAGTGAACAAGAGATTTGTTTTCTTAGAATTATTAATGTTTTGTAAACACTGCATCATTTCTCTTATTTTGATGTTCTCATTTCCTTTAAAATTCTGCTGTGAAGAACAATATTCTTATTTGGCAATTAGGAGAAATATTGTCAGCAGTTCTTAAAAAACTAAGGCAAAGCTGTTCAGTTTATTATTTGCACCTATAAAAGATAAAACCTGAGAAACTAAATATTTTTACAGCGCTATTTTATTTTTCCCGGAGCTGTGTACTATTACCATCCTACCATTTTTATTATTATTATTATTATTATTATTATTATTATTATTATTATTATTATTATTATTATTATTATTATTATTAATGATACTACGACTACTACTACTACTAATAATAATACTCCCACGCTACTGCTACTACTGTTATTGCCATGTCTATTATCATTATTATTATTTTAAAAAATGATTACTATTATTTAATACTACTATGTGTACTTCTTCTACAACTACTACTACAATTACTATTATTATTATTATTATTATTATTATTATTATTATTATTATTATTATTATTTCCTGCAATACAAACTCAGTTCACATAAAGCAGATAATCAAGCCACTCATTTAGGAGTTGCATGGTCTGATCCATTTTTCCCTCAGATCTTGGACACTGATATCTGCATCATGGACTGATAAATCATGAATCATCCAGGGTTAGCAGCCACCAAGGCGCTTCATCAACGTCAGCACTAGGTTTTGGGTTGATGCCTCTGATATGGACTGGTAGGTCAGTCTATTGTGGATACAGGGCCACAATAGGAGGGCAGTGCAAATCTCCTCAGCATCTCTCCCACCTCATAATTATAATTGTTATGGAGCTGGTGCCATAGTAACGGAGCAGCCTCGGGTCTTCTCACGTTTCCACAGAGAAGCTCACGTTTAACGTTAATCAGGATGCTGGCCTCCTAATTAGGTTTCTCTTAATTAATTTATGGGTGTTTTTTGTGCGGGCAGTGGTGATGTAGCCCATTGTGAGGTGTTGGATACTAAAGCTGTTGTCAAGGTCACACTTATCTCACGCTGGACACTGTAACGTACACTACTGATGAGTGTGAACAGCAGGCTACTTCAAACACAGCCCCAGTTTAGCAAATGAACTTAAAGTTCAATCTTAAATGAAATTAAATCACTGCATAATCCAGCAGTTTAGATGTGAAATGGTTCATTTTAGAGATTTCTTTACCCTTTTGTTGATCTCTGCCATGTTGAATGTATTTGAAGTTTTAGTAATGCATTTTAGGCAAAATCTGCCTCAAATCTGTGGCATCTGGTTGTGCAGTCCCAACCATTTCATGTAAAACTTCTAAAAAGGATGTCTTGTTCCATTTAGTACCACTGTCTGGTATTTTCTCTAGATCTAATTAGACATTAAACCCCTCTTTGTCTACATCATATGCATTGAATTATGTCAACATTTAAAATAATGTTGACATAATTTTAAAACTGATCCTGCTGATTTGATTTCTTACATTGGATGATGTCTGCACCAATCAGTCCTGCCTAAAATTGTGTAGGTCTCCCTCATGCCACCAAAACAGCTCTAACCTCCAGAAGATCTTTGAAGGTGTGCTGTGGAATCTGCACCAAGGTGTTAGCAACTCTTCAAGTCCCGTAAGTTGTGAATGAGAAATGGGGTCTCCATGGATCACACTAGTGTGCACTAGTAAGCTAACACATTCCACAGATGCCCATTAAAGGCACTTTTGGCAAAACACTGTACTTTCTGATTTTAATCATAGCAGGCAAAAACATTTTGAGCAATTTGTGCTACATTAGCTCTTCTGTGGGATCACATCTGGTGGGTCAGCCTTTGCTCCCCACATTCATCATTTAGCCTTGGGTGCCCATGACCCTGTTCATGGTTCACTGGTTGTCCTTCCTTGGACCAGTTTTGGTAGGTAACCACTTCATGCTTGGGCACCTGAACCATTATAACAAGGGGGAGGTGTCTTGTTATAACAACAGCTGAGATGTAGAGCGCTGCGCTTCCAACCTGGACATGTCCCCCCGACATTAAAAATGCTTCAGGCGCCCACGCTTGCCGGGAACACCCCACAAGACCTGCCGTTTTGGACACTGACCCAGTCTTCTAGTCATCGCAATTTGTCAAAGTGACTCAGATGCTTATGCTTGGACATTTTTCCCGCTTCCAACACTAATGGGATTAATAAACTTCCAACACCAATATACTGTATATCCCCCCAGTTTACGGGTGCCCTTGTTACAAGATAATCAATGTTATTCCTTTCAGCTGTCAGTGGTTTTAACTTTGTGGCTAATTGGTGTATATAAATGATTCATTTTCATGGCATTTCACCAGTTCTGTTCAACATGAGCCTGTTTCGAATGTAAATAAAACATGAAGGCCACACCATTTCCAAGATTCACGAGCTAAAAAACATGAAGGCCATGCAATTTTCTAGATTCACCAATTAAGAAACAGGAAGGCCATGCAATTTCCAAGATTCACCAATCCATTAATCCGAGAGCGTTTTTGTGCATGATATTGCTCCGGAGTGATTCAAATTTGGTATGCACTTTCTGAACCGGTCTGCTTCTGTAGAGCCATCACCCTGGGGTGTGCAGTCCCACCTCGGTGCCTAAGGCTACATCACCCCTGCCTATAACATGATCCCTCTTTTTACTCATGATTGACACGGCCCGCAGTCCCACTGGAGCACTGTGGAGATTAAGCGATTTGAGGCACGCACAGTCGCCACAATGGCTGCTGGATGATTAATTCTCCCATCCTGATTAGGATCTTCAGAGGAAGTGCTTAAAATACAGTACTTGTGACTAATTTTATCTCATGGCACACACCCACAAAAACCGGGGCCCAGGCGAGTTATTCATGTCATTGCTCCGACACTGCATGCCTGAGTAAACACCATAATTAAGACCCAATTTTCCTAACCTGACCTTGACAATATTTAGTGCTACGCCGTTACCTGCATTTAATTTCTCTACACTTACCGTGCTTGAAAGAAACTCTCAATTACCAAATTATCTACATATTAATAGGACATTATGTGTGCCACTGGGGGCGTGCCACCCTTGTGTTATGCTTCATAATAGGCCCTGTACATCCGAATGATCAGCCAGAATCAGTGTAAGTACAAATTAAAGGAAAGAGACAATGCTAATATACTAGTGTGAGCTGAACATCACTGAACAACACTTTCATGCTAAAATGTATGATCCTCTATGTGATCAACGAAATATACAGAATATACACAGAATAGTCACTTTATTAGAAACTCCACCCTTGTACTTTCACTCAATGGCCACTTTATTAGAAACCACTCTTGTACTTCTACTCTCACCAGACCATTTTTTAGAAATCCTTCCCTCGTATGTCCACTCATTGGTCACTTAATTAGAAACCCCACCCTTGTACATCCACTCATTGGTCACTTAATTAGAAATCACTCTTGTACATTCACTCATTGGTCACTGTATTAGAAATCGCTCTTGTACATCCACTCATTGGTCACTTCACTACAAAGCAATCTTCTACTCCCACTTACTGTACCCTTTATGATCTCTGTAATTACAGGTTCATTACATCCACCTTCATGGCATGTGTAAACACTTGGTTCCTGTGTTTAGTATATCCAGTATCCTGTGTTTAGTCTATACACACTGTATATACACACACATATATATCCAGAACTTCCTCACATAGAAATGTGTATTTGGATGCCTGAATGCTAGTGTGTTAATACCTGATCTATAAAACATGAAACCTGAACCTGAACTTCAGAAGAAGAATAACTTGATTTAATTTCCTTACTTCCATTCATTTTATGAACTTTTTTTTACACTGACACTTAAGTACAATCATAAAATCTTAAACTGCCTGCCATTACTTAGCAATGATTAATGCAGAAACGCACTGCTAAGCTGCTCAGCTCATTGTAGTGAGGGCAGAATATTTAATTACAGAGAATACAAAGAGTATACCACCTAACCAAGTCTGTTCGTGGCAACCAGCACTCAGCTGTCGATTGTTCAACTAGTTGCACTTTATGGGCAAAGAGTTCTACTGTAACAGGAAGACCAAGACTTGAGCTGTGTCCGAAAAGTGCACTTGTTCACTCGTTCACTATATAGTGTTTGCTATATAGAGGGCTAACTAGTGAACAAGGGGAGGTGACGTTTAGTTAATTTCGGACACTCGGGATGTTACGTTTTTACTAACTGTTGCTTAAATAGTGCGCCGGGTCTTGGCAATTTATATTTGTCGCATAAACACACGTCTCATCTCTCTAGTTCAGACACAGCCTGAACAGGAGGATTTTTTGTCCCAATTCGGCCCTGGATACTACTGTCCTCCGCGGAGAGAGAAAGAGAGAAAAAAGTGTGACGGAATCTCCTCCGTTTGAAGCCCCACTTTCCAGCCCCACTGTCTGAAAATATACAGCCAGGGGAGTGGTCTCTGGGGAAAATCTACAACTGTGCATCAACAGATGGACTACAGTCTCTAACTATACACCAGCAAGACGGAACTTCTGTACAAAGCAGGGGTTTCTAATAAAGTGGCCAGTGTGTGTCGGTACATAGTGTGACCACAGTGACAATGTCTTTTTTTCAGACCGGGTGCTGCTTTCCCTCAGTTTTGCAGTTTCTGAAAACTCTGTAATGACATTTTTTAAAGACAGAGTGCCCTGGGTGAACATTTTCTTGTCACGGTATAATAAAGGCTCAAATGGAAAATTAATGGTCAAAACTTTATGATCGGCCATTTAAACTGACATATGATGCCTGTGACATATGATGTCTCTACTCAGCCAGTGGGGCGGGGAGATGTTTTCACACAGGGCAAGCACATGCACGCACACACACACACAGACACACACACACACACACACACACACACACACACAGACACACACACACACACACACACACACACACACACACACACA
>JBBJLR010000042.1:24491501-24526203 GCA_037577145.1 Brachypetersius gabonensis | reverse complement strand
ACACACACACACACACACACACACACACACACACACACACACACACACACACACACACACACACACGCGCACACAGAAACAACACTCTACACACAATTGACTTTCTGTCAGCACGTTTTGCTGCTGCTGCAAGACTTGACATTTAATGATCTTTAGACAGAGTGATGTCACATTTATCAGTCTTCATCAGAGCGGACAGATGCCAGTCCTCCAGTACACACACACACACACACACACACACACACACACACACACACACAGTGCCATATGTATAATGTATATTTACCATATGTATATATATATATATGGGTATATGTATGTGTATAAAATTGTTCAGTGTAACCATTTGACAGATCTTGACAAGGGCTAAATTCTGACGACTAGACGACAGTCTGACAGTTCCCAGAACAGCAGGTTTTTTTGTTACTCAGTGGTCATTACCTCAAACACTTAACGTAAATGTGAATAGATATACATGTTTGCAATTTACCATCCAAATTCTCCAAATCTACTGAAGATCAGTCAGAAGCTATTGATGGAACTGAACGATTCATGCGATGGCTGGAAAGCATCAAGAAGTCAGGAGACAAACCTGTGTTCCTCTAACTGTGTTTTTGAACCAACAATATTGTTATAAAATGTTCTTCTATGTTTACTTGCATTTGTTGCTTTAAGAGAAAAAAGTTTTTTTTAGCTGCTTAAAGGAATATTTCAGTGGTAAATCTAATTTATTTTTCACACTCACAGATGTAGTCAGTTAGGGAGGATGTGATTAGTGCCTCTTGTTTAGTTTACGATTGCAGCTGAGAGGCTTATGTTAATAGTGGTGATGACCCACACTTCTCTTAACCCAGCTCAACTGAAACCACCCCCAGCTCTTCCTTACGGTAGTGTAAGCTTGTGGATGAGGTTTAGGACACAGTATGAACCGCATTCAGATGTTTGTGTGCGCAGTTAGAGCAGTTGAGAAGTTTTTTTAATGGAAATTATTTGGGTGACTTCAAGTGTTTTTAGCAGCATAAGTGTAAAGTGCCCATTCATCAAGTGAAGCTGGGGGCAGCCAGGAACACAGCACCCAGGGAGCAGTATCTTACTAAGAGTACCTCAGCGGTGCCCCTAGCAGTCCTGGGATTCGAACCTATGACCTTCTGATCGCAGGAACATCTCTCTAATCACTAGTCCACCAGCTGCCCCATGATTTTTTTCACCAGTACTAAACAAAAAAGTACAATTTGGCAAATACGACTGCACCCCCTCACAGCTGTTTCAATACAATTGCTCAACCCCTTTAGATAAATACAAGACCCCCTCACCTTTAACAAGTATGATCACCCCCCTCTCTGCTCAACCAGTTCTCCTCATATTGCCCTCCCACCCTCCAAAACCAACCATTAATCAACCCAAAATAACCAGTTTGATCCTCAGCCCCCTCAGTGGTCGACTATGCACTAGTGTTCCAGTGGTAACCCTAAAACAACAGAACGACCTACATAACAAGCTGATCTTTCCAACCTAACCTTAAACTTCAAGCCTCCCTTCATCTCAGTTTTTAGAGGTTTTAAGTGCTTGACAAAATACCTCTATACCAAGAGGTCATGGGTTCGAATCCTACCTTCAGCACAACATCACTGGGTTCCTGAGCAAGACCCTTAACCAACCCCAAGTTGCTCCAGAGGAACTGTCCCCTGTAGTTAGGGAATGGAAGTCGCTTTGGATAAAAGCAACTGCTAAATGCCGTAAATGTAAATTGTGCTGTTGTTGGGGGTTCTGCTTTGCGCTGGACAGCCTGTTTGTGTCCTAAAAGTGTACAAAACAAACATGCGCGCACACACACTCTTCCTTTTTCTCACATGCACCCATTTTCACTCTCTTCCATTCTTACTCACACCCAGTCACTCACTCACACAATCAGGACAATTAACCAGCATGGACGTTTACGGCCCAGATGGCACCGTGCTAATCCTAATCCTCCTAAAGCCAGTGAAGCCGCTCGCTTCAGCCAATTCAGCTTTTTTCTTGAACACTGCGCTCGATCCCATAAGAGTGTATTTCACCTCTTTTAACAGGCCACTGTAAGCCTTTCAGCGATATTCCTGTCACAATCCGAACAGTGCTGTCTATTACTGGAATCATTACGCTTTCTGTACGGGCTCATCCTGCTGCACACGTTCAAGTATATGGCTGTAAACAACGCCAATTAAAGGTCTGTGTGTGGCATCTCCTGATCCACCAGCTCAGTGGGATGTAATATATGCGCCCGACATGGTGGCATGATCAAAAAACAACCTACCATCTCTAAACGAAGGCCTGGCAACATAGACGTTATATTAATATGTTCATAAGTAATCATTACGCAAGACTCTTCTTCACACATTAACATTAATGCAGCACATTAGAGAGTAAAAATGATGGTTCAGCCAAACATCAGACTTACACAACCTACCTCTTAGCCCAACTGCAGTCAATCAGCAAATTCATGTTTGCTAATGGAAGCTTATAGTAGCTTTTAGCAGGAAAGGTTAGCACCATGCAAGCAGCCTGCCTAAATCATCACACACTTGCTTCCAAACATCATTTCAGCCTCATTTGCGGTTTCTGAAGCTGTTAAGATCAGACAGTTGGGTGAAACACTCAATGTCACAGTACCTTAATCAGTTAATAGACTCAAAATGGAATTAAAAAATGTAAAAAAGTAAACCACCCCCACATTTTTTGTTTACTTTCAGCAGCTTTTGACACATGGTTGGAATTCATAGCACACCTGTTGACCTAACTTGTTGATAGGTACTATGAACTGTAGAATTTTTATGCAGTTTTCAGTTTCAGTCTCTTAAAGCTCCAGCGCTAACCTCCAGTGCAATATATTAAAAATGATGTAAATTCGATTATACACTGAACAAGTATTTTAACACTGTGTTTCCACTGCTTGTGTGTAATATTCTGCCAATACAATACTTACAACGCAAACAGCATGAAACCGTGCTGGCAGTTAATCAAATTGTCGAGTACAGGAAAACAACACCTTATATGAAAGTTCCCCTGGTTTGTGTTGATGCTTGATATGTCAGACGTCCTGCCGAGCTTTGTTTGCTGTCTCTGTGTCCCGTAGAACCAAAGTAATTGTAATTTAAAAACAAGTAATAATAATAACTGCTACTTAAAAAATGGTGTCGCAAGCAAATGCCCATAAAGAACAAAAATGCCCAAATTTCTTTTATTGTAGGTCTTAAAAACGAAGAGAAACAAGATCTTTGAACCCAGGAGAACTTGGGTAGGACAGCAAACACTGGTTTTATACTGTTTTACACCATTTGTTATTGGCTGAAATGACTAATATACACATCTAAGAGTTCTAAGGGTTGAAACAGATTTAAATATCCATTTTCAGTTATTTCACATTGCCCTTTTCCCATGTTGAGTGCGTATATTTGATCAATACGCTACCAGGCCTGACCGGAAGTCAGCTTTAGTTCAGTTTCAGGAAAACATCAAGGGCTCTCATTTTCTACAGCAACTTTTCAATTAAAAAAAAAGTAATAAAGGAAGAGCCCAGGAAGCTTGGAATTAAGCTTCAGTGGAGCAATTGTGCCCGGAATAGATTGGGCGGAAGGTTCAGCTTTCTATGGGCTTTATCAGTGAAGCTAAAGGGTGGCGAATCAGGGCCTAGGTGGCTTCCCCTGCAGATTTATGGGGGAATAATGCACCTTGGCCCGGCTTCCTCTCGCCCTCAACACCATATCCTATTAACCTTGGTAATGTTTATCAATTTAAGTATGGCCACTGGTGTAATATCGCTGAAATAACGTTATTGAAACATTGACCCCTTGGTTGCGACCCGAGGGTGCGATGTGATTGCTGAGTTGGAGGTTAAGACGAGGGCGAGTGGAGCAGAGGACACCCTAGGCATTACCTTCCCATTCTAGAGTCCTCCGCTCCTTTCGACACGGTATAGAGTCTGATAAAGGACACAGGAGGGGGTCCTACATGATAACTGCTGTGAAAAACTGGTCATTTCTGGTTGATTGCATCACCAGCTGGGAAATTAATTCCTGCCCGGTCTGGTTTAATCTCTGACGGAGGAAAAGAAATACTGCGAGAGTTAACACTTAAAAGTTTAGTGTTGTAATTAGGATTTTCTTGTATTAGGATCGTCAAGTAATTGGACAATTATATGATTCTCTACATCATGACATAAGGAATAACTTTTACATTCAGTTTAGATTCTGCATTTAAAGGGTTGAAAATAGTGTTGAGCAGCCAGCAAGGTCTCATATTGCGTGGATCTTTTTGAACCAGTTTTTGCATAATAGAGAAAATGTCAAATTTGCTATTTGTTGTATTTGAAATAACTTACGATCTATGGAATCATCATTCTATTAAACAAAATAGAAACAAAAAGGTTAACCATCGCAAACGGTTCCTCCTGAAATGGATCCTCCTAAAGAACAGCAAGGGAATGTAAAGCTGACATCAAGGCAAACAGGATCATTTAAAGAATCTCAAATACTAGACAAATGTTTCTTGGTGACTCTATCTATGTTATACTGTATCTGTGTTGCTAAACCTCAAGTGAATTTTGATAGTTAAATGACCTCATCATTCCAATGAATATCTAGTGGCAGTAAACATAGCACAAGAGATGATGCATGTTTGGAACATTTTTGTTCAATACGGTCCACAATAGTGTCAGTTTTCAAACTCTCCATTCATATTTTCTATAGAATGTCCCACTCGTTTAATCCTAAGTGTGAAAAAATGAATACTGAAAGAATTAAATAACCACTGGGTACATTGAAGGCATATTGGAGAGCTTTAATCATTCTCCATTAGAACTGCACTGTGATCAGAAATGCAGGACATCTATAATGTAATGGTGCTGACCAGCTGCAATTTCAAATTCAAACTATGTGGTGTAAATAATGCTTGAACGGTTAACTCTGCAAGTTATGCAGAAAATCATACGTAATGACTGAATAATTCAATACTGACCACAGGCTAGTGTTTCTTTACTGATTAAACCTCATGACTGTTTAATAGAAACAGAAGAGAAACATTAGTGCCAGTGGGAAACTGAATGTTTTAGGCGTTGTACAGAAATGAAAACACAACCAGGCAGAAATGCAGTCTGAAGGCAGAGAGAACCAGAGCAAGAGTATTTAATCTTTTTATGTTTTTATTAGACATGACAATAAAGCTGAATTTGAACTTAATCTTGGTGAACTGTCTCTTTAGATTTTAGAGTTGGTTTGTGCAGCTCTAGATGTGAGTCATGTTTGATGTTTAGAGTTGATGTTGTACTGGTCTGGACTCTCCAGGATGTTTCTCCACCGTTCGCCTCATGAAAGGCTCAGGTACCCTCCAGAATCGTGATTAGGATGAGGGGCACATCCATAAGAAAATGGGTGGATGAATGGAAGGATGGATGAATGGAAGGATGGATGAATGGATAGATGGATTGTCCAGTTCTAAATGGATTGTCCAGTTCTAAACAAAACACCACTGGAAGGTCAACAACTGGGAAGTCAGTCTGTTCGGGATGAAGACAAATTACAGTGTGATTTTTTTATGATGCTAACAAATGTGTCTTTAACACTGTGAGAAACGTGGAGGTGCACCAGGACATGACTAAATGTGAATTGGGTTATGTGTTCATTGCATTGCAAAAAAAATAAGTCAAGAACTCAAAGAAAACATTAAATCTTGAAAGACCACAATATCAAAAGTAGCTCAGACAGAAAAAAACTTTCTGCTGGTTCAACTCCATGGATGTGGTTTTGGGACAACTGACCATAAACTGTAGGAGAGAATTGCTTTGCTGATGCCTCAGAAACCAGACAGAGATACACTCGAAAATAAAGTGTGCTGCAAATGTAATGCCCTCACAGTACGGTTTAGATACAGCGCGGTTTGGGATTGTTTACCTGTGTAAGGTCTCGGCCTTGTGGTGTGGTTTAAGGACTTTTATTTTGGAACTCTGGGAGTATGTTTGGGTGATAGTCACTGTCAGCTGTCTGGTATTTAGTATAGGTGATCTATTTCTGATTGGTTCTTGTCTGAGTGTGTGATGTATTTAAGTGCTGTGAGTTTTGTCTTTGTTGCTGGTTATCCCTCACAATTATCCCTCACGCTACCCGCTCCTCTCGTGTCTTTAATGCATTGATGTTTTGTGAGATGTAGAGTCTGTGTCTTTGTAAATAAAACACCTTCAGGGGAACCTGCATTTCCCGTGACACCCTGGACCTTCTGGTAGCTCTTGAGATCCTCAGAGCTTGACTGTGTAGCTCTGGATGTGAGCTGCTTTAAATCTTTAAAGTTGGACTGTCCAGCTCTGGATGTAAGTAGTTTTTTCAGAGCTTGATTGTGCTATGAGCTATGAACCCACTTAGACCTCCCACAAAGCAGTGCACTGCTGCTGCACAAAAACATGAAAGTGGGTCTTATTTCCTTTGACTAATCAGTAATCAATGATCTACTTTGCCTGGGTGACCAAGAGTCCAGAATTATGACTGATTGTTAAGATCTGGATGCGAGTTGTTCTTTCAGGACTATTGGCCTGGATTGTTCAGGAGTGCTCTGAACAATCCAACCCAATTCATCTGAAAGAATTGAACAATCTAGCCCTATAGATCTGAAAGAGCTAATTAATTCAGAACAATAAATCTGCAAGAACTGAACAATCTTGGACTATAGGTCTCCAAGAACTGAACAATCCAGGACTATAGATCTGCAAGAACTGAACAATCCAGCCCAATAGATCTAGATGTGATCTGTTCTTTCAGATCTACTGGGCTGGATCTGCTGAGTTGTATTGTTAAACTTTGAATGTGAGATGAGTAAATATCAATATATCCTTGTGAATTCCATCTAGAACAGTTTTTATTAATAGTATTTATCATAAAGAGATAAGGTCCCCACAAAGGGTTAAATATGTACAAAAAACACGTTAATATCCTACACACAGTCTCGAGAATCTGTAAATCGTTGCTACTCCCCATCCACTAGAACTCCATGTAGAATATGTAGCACTACCTCATCACAGGGCCAGAGCAATAAATTGAGCCTGATGAGCAATAGGAAGACACCCCCCCCCCCCTCTCTCTCTTCCCCTATCCTATCCTGGCCCATCTTTCCCAAGGCTCCACTGGAGTCATGACTGCACCTCAGCTGCAAAATCACTTAATAACTTAATGATCTGAAAGTCGAGGAAATGGGTCAGATGAGGCGACTTGCACTGCAGGACAGCCACATCGGGTTTGACCAGTATTCAAAAGTATAATATGGCACCAAAGGACTGATTTACAGCTCTGATGCTGTATCCCACCATAGTCACAATTTATCTCCATGAATGCTGAATCATTGAAGCTCCATGAATAGATGTGTTAAAGGAGCAGGTGTCCTATACATTTAGTTCCCATGTGTTTAGCTTGCGATTTCATTTGAAAGGCTTCAATGCCATCATTTTTCTGTTTAAGCCATAAATGTCTGTGGTTATTGTTTTTGAGTTACATAACATAATTACTTGAATGAACTATGGTCTGGCTGGTCCTTGGGCAGTACAATCACATTTACCCTCAGAGACCTTTCTACCATATAACATTCTTCCCAAATTAATCAACAGGAAAGTGCAGCTTTTGACAACTTGAGGGCTTTTTAATATTATTCAACCCTTAGAAAAGATCCGTGCTTAACAAATAGTAAATTGTCGTCATATGGCCAGTCATTTCCTTATATGGAAGTTCTCCCAGTTTGTGTTGATGCTTATGGCCTCATACGTCATGCTGAGTTTTGTTTGGTGTTCCAGTGTCATGTAGAACCAAAGTTGTCATTAAAAAACATAATAATAATAATAATAAATGCTATTGGGGTAAAAATGGAGTCACACACAAACGCAATGCACACATTTCTTTTATTTAAGGTTTTAGAAACAAACGGAAAAAGGTATTTGAACCCAGGAAAACTTCCAGGAAAGTCTCTGCCCACAAGTAAGTGGGAAAACTTAGAGGGAGGGGGTCCGGAGAGTGGCTGAGCGAAAGAGCTCAGTAGGAAAATAAACACCGGCTTTAGACTGTTTTACACTGTTTAAATGTTGATGTCAGATTTTACTAATACGCTCTGAGTTCTAAGTGTTGAAACAGATTTAATTATCCGTGCTCCTTCCAGTTATCTGTGGCTTTTCAGAGATGTTATAAAGTTTTAGTTTAATTCAGTTACCTTTGGGTGAAATTCAGTTTTTTTTTTGGGGGGGGTGTCAATAATAAAAGTTCAGAGACACATTCTGTGAAGACCCATACCTACTCTATTTCTGATTGATTCTTATTCTGCCCCTAACCATCTATGTGAATGTATCCTGCAGAGGAGGTTGCTGGATTGCCATCGTAAAGTGTCTTAGAGCAAAAAGCTTAAACAAATTTCAAGGATGTAAACAGTTTTCAAGGATGTAAACCTTTTTCAAAAATCATAGTTGGTTCTGGGAGGGCTGAGTCATGGGGAATGAGATGAGAATGATGCTATCCGAGTTGTCAAAAGCTGGAAAAACACTCCTAGATCCTGAGCTTGGCACACTTACAGTAGTAAAGATTGACGAGTGACAGATCTAAAAGGTCCGTTTTTGTAAAGTAGGTCCATTTGAAATGTCTGCATGGTTATTTCATGATTTATTCTCCAGTTCCAAAACAAACCAATTGTTTAGTCTTGTCCTGGTTAAGACAGTCTTCGCCATGCTAATATAATCTGAACATAAAAATGTCAATGTGACAAGTTAAAAATTACACTTGGCTTTAGGGGAAAGGCAGTCATAAGGATTGCATACATACCCTGTATTATGTAAAAAAAAAAAAGTTAATATTCTTTTTCAGTGTGGTTTAAATAGTAATAAGCTGTTATTTATTTCATTCTTTACTTTACAAATGTTTCATGATCCAATTTCAATGATCGGCAAAGTGGGCTAAATCTGGTGATCTGCAATTGATTGCTCTTGCCTCCACCCACATAATTGGGGAGAATCGAGGCATTTTCCTAATTTAATCCTAATGGCTGTTAGTGTATACATTTAAAAAGTTGTAGGGAATACGTACATTTATGGCTTATAAAAACATATAAAAGTGTGAAAATGCGTGGACGAGGTCTGCTGGCTAGTAGCGTTTAGCCACATGTTGCCGCCATTTCATGTGTTTTGTGTACATTTGTAATTGGAAGTTGCTAAACACAGTCTTGTTTAGAAGAGTTTGTAACCATAGCTTTAAGAACCATATTCTTGTGTAATTTCAGCAGTTGATATTGTGACCTTGAGTTAACCACATCTGCTCTAAACAAAAACGCATAAATTGTGAAAGTAGCAAGCTGTTACTGATTTATGGTATATGTTTAAAGTACCTATGGTGGAAGAAACATATTTTATTGGTGATAAATATTTGTTTGCCTTTCAACGTTAGTAACTGACTGCTTTGTCCTTTTGTGTTAGAAATGTAAATGTGTTTTTATATATTTTGATATGTTTTGAAATTTTTATCTTCTGTTCCCCCCCATGATTTACTGTACACAAGAAGGACTGCTATATGCTCTGACAAGCACTTAAAATGTGTATTGTTGTAAAACATAATGTCATCGAATGTGACTTGAGTAAAAGTTATCGGTGAGGAAACACCACTTTATCACTCTTGTGATTTTTCTCCCCATCCTTTCAGGGGCGTAACATCAACTGTCACTGCTCAGCGGTAGGACGTTTATTTTGGTAAGATTAACAAACAGAAGAAAAGAACACCAATAAAGAATTAAACCCCCCACCCCCCTTAAACAATCCCCTACACCTCTTTAAAAATTTAATGAATTGTTAGGGGTATTACACTCTAAGGTCCAGTTACGCACACCCACATTAAGCCTAGGCTCATCACTGGCACTGCAGTTCAGTCCATGACTAAACCTAAAAGAGTAGTAAAAGTACAATTTACACAGTTTTTTTTTTTTTTACCTCTGATGTAGTTGCTCCACCAAGACTTATTTGAAGGCCAAATTTAGCCTCTTCTTTAGCACTGAAGTCTATTGTAACTACCAAACCCTAGAGGTCAGATGTCCCACAAATACCCCAAATCCATTAAAGTACATCATCAGATCTTCTTTCAATCTGCTCAAGCCACACCTAGCTCTTCATCACAGTTGCATGAACTTGTGAACACCAGCCCCCATGTTGTCCGAAACAACTATCCATAGTGAAAAATTCCCTTTCATTTTTGCAGTTCACAGCTTCCTAAACTGCAAAAAGGGTTAAGAGACCTTTTTTGGGGTGTATTTGTACATAAATGTCTTGGTTGTCCGTTTCTCTAAAATTGTTTCTGTCAAAATCTCATCAGAATCAGAACACAAAGAAAAGAACAATGAAAAATATAAAGTCTTTATCAAACAAACAAATGCTGGGCTATTAACACCACAGACAAGTGACACAGTTGAGTGAATGACTAGCGACATGGTTAGGAGTACTGTATGTTATTGCATGTAATAGAGATCTATAGTAGATCAGTAATATTGATGCAAGTAGTGATACTGTAAGAGTATTGCTCATAATAATAATAATGAGATATTACTCCATTACATTACTCCAGCAAACCAGAACGACAAGACGCATCACTTCCAAATGTTTATTTCCAGGTCTTTTTCTCAGCATCATTAGCACAATTAGAGGTGGTAGCGCCTCTGTTGCGCGTACAGCTGTCACCGGAGCACTGTTTGTTTTCCGTGTCGCAGCCTCACAAGAGGCGACAGGGAGAAGGGTGAGAACTGCCCTCTGTTTAACGTCTTGCAGGCGTATGCCAGAGAGAGCTAAACCTGATAGATAGATGGCGAGGGCGTGTGTTCGTGTGTGTGTGTGTATCTATTCCTGTCTGGCGGATTGGTGGATGGTGCGCAAGGCTGTGTTTTGACAGGAACCATGCTGGGCCCGGGCTAATCAGTGGGGAGAGGACGTGTTGAAGCATCTCTCCTTTGTTCTTTAATGTGGTATACGCCGATGTGTCTCACATGCCATGAGACTAAAAGCCTGTACATGCTGCATAATGTCAACGTTTTCCTTTTCATAACAATCTCCTGAAAGGCCTGCTGAGCTCTCATGTCATTGCACCTTAAATGGCACTCATCACTGACAATTAACTGACATTGGTGCACCGTTGTGTACCAATACCAGTTCTGCAAGCATAGACAAAAAAAAAAGAAATGAATTAAAAATTGCATAAGCAGCAAGACAAACAGCACTGGCTGTAGTTAGATAAAGAACAGCTGAGTATGCTTAAATACATCTTTAGTACTTACATAAAGTGTTTGATTTTTATTGTTTTTATATATTGTGAAATGTCTTTCTTTTTAGTAATATTTTTCCCCAGTGGCTGATCATCAGGTACTCATGAGTTTCAATACCAGTAAACAATCAGTTTTATTATTTGCAACAATTTCTCACTCATAGTCCAATGAACCAAAATGTATGCAATTCTAAAGTTTTTGCAAAGTTTAAATTTTATGCAAATTGTAAGCAAGTTCTTAACCTTTTGCCGAAACCGTGTGGATCCTGAATTAATTTCTGAACTTCAAGCAGATTCTAAACATTTCCTGATTTTCGATCTTTTTCATCCACATTTTTAGTTAATGCCAATGATTGTTAGCATGGTCTCCCCCAACACAACGCTGTCAAATCAGGATGCTGAAAAAGTTTCCTCCAAGAAACGTTCAAGAGACATTAATCTTTTCAAACTCCTGCTGACACTCTAGAATTCCAAGAGTTAATACATTTTTTTTTTTTGGCTTTTACAAAAATCCTGTTTCAATTAAGCATGCCCCGCTCATTAGAGATTAGGAGAATTGCACATGATTAAAAAGTGATGCTTGGAGTGCTCAGGGGTCTTGCTGCAGTCAGAAATGTCAGATAGACTTAGGGCGAAAACATATCAACGGCAAACAAATAAGTCGCCCAGGCAATTGAGCCAGAAACAAGCTGTAAATAACTTCCTCCTGCTGTAGCAACACCACCACACAGCACAGGAGAGAGGAGCAGAAAATAAGCCACCAGCCAAATTCTGGGGCAGCTAAGCTGGGCAGGAGCCAAGAACAGCCGTATCACGTAATTTATCACTGATGCAAGGGTCGATAATTTAAAGCGGGATGTCTCAGAAAGCAAATGATTAGGCTCGGTGAGGATGGAGGAGATTGCAGAAACAAAACGGAGGATGCTGCACGCGAGTAGTGAGGCAGCCCACACATATGCGATGCCAATTTGCATTTTTCCACAATGCACCACGGAGCTGCTCTACTCCAACCACTCAGATCAGTTTACCAAACCTGCTGCAACACAAAGGTTACTGTCACGTTTGCCCATCTCTTCTCCCAAGCACTCAAGGCAGGCACAAAGGCAGGCGCAAAGGCAGACGCAAATAAACTTCTTTATTTAAGTAAAGCTCGAGGGCCATAAACAATACTCAAAATGGAAAGGAAAATGGAGAGCATACAAAGTACTTCTGTATGATGGTGGACTGACAACTAAGGTCCAGCTGAAAACAGACAACCAATAAACACAAACATTGCATCTTCTGAGCACACCAGTCAGCTGAAACACATCATGTTAATAAATATAAGGCCGTGGTTTTCAGCCTTCAGAATAAAAGTCCCCAAAACAAAGAACTGAAAAATGACAGCCTCCAACATTCACAGTTACAAACTGGAAGGGCCTTGACTCAGTTAATGCCAGTGATACCAGTGATACCTGAAGTCTGTTGTGGTTTGATACTAAATCTAACTCTTAATTCATCGAAAAAAATTTGAGAGATTTGTTGAATTTCAGTTCAGCCAATACTGAACTACTTGGTGTTTGTAAGGAGAGATGTTATTCACATTTGGTATTAATACAAAAATGTTGTGTGTACAGTCTTGTTTAGTGGAATTAAAAAACACCATTTGCATTCTCTGCACTTTTTGGCCATTCTTGAAAACATTTGTGAAAAGTGCAAATTAATTAAAACATTTTTTAAAAGCTTATTACCACTGAATCGAAGTCCGAGCCCCTAGTAAGCCAAGGGTGACAGAGGCAAGGAAAATCTCCCTAAAGCTGGAGGAGGAAATCCTGGGAGAAATCAAGACTCAGAAGGTGAACTCATCCTACCCTGGTTGGTAGTGAGAGAGAATAAAAGATTATTGCTATTGAGATATATAATATTAAACAAGAAACATAATTTGACAGACGCCTCCATTGCGCTATAGAGTCTGTAGTTAACAGTAGTGAGATCAGTTTGAGTCTGTAATTAACAGCAGCAGCTTGGAGTCTCGGTATGTAGTAGTAGCTTTGCTGCGATTGGCAGCACATGTAAGTGATCCGTGGTAGTTGAATTAGTCTAAAGTACAGAAGAGCAAGAGACCATGATGATGATTGATTTGGTCTGCAGTATAGGTGAGCAGGAAACCCAGACATTAGTCGATGAAGCTGAATGGGTGGGCAGCCATTGCTCTCAGAGAAGACATACAAACTGTCCACCAGACAGGTAGGCAGTCGTCCAACTGAAAAAAAACAACGAGTGCTGTCTGTATGAGTTTACACGGTGCAAAATAAAAATGTAGAGAGCAAAAAGTGCCTCCAGCAGACCTGGCTTTAACAGCTCAGCTATGAAGGACAGAGCCGAGGGGTATCACCAACATCTCATGTGGTGGGATGACAGCACTAACATCTTACTTCAATTTACCCTATAAACTCCTAAATCTGCACCAAATTTTTATTTCTGAAAGCAATTCCTGACTAAACAGGTTTTTAGCCTAGACTTAAAAACTGAGTCCTGAACATTGACCAGAAGATTATTCCAAAGCTGCGGGGATTATTCCAAAGCTCTTCTTCCTGATGGAGCTTTCATAATTCTTGTGATCTAAGTGAGTATGAAGGTTTGTAGCTACTTTTACTGAGGTACTTATACCTAGAGCTTCATGTGTCAACATAGAATTTTGTGATCACTACTGGAATTTGCCACTGTAGTCTTAGAGATATTGTGACTGGGATTCTTGGATCTAGTAAGAACTCTAACAGCCACTTTCTGGAATAGTTTGTTAGTTTGTTTAGATTCCTCCTGGAATATCCTGACAGCAGGTCATTATAGTAATCATTTTACAGGTTTAACACTGATTACATTGTCAGCGGCTACTTTCTTTAATTTCAAGGCAAAACTGCCATTAAAGTACAAATTATTTTGAAAATATAATAATAAATAGTTCATTCGTGTATTTAGATTGACCATCCTTTTTTACACCCTCTATACTTGTCCAAAGATTTGCTTTCAGTTTCAGTTTTTTTTTTTTTTTTTGCTTCTTACTGTCTCACCCTCCACTGTTTTCTTAATTACAGCTTCTGGAACTGCTGCATATTTTTTCAGACTCACAGTAGTTAGCTGTTTTCTTAAAGTGGATGGAAACATCTGTAGACCTTTTACAATTCAAAGGAACAGTAGTTCTTCCGATTGCTGGTTATCTGATGGTCACAGGTTTGGTCCACCAGGTTTTGCACGGTTGTTGGAAGTCACTGTGTCATCACTTTTCATCATTTTTTGAACTCCAATTAGGAAAGTTCTTGCATTTTATTTCAAAAGATCCAATCCAAAGACCTACATGTTGTTTAAACAGCAAGAACAACCAAATAGATGTTTGAAATGTGGATCACATTTCCTAACTTATATCAGTGTTTAGCTTACCACCTTACTATCATTTACATCAACAGCTTTCTCTGTCAAATTTGGACAGTTCTTTTTAAATCAATGTGACAAAGCATCCATGGTTGATCATTCAGTTTTGCATTATGTAAATGAAGATCCACTGCAGTCAGGAATGCCTGTATTGTCAGTGAATGCTATGGGAAGAGCTTGTGCTCGAAGGGTATTCCAGGAACTGTTTGAGTTTACATTTTGTGGAATGTAACTGTCAAAGTAGTGGACACAGTAGTGGAATTTGACACTGGTGGACATAAAGAACGGATAAATTTGACACTGATGGATTTCATGTAGTACTTAAGGTTGGAAGTTTTTGGGTAATTGTCTCCTGCTCTTCTGAAACTGGAAAATATCTCTCACGTAAAGCCCATTTTGATTTGATTAAGCGGTAAATCAGCGGGTGGTCTCTAACTTTTGAATTTTGACAGTCATAAATGGCTATTTTGAGTGCAGTTTCAGACTGACTGTAGTATAATGCAATATGTAATATCCTCTCGAGTATGGTCAGTTGTAAAGTTAATAGGCCTTAGTCTGGATACAGTGGCATTAAAATGAGTCTTATTATCGCAGGGCATGACATCAAGTTCTGAACTCTTTTTCCAACCCAGGAAAACTTGCTTCATTAGACGAGGGCAGCCGATAAAGTAGGGGTCGATGATGTGTGTGGATGGGATTTTTTTTCACACATGGAGGAGCAGAATCCATCCCTCAGCTGGAGGGAGCTGTCTGAGGTAATGGAGCACAGTCAGGAGGGTGGAGAAGCATCCCAGTCCCAGCGAGGGGCTGCCTGACGTCCGCTGACCCGATCTTTCTGTGTCCGGCCTCCACGGTGCGCTGAGAGAGCTGCTGACATTTGCTGTGTTTCCTCTCCCTGCAGGAACATCAAGGGTTGATAGGAAAGAGCGTGCAGGCTGGAACAGCACTGACACATCCCACAGAGTCCCAGAGAGAACTCTTAGATTTCGTACTCTCAGCAAGACACATTCTTCTGGTCCAGTCGTAGTCGAGAATAATTTCAGCCAGAATCCTTTCGGCCAGTATGTCCAGATGCACAATTCCAAAAATGATGTAAATAAAGCTCAGTGTTGGTCACAGGAACAAGCATGTTAATTATTCCAACACAGATCGACACCAACAACTAATGGGTTAACAGCCATAACATGAATATCACATGAATATCACTGGTAGTACAGCTACTTAGATTGGTATGCACTAACATTAGCTGAGATACCAATATCATAGTGGAAACAGAAGCTGAAGAGCATTTTTTCTCTGTGGAATGTAAGTGAAATCTCCTATTGGCGCTTGTCAAATTAACCCCCAACAACGCATATGTTTCTCAATGCACTTTTCATGAATGATCGCCACTTTATTTGAAACATGCATATTGGATCTACTTCACAAAGAAGTTCATAATGTGTCCTATTATATATTCATACTTCATTGGTACTTGTCTGACCACAGGGAAACTGGTGACCAAGTATCACACTAGGTAAGGTCTGTTTCATTGCAGTTTTTCTCACTGATGCGTGTGTCTCACGCTCAATGTGTGAGAGTTGGCAACCCTGTAAAAAGTTGTAAGTAGAACAAAAGACCCTGTCAGCCAAGCCAAGTTTAGTTTTTTTCTAAAACTGCCATTTCTAACCAAACCCTTAAAGCTAGATGAAAATAAACATTACCACTGAAATCAGCGTGCCGAGATTAGATAAGAAACACTACAAAATGTTATCAGTGACACTGACAGGGTTGTGAAAGGTTGTGGTAAAATATCAATGCAAGAGTGGCTAGAGAATGGTTAGCACAGACAATAAAAGTGGAGGTATGAAGTAGGGGCTTCTAATAGGTAAAGGTTTTTTTGTCATGCATGAAAACATTAGCGCACAGCATGCAGTGTGAAATTCTTCTCTGCATTTAACCCAGTCCCCTGAGTGAAGCAACACAGTGCCCAGGGAGCAGTGTGTAGGGATGGTACCATTATTCAATGGTCCCCCAGTGGTCCTGCCGGCAGTCCTGGGGTTCGAACTCATGACCTTCTGATTGCAGGGGAAACTAAAAGGCCACCAGCTGCTCCATAAAGGCTGATGAGTGTATTTTGTATAGTCTTTGCAAGTGTCTGCGCTATGTCTGTGGAATCTGTTTGGTTCATTGGTTTGATCATCTTTGTTGAGCCATGGAAAGAGCTGTAGTGGCTGGAGGAGAGAGGCTCCACAGCTGTTGTCATCCCAATCCTTGGAGGGTGATTCCGTTTCATCTGGTTGATCAAGCATGGTGCTGTGTTTCATATGCAGCCTGGGAGTCCTTCACCGCCGGGAAGCCGCACTCACACCTGCAGACCGCTATTACCCACCTTATCCATCATCCATCATACTGCTCTCAAAGCATGCCAGGGTCTCTCTGACAAAGACGTGAGAGGGGAAAGAAACGGCTGGCCTACTTAAAAGGACCAGGACCTCATCTCCCCGCCTTGTTTTTATATCACAGTGTACGGCACTGCAATGGCCACAGTGTTCTCTGGGTTACGAATAGAGATTTCAAGATTGTGCATTTCTTTTGTTTTCTTGCATTAATAACGTGATTGTCCTTGTTCTGAATACTCTGATTTAAGACAAACGTTATATTTAATTATTACCTCTACGTTTAAGTCCTTTTTCAAACATTTCGTCACTTCTTCAATTTCCCCTGAAACAAGAAAACCATATCCTTTCTTGCTCTGATGAAACAGAGGCTGATGTAAAGGTCAACATCCAGGCATTTCTGTGTTTCCTTTTCTTCTTAGAGATCTTGGAGAAGTTTTTGTTTTTTATCGTCAAGTTTTTTAACCTTTTTTCACCAAAAAAAAGTTGTCAAGGGGCACAAATGGCACAAAGAAAACATTCTCATTTGCAAACACATTTTGTAAAGCTATATTTCTACATTTAAAGGTTCAATAGTATACAAAACACTTCTCTTGGATGAAAATGTGTTCTCATACAATAAAGGCTTTAAAGCTATGCTTTAAAAAGGAATAGTTATTTAAGAAGGGTTGAAAGAACCTTTATTCATAATTCATGGTCTGGAAGAGTCCTTGAAGTGGTAAAGAACTTTTACATTACTTTTTTTGAAGGTTCTCTGGTTCTTTCCATACAAACCTGGTTCTGGATCAAAGTAAAATGGTTCTTTTATGGCTCTGCCTCACAGAACATTTTGGGCACACATATTTTTAGAGTGGACCCTTTGGTGCGTGTAACTCTTTAGAACAATAGAGTGAATAAATGGTCTGAAATATCCACCAAACTTACACACACACACACACACACACACACACACATGAAGTCACACTGTCTATGTAACATCAACTGACTTTGTATTGCATTCAGCAGCTAAATGAAAGTAACAAGCTGGGGGGTCTTATAAGTAAGTAAGTAAAGTAAGTTCATTTTATTTATATAGCACTTTTTTAAGTCAACAAATACAAAATGCTTTACAATAGCAATTACATAAAACACACATAAATGGCAACAAACCAATAATAAATTATGTATAATACAGTACTATGTCTCAGTTGATTATTTAAAAGCTAAAGAGTGATTCTTTAAAATCTAAAGAGTATAAATATGATTATTTAAAAGCTAAAGAGTGATTATTTAAAAGCTAAAGAGTGATTATTTAAAAGCTATAGTGATTCTTTAAAATCTAGAGAATAAATATGATTATTTAAAAGCTAAAGAGTGATTATTTAAAAGCTATAGTGATTCTTTAAAATCTAAAGAGTATAAATATGACTATTTAAAAGCTAAAGAGTGATTATTTAAAAGCTAAAGAGTGATTATTTAAAAGCTAAAGAGTGATCATTTAAAAGCTAGAGTGATTCTTTAAAATCTAAAGAGCATAAATATGATTATTTAAAAGCTAAAGAGTGATTATTTAAAAGCTAAAGAGTGATTATTTAAAAGCTAAAGAGTATAAATATGATTATTTAAAAGCCAAAGAGTGATCATTTAAAAGATTAAAAAAGTCTTTAATTGCCCTTTAAACAAAGCAAAATAAATATCCTGTTCACAGCTTGCTCGTTAATTCGAGTGTATTCTTGTGAGAAATTCGACGAAAGTGCTCAATCTTTTCTTCAAAGCCTGCTTGGAGGACAAATCATGGGAATCACCAGAGAACGGCACACAACGTGGATGGGGTTCAGATGGAAAATAGATTCTTACCTCAAGATGTGTTCTCCAAGTCTCCGCTTGGGACGCAGATGAGGCCCCTTTAATGCGGCTAATGTATGATATGGAACGTCTCTGAAATCTAAAGGGGCACCGCCAGAGATGACTTCGCCTCAGTCATCCTCTAATAGTCATTGTCCTCACTTTAGAGAGGTTTGTTTGCTTACCTTTAGTGTGTAATAATAGCACGAGACTCTGGCGAATATTATTTATCTTGATGCTCATTATTCATCTCCACAACACACCTGAGGGAGCCGTTCCACCGTGAAACGAATGCTAATGATGCAGGCAGCTCGAAAGTTCACACCAAACTTTTTGTTCCTTTCTTTTTAAGGCTTTGAAAACAGTGCAAATAGCAAAAAATATCAAAGATCCGATTTTTTATTCCCTTACCAGTCTTTGGTTTTCAAAAAAACAAAAGCACGTATCATAGTGAACCCCGCCGACGTGCGCCTAGTGCTTCCGAATGGGACTCAGATGCAAAGTCTATATTTAGCGATGGGAAAGCTTCAATAAATACTCGGTTTTTTTCCTAGTGACTATTTTTATTTTCAGCCCACGGCTACATTTCACCAGCAATTTCCCTCTGACACTGTAAAAAACTTTCAGGGGAATGTACAGTAACCCTCTTACAGCTAATTGCTCTATTTGAGATCACAGTATTTCTGCAGTGACACAGATCAGCTTAATTCCTGCTAAAGTCATTTTCAGTGGGGACACCAACAGACACTTGCTATGGGCTCACTGGTCATTCAGGGTTATGGATGTATATTTAAATTTTCTTTATTTTTCAAAAAAATGTTTTTTAACATCTGTATTCATTGTCTTTACTTTTCGTTCATTTATCCAGCCAGGACCCTAATGGCATTCTAGTGAACTTGAGAGAGGGGGGACAAAGTTTATTTTCATCTCATATCAAATCAAATCGTCATGTCTTTAAAATATGCAAGTATACATTTTTGGTTGTAAAAAACTCTTGACACACCCAAAATAAAATAATCCAGTTGGTTAGGCCTTCAGGAGCTGGATAGAAGCCCTCATACTGTAGATCAAGCACCAACATAGGAAGTGATCAATCACTTTTCCAACAGGTGTCCTAGATACCTCACTGACCACAAAGTTGCAGTCTAACTATGTTATACATAATCTTTTTATGACAATAGACATTAACCTACATAGACATTATAAAGGCTTATTCCAAAAAGCAACAATTCTTGTTAGACTATCTGGGGTGAAACTGAAGGACGTCGTGATGCTTTTAAGCCTTTACAAATATTCATGTATGTTTCTGTAAGTTGTCAGAATAGACTTATGTAGGTGCTGTGTAGCCTTATGAATGCCGCCTTGCAGTAAAGCTACCGAATTAATTTTGGAGGGCCATTGATTTCTTTGTAAAATTTCTGGTAAACAAATCATCTTTGCTTGCCACTGACTGTTATGGGTCCATATTAAGTGCAGACACAAGTAATTTGTGGGTTTTTTTTCTTCTGTTTGAAATGATGGCAGCCCACTGCATTGTTTTGGAAGCACGGACTGTAATTTGTGCCTGAGGTTTAAGATTAGTATACAGAGTATTGATTGACACACACCTTCGTGAACAGCCTTTAGCTCTGCTCATAGAACAAGGTAGAAATGAAAGGAGTGAGATGTGCAAAATGTTTCAAGAAAACAAGGATTTAATCCTTAGAAGATGAACGTCAGTTCTATTTACAGTACTATTTGAATCGCGATTATGTAGTTAAATGAATACTAAATAAGGTAACATTTTACAATAAGATGAGCCTTATAACTATTTGACTCATATTATAACTGCTTATTAATGTCAACAACCTAATTAACAACCTGATTATAAATGATTTATAAGAGTTGTCTTATTGTATAGTCATAAACAGTAAACCAAGTCCAAGTCTCCAGCATTGTATACTGTGTGAGCAGTCCAAACTGAGCTAGTGAACCATGTCTTTATTATGGTTCTAGTGTGACTGTTTCACTGTTGAAGGGATAGAATTTGACAAACTTGGGCTTAAGTTCTGGGTATCCTGCCTTGGAAAACAAAGATAGGACTGATGACCAGGTATCTTGAGATGAGGTGCAGGTAGGGTGTGTAAAATTTGTCACAGCAAGATTCAAGGTTTACTTTATTGTCCCACATTGTGGGAAATTTGGCTTGGGCGTCTATCATACTATATCCAAACATCCATATGGAAAGACATCAACACATCGCTAAAGGAAAGGTGTAAAAGAACATTAGATTTTAAGGAGGAGGAGCTAATATAAATATTAATAAGTACATGTATGGCATTTTTCAGACGCCCAAATCCAAAGCGACAGACAATCATTAGTTACAGGGACAGTCCCCCTGGAGCAACTGAGGCTTAAGTGTTTTGCTCAGGGAAACTTGGGGTGCTTTGAACCTGCAACTTTGTGGTAAACAGGTTTAACCCATTAAGCTACTATACTGCTAACATACTGCAAGCACGTTAAAATTGCATTAAACATGACCATGTATTGGCATACCCACATTTTGACTGTGTCCTTGCAAAAACATTCACATGGTATGAAAATGCAATATTTTGCAGTAGTTTCCAGCAGGAAATCACATTCATCTCTAGAAGTACTGAATGCAGGCTGTTGGGAAATTGGAAATGGCTAAATGGATCACAAATCTAGACTGGGTGAATCTACAGTGTAGGTTGGGCTAAATGTAAATCAGCCCTGTCTTTCATTATCTATTATGGGCTATTGATGGTGCTGTTCGTAAGCCCGCAGGAGTCCAAAATAATCAGTGTCTAGTCATTTTTAAAAGCTAGTAAAGTAATGTGGATACCACCGATTAAACCTCCCTTTAATATTTTGCTTTGAAAAAGAGGGAGGGCTGAGACCTATTTAGCCCTTTTACACCAAGCCGGTCCTGATGCAAAGCATGAGATATATGTTAACTGAAAAGGTCAGGTAAGCCTTACAGATGCACTCATAAAAATAATTCCTGGGACTTGGCTTGGATATGCACTTGTATAGGAAACCTTTAACTATGCTATTATTACATTGTGAAGAGATTCTTTACATTTTAAGAGGGTTGGATAGAAGTGTATACTCACTGCTGTGTGTGAGTATAGAAGTGTATACTCACACACAAACAAAACCTTCCATCTTCAATTTTGTCATTTCTTATTTTTGGTCATTTAAAAAAAGTGTTAAAAGTTAAATGTGTTAAAAGTTCACAATGAATGAAACCAATAAAATAGTCTGTCCATTATGACCTAGAACAAATTAATGAGTTAGAACAAAATATTGTCATTTTTTGACAGTAATGATATAGAGACCAAGGCCAACATTAATATATCCGATGCAGTTAAAACAAATATAGAAATAAAAATAAACAAAAAACAAACAAACAATCAGATTCGGGGACAATATCCCTTTAACCTTCTGACTTGACAATGAAACGTCCAATTAATCTCCATTGGGTGACTTTATAAGAATTCTTGATAGGTTTAATCAGCTTTTCCAGAAGCTGCAAGGTAAGCCAAGGGTTTTATTGCCCCCATTAATATTTAGCACCTTCATGGCCCCCTTCAGCTGCTTGAAAAAGCCAGCCTTGATAATGCTGCTTTGTTGACTGATTTTTGCGCAGGAGCCTGTTTTGATAAAGGTGTTGATATGTAAATTGTGTTGATAAATTGCACACAGACACTTTAGCAATTGATGTGCCAACAGTAATGAAGAGGATTCAAACATAGCTTTATTTGCATGTGACGAGGTCGCCAGGTAGCAATCAAATTCTGTCTATGGTGTTTTGTGTGTGTCATAATAGAAGATTTTTTGCTCAAACCATTCTTAGCAGCCTTGACTCATAAACAGCCCTAACTGTGTTCTGGAACAAACACAAAATGTTCTGATTTTTAAGATTTTGTCATTATTCAGGCTCCCCTGATGAGCAGAATAGATCAATTTAACATGGAGGAAAGTCTGTATTATAAATTTGACATTATGACCAGTCAAAAGTATCTATGCTATATTCATATTATACATTTTAGGAGTACAGAAATCATATGAATGACCTTAATTTATGGAAATAATAAAAGCACATGTTAAAATGTGAAGATATTTATCAAATTCATAATCTTAATTCTCTGAATTCCTGTTTTCTTTGCATTCTTTCATATATTAAAAAATAACTATATAAAAAGAATATTAAACACTTTTTATAACTGGTTTGCAGCTCAATTCAGACTGCCAATTAACTGAGTCATGACTTGGACTAATGCCTTCAGACTCTGGCTCAGATTCCAGAATATGACTCGTGACTCGACTCACTAATCTACTGGTGTGACAGAGTCTCCCCTGATTTGTGACTCAATTCAGATTGGAAATTGACCGACTCTGAACTTGACTGGGATGCATCTTCAAGTGACTTGTGACTCCACTCAGACTAGTCCTTAACTGACCCACGACTTCTCTGACTTGTGACTTGACTCTGACCTGAACTTAACATTTTAAACTCACAGTGGATTAGAAAATTTAATTTCAACAAATAAAAACGGTATAAACCAGTTTAGAACCAGTGTTTGCCCTCCTACATGCTCACCATTTACTGCTCTTTTGCTCAGCTGCTCTCCGGACCCCCTCTTTCTGTAGGTTATCCCTAACTACCTGTGGGCGGAGGCTATCCTGAAAGTTCTCCCCGGTTCAAAGATCTTGTATTTTCCTCAGTTTGTTTCTAAGATATAAGATAAAAAATACATGTTCCCCCTGTTGTTGTTATGATAAAACTTAAGAAGAACAATAAGCACCCTATTGTTCTTAAGTTTTATCATAAATCTTTGTATTGTATATTTTGGAACCGCTTCTCCGCCAAGGCCATGGTGGCAGTAAAGGGACAAAACACAAAAATAAACAAACACTAAAGCTTGAGTTGGTTATAAAAATAGACACGTCTCACTGTTGTAGTTTAATTAAAACCAATCAACTCGTGAACGTGGCTACATCCGAAGTCCAAACCATAAATGGCTTGGTAAGAGCCAGCATGCTCAATGTATGAATGTGCTAGCGCAATAGGTTTTGTCTGAATCATAATGCAGACTGCCCCCCTCTCTACTGTCCTCGACCACGCCTCTAACCAGCCTCTTCAATACTGATCACACTGATGCAACTGCTAATGCGCTTTCAACAGTATTCAAATGTAAAACAAAATATCATCCCCTCCATAACTTGTAATTTAGTGTCCATAGAGCATTATTGCTCATAGACTCTCTTCCTGGCAACCCGGCTACAGGGAGAAAAGTGATGATCAGTCCGAGAGGATTACTCCCCATAGGCCACATGCAGAGCATTGTTTGTGTACCGGCTCCTGCCTCATAAAACCGCATTAAAGAAAATAAATGAGTGTTATGCAGTCCGGAAATTTCCTCCAAACTCATATTGTTGCCAAACAGAGAGCTACTTGATGAAGTGGCAGACTGACAGAAATTGAGGCCGTTGTATCATAACCGCAAACTCATTTATGCTTTTGCTTGTTTATTTATTGTAGAATTTTGTACACAATTTGACAATGCCAGCTAAACCGTGTGGGTGGATGAAGTGAAATGATCCTAACTGATTCAGAATGAAATGTTCCATTATTTACGTTAAAGGGCCCATGTCATGGAAACCTGAAATTTCTTCAGTTTCTTGTGTTGTAAAGAAACATTGTTGTCACGCACACCAGGTCACGTGATGTCAACAGGCATCGGAAATGACTCACGGTGACTATATAAACAGGACACAGGTACATCCACATGACACAGACATTCTGTCACACCTGGATCGAGAGATGACTGGACCCTTAGTGTAAATCACGTGGCTTACCTGCTCACCCGTGTTCCTTACGCTTGAGCTCTTCCACCACGCTACAGTTGGGCTCTCGATCCAGGTGTGACAGAATGTCTGTGTCATGTGGATGTACCTGTTTCCTGTTATATAGTCACATATAATTATATAGTCACCGTGAGTCATTTCCGATGCCCGTTGACATCACGTGACCTGGTGTGCGTGACAATTGTTACATTCTGCTGTCTGTGCAAGCTAATTAGGAAAACCGAGTTGCAAAAATGGCCAGTTTTGAAAGCTTGGTTTCATGATGTCACGAAAACAAATGCCACTCATTTTGCCTACAGCAGTTTAGCTCCGCCCTCTTGCACAATACAGAACAAAACCTGTCTTCAGATTCCTTTTGAACAACAGACCATATGTGGTAGTCTGTGTTGTTTTTCTTTCTGAAACTCCAGGACAGATGTGCACCACGTCTGCAAAGGTAGGGCTTTTTTTAATGCCTGCCCGTTTGAGTAGATAGGCTGAACATAAGCGGCCTTTCTTCAGGCCAGTTTTTTTTGTTGCTGTCAGCTTTAGGGAGCTCCTTTTGTTCTGAAAGCATGACGGAGCAGCTGCAGGTTCAAGTGCGAGTAATGAATTTCAGCCTGACTTCCAGCATGAGAAGCTCAAACACTGATGTCAGACTTCATAAGAAACAAATGTTCTTTCTAGGGTGCCGATGATGAGGCCGGAGACACTTCACCATGTCGGGGGTGTGATGTGTCTACGTAGCAGTACATCACCAGGAAGAGCATAAAATAAAAACACCCACTGACAGTGCTGTGGGTGTTTCGGCGGCGCGCCATCAGTCCAGTGAGCACGCTGCTAAGCAGTCCAATGCTGGGGGTTGAGTATGTGCAACTGAACTGTACTCCAGCTGGTGGCCTAGTTGTTAGGGAGGTGCCCCTGCAGTCGCAAGGTCGGGGATTTGAATCCCAGGTCTGCTAGTGGCACCACTAAGGTCGCCTTGAGCAAGATACCATCCCCACACACCACTACCCGGGTGCTGTGTTCCTGGCTGCCTGCTGCTTCACTTGGTGAATGGGTTAAATGCAAAGAAAGAATTTCACACTGTTCACGCCGTGCTGTGCTGTGGTGTGTTCAAAATAGCCACATTACACTTTTGTAAATTTACCACCCGTAGGATTAATAAGATAAGATAAAATGAGATAAGATAACCATTTAATAGTCCCACAAGTGGGAAATTTGCATTGTTGCATGGCAGCAAGTGGACAGAACAAAAGTAAGAGCAGCACAAACAATAGAATAAAAGCTATACAACACAACAGGATAATAGAGAAAGTACACTATACAAATAATACTTGAATATAAATACAGAATGTGCATATATAGGGGAGAGTGGGGTGAGTTGTGCCAGTTTTTTTTACTTTAAAGCAAGGCAGCGACAGTAATGCTTCCAACTAAAATATGTACGTACATATGTTACAGGATGTGGTGCATCCCTGGGAACAATCACTTTGAATCTAAAATATAGTATTTAAAAAATTAAGCTTTCTGGTCTCATTGCCCCGGTGCGGGGTAAGTTGTGCCGATGGAGAGAATACATTGGGGTAAATTATGCCATTTATTATAGAAGTAAAACAGTAGATTTTGATCTCAGAAACTGTAATTCTATATAAAAGCTAAACAAATTCAATACAAAATTGCTAATTTAAGGTTTATTTAATGTTATTTTATAACATCAAAGGCCAAGAACTCCAGCTCCAGGCAGGCTCTACCAAGAGAGGTTGCTTCAGGAGTGTGGCGTGACATATGGTGGCGTGCTTTAAAGACCGCAAACCAATCACATCCTAGAAAAGATTCAAGGTTTCTTAGCAGTATTAGCATTTTTAGAATATCTCTTAATTGGTCCCTTATAGAACCATTGCAGTTTACATTCAGATTTACGTAAGTCAAAGCTATATGCTCTAAGTAAGTACCCAGTGTTGCTTCTCTGTGAACTATCTGCAGGGTGATAACTGATAATGAGCATTTCTTGGTGAAATAATTATTAAGGTTCCCTATTACTTTCTCTTAATAAATGCACACTTAACCCAATCTGCTTTTTTTTCTTTGATCCAGCAGGCAGGGATATCGATGCCATTTCTTTATGTGTACTCAAAAGCCAGTTCACAGCATTTCATGGGACCTAGACTGTGAAACAAGGCTTGATTGGTTTCATCTCCATTTATCGTTTTAATGTCATCTGCCTCGCCACCTGACGAATGGACTTCCCCTTCTCCACTTCTTTAACTGCTCTGTCCATGTCCTCTAGAGGAGTGGAAGCACTGTCTGTCCGTGGCATGATGGTCTATTTCTGTTTTTGGTCTAAAATGAAAAATTTCACATAGTTTTAGTGATAAAATGTAAGAATACAATGTACAATTACAATAAAATAATATGTCTAAAATATTCATGTGATTTGTGCCACTGGCACTATTTACCCCAGGCCCACCATTTTGGAAAAAAACGCATCATCCTGCAGTTTTCAGCTAACATCATGCTAGCTGTATAGAGTCATAGTGTAGTTTAGCAAACCCCTAAAACATGTGTGAAATGTTTTCAAACATGTCTATAACTTTTCAGACACAACAATTAAAAACCTTGATCGTAGAAATGTTACTTTGAAAGGCAAAAAACAGGTTTTTTTTTTACTTAAATGTGCTTATCTCTCATGCGATGGCTGACTCTTTGAAAATGTGAGGTCAATTTCTTCTATGATTCCCTAGAAACAGGGGGTGGCACAACTTTATATATATCGGACACATTGGATATATCTACAGGTACACATTGAGGTGTTCTCAGTTGCTTTGTGGCAGCAGACATTGAAAAAAACAGTAATAATGCAAACATTGTACATTGCACACAGTAATGTTTTTATATTTAATAAAGAGTTACCTAATCTTACCTTATTCATTAATTAAAAGGGACATCTGACTACTTTTGGACACAAAGCTGTCACTTTTAGGCCTGGCTTCTAAATGGATAGCTGCAGCCTTCATGCAAGTAAACTTTTCCATGCAAAATTGCAATCATCAGCCATTATGTCTGGTTTTCAGCTTCTTTTTTCATAATTTCTACTTTTTTCTCCACCCCAATTTGAACAAAGCATGAAAAAAAAAAGAAAAAATGGAACATTTCACTTTGTTAATGAGACAGAGGACCATAAACAAGGTCTAACACCACTCAACCCTTACAGTCCTCGAACACATCTCAGCATCATGCATCGTTGAGGAATCATCTGCAATGTATACTTATAGGCATCTACATCCGCACCCATATTAAAGTCCCTACCCTTTCGGCAGATTTTCCATCAGCTTCAGCAAAAGTAATTTTGTCCATCACCTTGCTATAAGTGAGCTTCTTTTTAAGGGCCATGTTAGCAGTGCAGAGTCAGGGTTCTAGGAACCATAGAAATAATCTGGTCTGAAAGTATTAAAAGTTCGACTTTGTGCATGAGGCTCTGAAGGTGACCGTTCCTCAGGCTGGCCACAGAAACGTATGTTGCCGCATATTGCTGTATTTTTATTCATTAACTAACAGATGGCTGCATTTTGGCGGGCCTTGCTGCTTGTTCTTATTGAGTTATGGGGCTGATGTTCAGGAAATGTGTGGGGTTTGCTTCATAGAGGAGAATGGGGCGCAATATTACACACTTTGTATTTTGCTCAATAATTTCCGATTATTTTAGCAAGTTTAAAGACTTAATTTCCGCCACTACAGTCACTGTTAGTCAGTTCAGCTGAACGTGGCACAAATGCCAGACTTGCCTCAAGTTAATAGTAATGGTCTGGAACTGATGTAGCTCGTTTGGGCAAATTTATATTTAATATAGGATCAAAATAATTATAAATAGTGAAAAGAGACTGTACCAAGCATTGACATGTTTGACTTTTGAATTAAAGTACATTTTAATGTGTGTATAAGTATGTACCTGTCAGGCCACACCTTAAATAGTCTTCCAGTGATTACTGCCTCTACCTTGTTGTGATCACCTGACCTGTGCGTGTAACGGAAGACTGCAAAATATTAATGATTTTTATTAACCCCAATGCATCTATTTAGTGGCTGAGGTTTTAAAAAGGATACATTTGGTGTTTTAAAGTGAGACACCTTGGAGATGTATAATAGAAACAGGTGAACACACCACAGCACACAGTGTGAACAACACAAAACTCTTCCTCTGTATTTAACCCATTCACCAAGTGAAGAAGCACAGCGGCCGGGGAGCAGCGAGTGGGGACTGTTCTTTGCTCAAGGGAACCTCAGAGGTGCTTAGCAGTTTTGGGATTTGAACCCACAACCTTCTGATCGCAGGGTGAACACCCTAACCACTAGGCCACCAGCTGACAGGATATGTCATTGTTCACCTTTACCATGTGTCGCTGTTACGGGTAAGTTTGTTGTTTTTGGCTTCATCCCTACCTTATCCCTGCCGCTTTCTTGTCATGTACACCTGTGTCTTGTCCTCGTCTTCTCCTCTGCCCAGGTCTTTCCTTTGTCCACTCGGTTTATATTCACCCTTGTGTCTCAGTTAACAGTAATGGATTGAGCAGGTATTCCAGGTAAATGTGTGTATATGTATGTCTTTTCAGATTTAGATTAGTGAAAAGAGACTGAACCAAGCATTGACATTTTTGACCAAGTAAGAACAGAAAATATCAGTATGACAAAATGCAAGTGCATCAGGGGCGCTGGAAGCATTTTTAATGTGAGGGGGATGCATCAGTCTACGCGTGGGTGGATGGGTTGCAGTGCGCATGCAAAGTTTCTGTCCTTTTCTGGGGGGGGGGCACCCATGCAAAGTCTTGGTCAGTGTCTGCGCGAAAAGGGAATGATTTTGAAGAGTGGGGGGGACATGTCCCCCCTCGCTATAAAGGTTCCAACTCCCATAAAGTGCATATAAGTCTGTAAACAAAATGTAGAAAAAACAAGTTGTCCTCGTCTTCTCCTCTGCCCAGGTCTTTCCTTTGTCCTTTCAGTTTATGCTCAACCTTGTGTCTCAGTTAGTCATTGTGGGATCTCTGTGGGTACTGTTCGGAGTCCTTATTTAAACATCTGGATTGTGTTGTATTTCTGTCTTACCCTTGGGCTTGTTGCTGTTTCTCCTGTTTGTTATTATTAAATGGTAACCTCGCAAATCCATCCTGCCTCCAACCCATTCATTACAACTTCAACCTCACAAAAAGTTGAGACTTTTAAATAAAAAATGCTACCAACCAACCAAACCAAACTGAAAAATAACAAAAAACCCAGTTATCCTTAAATGAACTTTGAAGCCATGTTTTGTATGGCCAACGAAACATATCTACAAATGTGTGTTTTGTTTTTATTTGCATTTTCCATTCTGTTCCAACTTTTTTGACCTAGGGTTGTAAACCTAAATATTAGGAATATAGGCATTTGCAGTGTTAATGCTCTCATAATGTAAGTAAATACAAACCTCCTGTTGCAACATGCAGTATAGTTCAGTCATATAAGTCTGCTTGGTACAACCGCAGTTCATGCTGTAATACATGTGTAGTTCCCTGAAAATACAGTTAATGAGAAACCCTTATCTAAATGCATGAGTGTAACCCTGCTGTATCTGCACAGTTATTCAGATCATTAAAAACACTTTCTACAGTGGGACCGAGTATCATACAGGGTGGGTCGTGTATCTATGGGCACATTAAGAGACTCTTCTTAATTTCAGTGTCAGCTGCTGCTTATTGGTGCTTTCTGAAATAAGCAACATGCCGTTGTGTAAAATGTTATAAAAAAATCTATTTTTGTTGTCTTTCTAAATCGTTCGAAAATGCCAGCTGCCGTTTATTTTGCACGAACAATTCTCAATGAATGGACCGACACAAATGGATCCATTCAAGAAAAAATCCTGTTTAAAAACATTTTTTCCTTCTTCTATAATGTTGCCACTTTAGAGACACAGTATTTTGTTATACATATCAATAGGTGCTTTCAAATGTACTTTTACTGGGGAATTGTATAGAATAAAGGCTTTATTGTTCAGGGCCAAAGCCTCATACTGAGGCACTGTTTAGTAAGCTCTGAGTTGGTGGAGGTGGAAGTTGGTGTAGAGCTCAATATGAAGCCTCTGACACATGCAGCTGCTGAGCCGTTCTGAGGTGTTAAAAAATCACAGCTAATGTCAGTTTCTAATGAGCCTCCAGGTTTCTGAAGAAATAAGGGCGATAATCAGCATAAAGTCTATCCTTCTTAAAGTTCTGACCTATAACGCCAGGCAAAAAATTGTTTTATTGTTTTATTAGCGTTTCTTACACAAGCTCATCACGCTGATTTCAGTGGTAACTGAATAATTCTACTTATTAATATCTACTTAATTCTACTTATTACTTTTTGCATATTAATATGATGTTTGTTTGTTGTACATGTAGATAACAGGGTTGCCAAGTCTCACGCATTGAGCGTGAGACCCATGCACCAGTGAGACAAATATGAAAATAATAGCAGTATGACAACAACATCAAAAATTGCAATGGAACAAACATTTCATAAAAATGTGTTACCCGGTGTTATTCATTTAAAGGAGAATCTGGAGTCAAATGTATAGACTTCTTTACAGCCGTGGTGACAGGAACCCAAATATAACCATTTTTAAAAAACCCACAAGTTTAAAAAAATGCCACATACACATAGTTTTAAAATGGGACTGTTTTAGGTTCCAAAACCTTTTCTCAAAGCAGCCATCAAACGTTTAACCATCAAGCATTATATTAGTAATATTTTAGTAATGTTCCCGACTCTCTCCCGAATAAGAGCAGGCAGGCAGGCATCCATCTTAGTTCGACTTTTTATTTTTAGAATCTTGGACATAAACAGGCACACGGGCCAACAGAGCTTTCTTTAAACAAAAGGAGCCCACTGAAGCCTTTCTTACACCAAATGTAATGGACTTGGTAATGGTGGACCGACCACACAAGTCCACCTAAACTGAATTTAAATAGTTCTCTTTAACATAGTCCCACCAATCACTTTAATCCCAACTTAAACACAGGTGTATATGATAAACTATTTCCCACTCAAATAAACAGAAATAAGGCCCTTACAATTTTAATGTGATAACGTAATGTAAGGTATGTCCGGTGAGTATGCTGGCCATGCAAGAACTGGTTGGATGTACTGTCAAATTCTCTGAAACGCTATTGGAGATGGCTTATGGTAGAGAAATGAACATTCATTTCATGGGCAACAGCTCTGGTAGACATTCCTGCAGTCAGCATGCCAACTGCACGCTCCCTTAAAAGTTACGGCATCTATGGCATTGTGCTGCATGACCAAACTGCACATTTCAGAGTGGTCTTTTATTGTGGGCAGTCTAAGGCACACCTGTGCAACTTTGATGCTGTCTAATCAGCACCTTGATATGCCCCACCTATGAGGTGGGATGGATTATCTTGGCAAAGGAGGAGTGCTCACTAACAGATTTAGACAGATTTGTGAACAATATTTGAGAGTAATTTGAGAGTTTGAGATTCAGATCTTTGAGTTCAGCTCATGAAAAATGGGGGCCATGCTTCCAAGCTTGGAAGAGACCACTAACTTCCAATTCTGCTACATCAGCTAACAGACACCTGTGCTAGCGAGCATCACACTGAATGGTGGGAGGGGATGGTGGATTATCCTAGATGTTCACACTACTAAGGTTATGTCACATTTTATATTTTAAAGTGTATTGCTTTCCAGGCAATGACATTTGCCTCATATACATCCAGCACATTTGAAAGATGAAACACCTTTCATGAGGTCAAGAGCTGGCACATACAAGAATGTCCTTTACTGCCTAGTCTGGGCTGTAAAGCAGCTCTTAAAATAAAAGCTGCTCAAGCATTTCATTCATCCATGAGTGAGGCCATGTGGATATGTTCTGCTGGATATGCATGCATGGCCTAAACCACCTCACATCAGTTGCTCCGCTGTATCTCTTTGTGTTTTTCATTCACAAAGCACTGGGCGTGTTCACAGCAGAGACATTTCGCATGATCTTCGTGCACACAGCTTTTGAAATGCTCTAATAACTCTGAAATACCGTTGGGGGGAGTGTTGGAGAGGGGATGTGCATGTGCGCGTCCGGCATGCTGGTCAATATTAAAATGCTTCCTCATTACGTGCTGTTTCTGGGCACAAACACAATAAGGCTATTGCACATAAATATGGATTTTATTACTCAAGCGTCTGAATCCCGCTCACTGTAGAAATACCTGTGTCAGTGAGGCTCTGACAGTTTGGGCTGCATTCCGAGCTGCCAGATATTAAAATGAATGAGTCCTTTGCCATGCGGTTTGCATGAAAATGACTCTGAGCATCAGACAAAATAAGAAGGGAAAGCAAACACATTGACAATCTGCTGTTGACTCTGGCTCCTGTTATGCATGAATATCTGAAGAGGCCTCTCAGCTAGACATAAAATGCAAATAAAAAAGTCATTCAAACGTTACCTAGCTTTTTAACATCTGAGCTCGAACTTTGCTCTCTCCTGATTTTCACTCCTGAAACGGGATTCTGCTGAATACTTTGGCCCATTTTCCGCCCCTTATTTCACAACATGAAGGGATTTGACAGTAGAAATGCACTTCAAACGATAACATTAAAACCTGGGGCAGCTAGTGGCCCAGCTGGTGCCCCTGAAATGAGAAGGTTGTGGGTTCAAATCCCAACACTGCTAGTGTCATCACCGAGGTACCCTTGAGTGAGGTATCATCCCCACACACCGCTCCCCGGGCTCCCCTCATTGGTGGCAGCCCCCTGCTTCACTTGGTGAATGGGTTAAATGCAGAGAAAACATTTCGCACTGTTCACACTGTGCTGTGGTGTGTTTAAGCTTGACTTTAAAGGAAAACTTATCCTTACTTATCCTAATATTGTTTACACCCCAAAACAGCCCTGACCTGCCGAGGCACAGGACTTCTGAAAGTAAGTCTTGCACCAAGACATTAGCAATAGATCCTTGAGATCTTGCAAGTTGTGAGGTGAGGCCTCCATGGATCAGACTAGGTTGTTTCCTGCAGATGCTTGAACTCTTGAAGTATTTCTCATGTCCCTCAAACTTTTGCTGAACAATGTGGCAGGACATATTATCCTGCTAAAAGAGGCCACCATTAGGGAATACTGTTGTCGTGAAGGAGTGTACACGATCTGCAACAATGGTGGTACACGTCAAAGCAACATATGCAACAAGCTGCACTGTGTTCTGATACCTTTCTCCAGGAATCACTTTTTCAACTATTCGTGACAACTATTCTTCTGAGGGATTGGAATAGATGGGCCAGTCTTCGGCGCCTCAGTTAGTCTTGGGGAGCCTTGACTGTGTTGCTTGGTAGATTCTAACCACTGAATACCAGACCTTCACATTTCAACACCCTGCAAGTAAACAGACTGAAGTGACCCAGGGTCCAGGCCCTGATTTGCAATAAGCTGCTTTGTGAAAATGTCTGTTGTGAAAATAAAACGGACTTGACTTGCCAGACCACATGTAACCTTGCCTGGCTGCAAAGGTTTAGTCGAAAAGTTGTTTGCAAAAGGCTTGGCACCCATAGTGAAAAGACATTTTGCTGATTTTAAATTAATTATGAGAACATCCTCTGCAGATAACACACATAAAATATGGCCTGTACAAAGTTCTGGTACATTTATATTGTATATATATTGGCTAGTGTATTGTTGAATTTAACAATAAATAATAATTGCACAATAAACGTTGCAAAAACATGGCAACCTGTGTTTTAAATTCCATATTGAGAAAAAAAATACCCATTCTCACGCAAGCTATATTTGCATTTCACTAAAATCTTGGGGACCCTTGACTGTGTTGCTTGGTAGGTTCGAATCACTGAATAACAGACCATGTAAGGTTGATCCTGTGTTCTAGTTTATATGTCACTGTTATGTCTTGTGGGAGTTCAGTTCTGTTTATGTTCACTA
>JBBJLR010000042.1:24461918-24473159 GCA_037577145.1 Brachypetersius gabonensis | reverse complement strand
GGGTCCAGGGAGCAGTGTGGTGGGACAGTACTTTGCTCAAGGGTACCTCAGTGGTGCCCGGACTGAGATTTGAACCTGCAACCTTCATTTCTCAAGGGCAAGATCCTAACCACTAGGCCACCACTGCCCACCACCAGGCCACCACTCTAAAGTGAAGACATTGTGATGTCATGAAGGACACGCCCCTTTCACTCATCCTAGTATATATGGACTATGCACATATATGTAAATTAGGCCACCTTTATGACATCACTGCAGACTAACGATATAAAAGAAGGTGCAGTTCATCGCTTTTCTCAAACAGCCACTTGACAGTGACGAGGACAGATCGTGCTGGAAAGAAGCTAAAAGAAGTTGAAGCAGGTGACATTCTGCAGATTCATTCTAAACACTGTGACTGCATTGCCATCAACAATGTCGTGCAGTGTCTTCGGACCTCAGAAAATGCCAACAGCTGTAAATCAAGATGTTGAGCCCATGGAGGTCGAGGAGCAAGGAGAATACTGTGAAGAGCCAATGGAGGTGGAAGAGGAGAGCCAGTACTCCAAAAGGCCAATGAAGACCAACATCACATTCTCATTTAAAGTGGAGAGCCCACCAATGAGAACATGCCCTGCGCAGCAGGCCAGAGATGACGGTCATCAAAACACCTGGAGCACCACCTACAAAACCCATTTTAGGTCACAGGAAAGCTGGAGCCAGTCCCAGATGACTACAGGCCCAATGCGGGTGATCTACACAAACTGTCGCAATGTCGATGTGGGACAATGTGGTAAAAATGCCTATTGTAATGTAAATACCTTTTTTTTAAGAAAGTATGCATTGCATTTTGTAATCACATCATAGTTACTATCATGAAGTAACTATTTTAAAAACAACGAATGGTATAATTTAACTACTAAGACTGAAGAATTCTCCCTTCATTCTGGTGGAAAGTATTTCTGAATTACCTAATGCCTCAAAAAAACTCAATGAAAGTTATTACATGAAATACAATACTCTGCAAAAGTCTTTGGCACCTGTGCTAATTAAAGTGTCTTTCTTCCAGCAATGAGAACAAATGCAAACAAGAAAGCAATAAAAAGTATCAAGATATGATTTGTTTGTAAGAGTGGTTGATATTTTGTGAGCTTGTAAAGAAGTTCCTCCAGCCGTTGCTTGGATTCGTGGAATTTCCTTGTTTAATTTAATGAAGGTTTCTGACCAGGTTTCTAATGCAAACCACAAGTAATACAGAGAACACACTGATATACTGTACATAAAATTCATTTTTAGTGTAGAATGTTATTTACTTATTAACTTTTTTGTTTTATATTGTATTAATATTCATATCTAAATAGTGTTTAAAGATTATTTTCACAGGTGCCAAAGACTTTTGCAGAGTACTGTATTTACACACATGTTGCCTGAGAAAGTCTGTTATTCAAAGATTGTCTGTGTGTCTGACTGGTGACCTGTGAAAGGTGTTTCTCCACCTTTCTGGTATAGACTCCAGCACCCCCACAATACGTGGTTCATAAAATTAATGGATGTTAACTAATCTTGATTTGTATAACATGACCTCTCATAGCTTAATATCACATCTGTCTTTAAATAATTGTCTCAAACACTGTGGTCAGGTCCCTATTCTTTGTAGGAATTGTTATTTTGGCTTTCAGCATAGTAGGTACCCACTGTGACTAGAGCTTTATGCCCCTCTGTCCTGGGCTGCTGGTTCTGATTTCACGTTGGTGGGACACACAGTACAGTGGAAAAAAACAGCGATCAATAAGCCTACGAAAAGCCCCAAGATTCAAGAATTCTGTCGGGGTCTACAGGGATAACCGACTAAAATTGAAGCGTCCTCTGCAAGCGGCCTGTAGCTGCATCACTGAGGTGCACACACTGAATCCATCATCAGTTTAATAAAAGCTTAACTATTATAAATCCGATCAACTTGTTGATAACTGTTTCAGGCGAATAAAAATGGATAAGGGCGTCTATTCTAGAATGTGTGTTTACCGCGTATGAAGGGTCGTCCTGCTCATGCGGGTAGACAGCTCGTCATCGATGCCCTTCCTGAGCTCAGAATGACCTCTATCAGTCAGCTCAGGCTGCAATGGTGGATCTCTCCGCATTACGATGTGCCGCGTCTCATAACGGAACACATTCAAACGCGCAGGCAGTGGCTCTTGAGCGAGCCGTCAGCCTGTCACTGCCGAATCCTCGCGAAGCTGTTTCCTGCGGTAACGAGGCGAGCCGGGAGTGAGCGTGATCTAATGGAGCGTGATTGAATGAGAAATAATTGAATTATGGTGGGGGCAAAAATCTTCACAGCGGGGGAACACGGGCACGGCTAAGGCGCCCCAGCTGCTGGCTGATGAGGGAAACTGTTTGGGGCTGTTTTCGTTGGTATCAGCTGCCTTTGACAGATGCACCTTGTTTCAGCCCCTCTGACGCCTCTTTTTTTTTTCCAGCAGCGAGAGAAGTGAGGTGGAAAAAAGTGTAGTGAAGTGCCTCTGGTCTTATAAAGGCCAGGCTGAAGAGCCACAGTGGAAAGCTGAAAAGTTCGGCCTGTGCTCAGGTTGTAGTGTGGCATGCGATGATGAGGTGCACTCATTCCACTCTAAAGATATGATAAGATAAGAAAAAAATAACTCTTTATTGGTCCCATGGGTTGGACATTTGCATTGTTAGAGCAGTAAAGAGGACAAAACAAGAGAAAAAAATGGAAGCAGCATAACCAATATACAAAATTGTGCACTATACAAAATATTATGTATACACTCACAGTGTGTATCATTAGATGCTTAGTAGCAACAGATATTGAAAGATACACAATAGTATTGCACATGTTTCACAAAGTAAAACTGCACCAGAAGCCTGGAAGCTCAAAAGTACTTGGCGGTAGCCTATGACTAAATGATGGCAAGAGATCATTCATAATGGAGAAAATCTTTACATGATTGGTGTTGTGATGCTACTTTCTGTATCTGGATTTGTTTAGCACTTAAAATCTATATTTTGAGCTCCAACTGGTGGAAGGTCACACCGTCTGGAAGTCCAAGAGAGCCTCCCTCTCTCTGGGTGGGCCTCTGTTTCTGTTCCATCAAATGTTTTCCTTTATGTGCACAGATATCTACCTCTCTCAGTCAAGAGAACTGGTGGTTAGTGGTCTCCTCCAAGCGTGTTGAGCTGTTCAGTAATGTTGCATTAGCGGTTAGAAAAGAAGTGGGGCTTCACATGTCTTATAGGAAGCACTTGGCAGAATCGTGTGACTGGAGGTGACCTAGCTAGCAGGTGGACTGAGAGGGAGGACTTAATTTGGAGAGAAAGTGACAGATGCACAAAAGTAGGGGAAAGTTTCAGTGGATCTAAAAGGCAAGTAAGCTGCAGAGAAAACCTTCCAGAGAAAAACCTATTCGTATCTTCTCTCAAATTCATTATGAGTGTGTTTTCTGTTCATTATCTGTTCTTTCAAAGTAATACATTCGTTTTTGATGTATAGGAACCAGTTTAAGGATTCTTATTAGGACCTTTACATGATGTGCAGGATCCTTAAACCTTAAAATTTTTCTTCACTGCCACATGACTTATATATAAAAATGGCTCTCCAGGCAACCATCACTGGTTTTTCTATGGCATCAAACCTTTCTAGCACTTTTTTTTGTTCTGTTGCAGTTATTTTTGGTGTTTTAATGAGAATTAAATAAATTAAATGCTGACTGGAGAGATTGAAAAGAAAATACAAGTACAAATCTCTGAGAGTAATACTTAAGAATAGTGACAAAGTGCAGTTACTCATATATTCCCCACCCCTGGTTATGTACAAAGGATTTGAATTAGCAGGTTTACCTTTCAAAACATTCCCTGATTTTGGAGTCATTCAGAAATCATACAAAAAAAAAAAATCACTTTTCATTGTTAAGACTAGATTTCAGGCTGAGTTTTCCTTACAGAGCATTTGAAGGCCCCCATGCTTTTGGCATTTATTGCATTGTACAGCCTTCACACACTTTCGTTTTAAGACCAGGCAGTGTGTCAGCTTAAATGAGGCCCAAGTTCTCCTTCAGTAGAAAATGAAGTGATTCTGGTTCAGTATACCCTGGGATCGCTAAGCCGGGCTGTTGTCAAAAAGCATTTCCCAAAGTGCTACGACTGTATTAAACACACTCGTCATGAAACGCATGGCTGTCCGACATCTCACAAGCGAAAAAGCTTGAGGGCCACCCCCAAGGCTTGCTTCATTATGGCTGCAACTACCACAATCATCCTTCTGTCACCAGCTCACACACTGTTCCGCCACACGGCTCTTGGCGGCAGCAGGCACGATTCCGATCTAATAAACGTCAACACCAATAAAGCCATCTGCCTAAAAGAAATCGGATATGCGATCATGAGCTCGAATAAACGGATGGAGCCGGGGCCACTCCCAGAGGGGCGCTGGGTCCATGGGAAGGGAAGCGCGCCAGAATGTCATTTAAGAAACAAGCAAACCTTGAGTATACTGCGCTGTCAAATCTGTGAGAAAACTTAGCATTATGCGGAAAGGACTCTCGAATATTTATATTTCATACAGCATTAAAAAAAAAACAATTAGAAGGCTTATGTAAACACCTGCTCAGCAATATGGCCCTGCTGAGTTCCCCACTTCTGTGGGAGTTTTGACTAACCATTGGGATTCTCTTCCATAAACACACACTGAGTATCTATTTCTGTGTATCCAAAACTATAATGTGTATTGTATTATATTGTATGTACGTTTGGTGTATCTTATAGTGATTTATAGTCATCTGCTGCACATTTGTCTAACCTGACTGGTCAACATGGGACCCCAGGTCAACACCTTCCCAGGCCTGCAATTGCTGGGTCCCCATGTCAAAACGCCCTCAACTGGTTTCGGCAACTCCACACATGCTCTACCCCAATGTTGCCTAAAGCTCCAGCGAAGATTGTTACTCCTGATCCTTTTTTATGGACTACAGACTCTCAGTCACACTTCCAACAGAATTTAACCCTGTGGACACTTAGTGGACCCAACTCTGTCAAAACTCTTATTCATGAAGGCCTTCTCTTGTTATTTATCTCCACAAAGCCTCTCTTTTGTTTCTCTCTGGGTTGACCTAAGGAGGATGGGTTCCCCTTTTGAGTCTTGGTTCCTCTTGAGGTTTCTTTCTCCAGCCGAGGGAGTTTTTCCTCGCCTCTGTCGCCTTTGGCTCACTTACTAGGGGCTTGGACCTGTATTCTGTACAGCTGCTTTGTCACGACTTGGTTGTAAAAAGCACTATTTAAATACAAATGAATTGAATGTTTATATAATCACACAACATGAAGGAGAGCTGGTAGGTAAAAAAAATAAACATTTGAAAATTAAACAATTTGTTATGCCTTCCCACAAAGAGGAACCATCAGGATGTTCTAGTGCTTTAGAATGGCTTAAATAATTGCTGTGAAATGTAAAAAAAATGCATGAATTTTCTGCTGATTTTTATTTAATAGAATAATCATGCTGTAGTAATGTAGTGTAGTGGGAATATAGTTTGGGTTAAAACCGGCCAACTGAAAAAAAATTCCAGTCATTTCTATCTGTACCCAAAGTATCTAGCTAGAGCCTTTTTATCGATTAAGACTTTAGGAGCTGAACTGAAGTTCTCACACATTAGGTTAACTTCCAACATAATTAGGACTGAAATCAACCAATCAGGTTTTTAAACCAATTTTTTAAGACAGAATGTCACTTTCTACAAGTTCTAGATGTGGGGTCTTTTTGTCGGAAACTGGTACATGCAAGCTCAAATACATACTAATGTCCCATAAACTTCAAGTGAAAGATGTTTGTACAAGACTTATTAAATCGAGAGCAACTACAAAAATTGTGTTTGATTTATTGCCATTAGCTTAGCACTAATATGCTGTTTGCATCCCGTTGGGGTGTTAGCTGGAATTAGTATAATGGCATTTTGACATTTTTTTACCAGCATTATGGCATAGGGGTGGCTGGTCGTCTGGTGGTTAAGAATTTGCTCCTGGGATCAGAAGGTTGTGGGTTCAAATCCCAAGACTGCTAGTGCCACCACTGAGGTACCCTTGAGCAAGGTACTGTTCCTACATACTGCTCCCTGGGCGCTGTGTTCCTGGCTGCACAGGGTCCTTATTGGCCCTGCCTGCTGATGATCGATTGGCTGTTGTCACGGCAATGAACTGTCAGGATGGGGCTTGAGGCCTTTTTCAAGATGGAGAAGCCATGCTGGAGGGTGCGCAGCTGCGGATGTTTCTAGTGGAAAGTTTGGACAAAGAGGACTTTCTCGAGCGACCGAAAAGCAGCAGCCGTGCTTCGTTGAAGTCATGTGAGTGGACTCGGGTACCGGAGTTCGAGTCCAGTGGCTGGCGAGTGTGGTCAGGCGGTTGGGACGCAGTTTGGGAGACTCTCTCTTTCTGTTTGTCTTTTAGAAGCCCTACGGCTGTGAGAGGGACAGCTGAGCGGGGCGTAGACAGAAGGAGCAGATTTGGAAGAAATTGGGAACTCCGGTGTGGTGGCGAGGTGACCCTCTGCGAACCCCAGCCGGCGTAAAGGGAAGTGGCTCAGCCTATCAGGAGTGAATGTGGGCCAGTTGAGTGCCGAGGGAGGTAGAGGTTGTCTGAGGTCTCCGTGCTTCTGTGTTGTAGGTCCTTCACCACGTCGGTATAGAGGAGGATGCTGAGGCGAGCCACAGTAAGCTGGACGACTGGTGGGCTGGACGGACGTCATGCCAGGGAGCTGCGAGGAGCCGGTGTAAGGATGACACAACCCGATAGAAACGGAAAACTTATTACCCCAGTCAAGCATGAGGGACAAGGGGTGCTGCCAGAGGGGTTAAGACTCAGTTCCTGTCTCCATTCCTTGGTGTAAAACAAACTTAAACAAAATAAATAATACTGCTGGGGTCTATTTACCCTGGGTTGCCACACTACCTCTTATTCTGGTAGAACAATTCTGGTAGAACATTATTCTGCTAGCAGCTCTTATTTTTGGTTTTGCGGGACATGTTTCCTATTTAGACTTCAAAGCACCCCTGCATGGATTAGAATGTCTGACAAATTATGTAAAAAAATAATCTTTAGACTCTACTAGAAAAATCCAGTTTCAGTTTAAAACAGTCTAAATCTGGTGTTAGCTTGACACAACTCGACCGCTCTCCCGACCCCCTCCCTCTGTGGGTTTTCCCCACTCACTTGTGGGCGGAGACTTTCCGGAAAGTTCCCCCCCCCGGGTTCAAAGATCTTGTATTTTGCACATTTTTATTCTTTATGGGCATGTGATGCCATTTTCAAAATCGCAGTAACATTTTACATTTTTTAAATGACAATAACTTAGCCTCTACATGACATAGGAGCACCAAACAGCATGACATCTGATACCTCAAGCCTCAACACATACTGGAGGAATTACTACATAGGAACATATTTTGATGTATAACGACAATTTACCATTTCAGCACAGACCTGTGTTGCTTGTGTTCTATGGGCTAATTGTGAATGTAAACTTTGTGTTTTCATTGTGACCGTATTTGGAAAGCCACCGTTACGTATTACTATGTTGCATTAACTGTGTATCTGTTTCCTGCAGGGATGAAAGAAAAGGGTGCCCAAACCCTGGGCTCTTACCATCTTCCACATTGGGCCTTCATGTGGCAGCCAAGGGTGAAAAATCCTCTTTACCGTTAAGGAAAGGAAACTCGCTCGTAGGCCTCATGTACAATTCATTTCCGATGTTTCAGGCACACGCTTGAAGTGTGCTGCACCTGAGATAGGCTTGCTGCCATGCTCACCCGCACCCTCCGGCTCGCACTGAGCCACGATGACATCTGCAAGAGTTGTTAGCATGCTCTCTTGCTCCTACTTCATTTGAGGATTTTTTCCGGCGTGTCAGAGCAGCAGAGCGGAGAGCGTCGTGTGTGATATCGACAGCCATGGATAAACACACACTTCTGTTCTTCCAGAAGCATGAGAGGCCCCGCAGTAACTTATGAAGTCTTCTTACAAGGTTTAGGGGTGGTGTGTGTAAAATTAAAGCAAGTGTTCAGCCAAGTTCTCACAGTTTTCCACTTACCCCAAATGAGCCAGGACACACTTGGTGTGTAAAGTCTGCTGCTTTAGGAGCTATGAGGCTAATGTGGCTAAACGAGTAATCCAAGCTGAAACCCTACCGGATAGCTTTTTGCAAATGCATGTCTAAATGATCACACACTTGCCTCAAAATTGCATCAATCCGTCAGATTACGTCAAACAGTCCTGTTGTCATGAGTAACTCAACACAGAGCTCCGTAGGAGCAACAACACAAAAGTCTTTAACCCCAGTGTTGCTCTTCTTGCTCTTCCTCCGGGCTCCTAGATAAGGGTCACCTTTGGCAAGGCAGGACCCGAGACTTCTAGACCCCAGTCCGGATCCTGAGACAACTCTGGAACTACTCGCAGCTGATGGGTCAGCCCTACTGGTGACTTCTGTGGGGTAAAGAGAGAAAGAGGCTGAGCACGTTCAGAGCTTACTGACTTGATTTGAAGGGTTGACAGTGTCTCGATCTTCGGATGAGCAGATAAAAAAGAGCAGACCAGGCACGGGAAGATGATGGTGACCACACCGGGACTCTGGCTCGGCTGGCTCTTAAGATAGTGAGACACGAGTGAGGAGAACACAAAACACCAGTCACATCACAGAGACTTCAAACATTCAACCAAGAAAATAAAGAATAAACTATGATTTACTGGAAATAAATAAAGTAATAAAGTAACAACCAAATAAAGTAATAACCACATATCAAAAAACATTAGTATTTAATGTGAGACAGATTGCAAAATTATTTTTAAACAGTATATAGCTGTCCAACAGTACCAGCATAATTTCCACCGCACTGATTTTATTTACAGGGTAGTGGTGTCATATCCAACCCAGCAATGTCATTTCCACCACAGAACTTCATTTCTTTAGAAAAAACTCTGTGCGGAAGATTGTTTAGGTGGTTGCTGTGGAAACAGACATTGACAGAGGAGCACATGTTTGATATAGAGATTTTCATGCATTTTCATTTACAGATATTGAAGAAAAAACAAGGTAAATATTGCAGAAGCTGGTATTTTGTTGTAGTCATTGTTGTGGTCATTTCCAAATGTGCTTAACATTTATGAACACTTACAAGAGGATCATTTTTTTAATGTTAAGTGTGTATTTTGAATGCAACACATACTAGCTATCAGCTAAGAGCTAATATGTCAAGCTACCTGCCAGTTTTACACAACCTAATGTAGAAATCTCATTTCCACCATGTGAGAAGAAAATGACTTCTGTGCTGGTTGGGTTTTTGTGTTTTTGCTTTCAAAATTAGCAAGATCCAAGCTACAAGCTTTGTTTGGTCCATTTGTATTAGTAACTGTATGTCAGGGATCACACAAACAAGTCTATTTGAGATTACTTAATATAAAACGCAGCTTGAGTATGCATGATGTAATAGCATGTTCATTGTTAGTTGCAAATTAACTACGTTAGCCTCGTGGTGCCAGTGCTAAACCAAGAAATAAAAGCTGCTGAGCAAGTCTTGGCTGATTAACCACAGAGTAAGCTTTGGTTACTGATCTTTGAAATCAGATCTTTGGCGAACTAGCTTTAGCTTCAGTGAACTGTTTGCTTTGAGAGGGATCCTCAGATAACCCCGGGCTTTTGTGAAGTCTCTTCGATGCATGAGCTGTGTTTGTTTGGCCTTACACTAATCCACCCTTGTTCCTTTTCATCCTGGCCTTTTCGTCCACTCGCTCCTGCTCAAAGAGGATTTCCATGCTCTAATTAGGTGTATCAGAGTAAATCTCTGTCTTTTCCAGCACCGAAGCCCAATCCGCTCGTTTAGGGATGGCCGCGCTATTGTAACTCTGATGGCCTTAGCCTCCACGGCCCCGTGTCTCCATATTGGCTGTATCGAATCTAATCCCACGGCGCTTTGTTGCATTGACCTTGAGTGCATGTTAGGGCTGCTTGAAAAGACCTGTCCCCCTTTGAAACGGGAGCTAAAAATGTTCTCACCCCTCGCTGGTGGCCACGGCACATCTGTTTGAGAGAAAAGAGAAGTGGGGGGGGGGGGGGGGTGTTGGGCTGGGGTGAAAAAAATGGCAGGCAGTGGTTGGAGAGGAGGATTTGTTCGTAGCCGAGCAAGCATGATGACGGGCCCAACCGTGTGAATAAGAGCAAGACAGGGCCTCCTGGCTTTCACTGTGGTCGCTGAAGCATGCGTGCACACACACGCCAGCGTGTATTCCTGACTTTGTGGGGAGTTTCCTCATGCTCATCTGTATGAGTCTATGTAAATGATGTTGTGCTCCATTAAACACATCCAAAACCTAAACCTCACTCAGGGAAAGATCAGCTTTGGCCTCTTTTACCTTCTCAAAGAAAACTGGGGACATTTGGTTGAGAACAACCAAATGTCCCCACGATGAAACGTTCATGACTATAATTCTGGGGACATTTGGTCCCCATAAAGAGCTAAAAACGTGAGCCCACATACACACATGGGCCCCGCAGGAGACCAAACGGCAGACACACAAAAGCCTTGTCTTGAAAAATCCACCCTCTTCCCCTCTATGTGGAGCCTGATCAATAGGACAGAGAATGAAAAAGTGTGCGCGCTTGTTTTTGTGTATTTCCTAGACAAAAATGGCCTGACTTTTTAGGACAACCAAAGACAATCCTACAATGTCAGCACCAACAAAACGCTTCATACTTTAGTTATTTTTCAGTATCTCTATGTTTCTTTCTATTTGCCTTTGTCTTTTTTCTTTTCTTTTTTCAAAGAGCAACACCTTTTATTTTATTGTGGAGATTTGGGTGCAGAAAATTAGCATTTTTCGTATTACACCAGGCAACAAAACTTTGTTTTATTACATTTTGTGGTGTTTCTTATACAATCCCGGCACGCTGATTTCGGTGGTAACGTTTATTTTCATGTAGCTTCAAGGGTTTAGTTAGAACGTCGTTTTTAGAAAAAACTAAACTTGGCAGCTTGGCTGACAGGCTCTTTTCTCATACTTATAACTTTTTGCACATTAATATGATGTTTGTTTGTTGTACATTTAGATAACAGGGTTGCCAACTCTCAAGCATGAGACACATCAGTGAGACTAATATGAAAATAATAGTAGTATTACAACAACCTTATAATGAAAAATATACATGAAATTTGGTTTATCTCTAGAACCAATGAAGGTAGAAAAGATTTTCTGAATTTGTCACTCAGAGTA
>JBBJLR010000042.1:24372302-24387363 GCA_037577145.1 Brachypetersius gabonensis | reverse complement strand
AACACGCTGATAAAGCGAGCACAGAAAGTTCTCAAGACGGACAAATTGTCTAGCCAAAGTGTCTACTGGCTACATATATAAAACCAAAAACTTTTGTCTCCAAACACAGGTTTTATAGCAACCACACTATCACACTTCACATCTTCTCATGGACATGCATCTAGTTAGTACATGTGCTTCCATCTTGGCCCATCCCCCACGGCATATGGTTGCTGTAAGTGCATGGGATTGCATGTGTGTGCTTTCTCAGACCACTCTCTGGTTTTCTAAGCCTGTCTGCCCCTGGGAATCTGCACCATGCCTAAGGATGAAGTATGAGTGCGTGGTGCCATATTTCACACTCTCCGTGGCAGGCGGATGGACGGATCATTAGATGTTTACTCCTCTTGCCACACACATACACATCCACAGCTCTCCACCTCTCTTCCTATTTGCCTCTCAGCTTTACCCCTTTATCAGCATTTCACTTTTTCACTGTGTTAGGCCGCCCCACAGCCATGCAACTGTACCCCTGTGGTATCTGTTGGCATAGTGCAGAAATCCCTAGAGAAATGGCGCTATGGAGCTAGTCTTGAGAGGCAAGTGTTGTGTCCGGACTGAGATATCACATATGTGGAGAAAGAACACTGCTATAGGCCAGATGTACTTGAGAAAATGCCCAGATGTGGTTGCAGTCCACACCTGAGATTAACATAAGGCCGTAGCTATTTCAGTTGACATGATACCACATTTCCTTCCCAAATATAATATAATGAACACAGAAATATCAAAATATTGAGTATTGGCCAATACCAACGCCGATTTTGATTAATGTTAATTTATTTGTTTTTCATTTAAAATAGACTTTTAAGCTCAAACTACTCAAATACAATACTAAACATGCTAAATCTAGCCATGCAAACTGGGGGGAAGACCACCGACTGGTGTCTGACCAGTGACACACAAAACAGGGGACAAAAAGAGAAAAATTAGTCGTGTCATTTTACTGTAAATTTAAAGGGCCCATGTCATAGAAAACCAAGCTGTCCTCCTTTTTTGGAATGTAAGAATTTGAGGAAGTGGGTAAACATTGTTAAAGCTCATTGCCCAATCCATAGTCCATTATAAAGAAACTAAACTGCAAAAATCTTTTGAATTCACTATTCTTGTGATGTCACAAAGATCAACACATTTACACATATATCCATCCGTTCAGCCAACAGCAGTTTAGCCGTGCCCATTCACAGTCTAGTTATAAGGGTTCAAACTGCTTTTTAATTGAAGCTCAGTCCAACAAAAAACAAAAAACAGCCTGTTTAATTCCAAGGGAGAAAGAGATGTAGTGTAAAAGGGAAATACAACTATTTTTGGTACGTAAAATCACATGAAAGTGGACCAATGTAAAATATAGTCCCTTTAAAAATTCTAAATAGGTTTGAACAGTTTAGAAGCCGGATACAAATACATTGGTTCTCTTATTGAGCGAAGTGACGACAGGTTCTGAATCAAATGGCCCTGGTCTCTGTGACCGCTGCCATTGTTAAAGAGCATCTGCTAACAGCATGTTTCACAACTGTTACTTTAATGTCATACTTTTTGTGTGATCCTCCGATGTTTTGTACTAAAATGCAAACATTTGAAGAAGAAAAAAGTATTTTTCTACGCACAATTTGCATGTTTGTCTATACGCAGCACATGTTCTTTCAAATATCTTATTTGACACAAAAGACATCCATTTGACCCTGACTTTTAATGCGCTGAAGCACCTAATAGCCAAGCTCATCTGACCCTGAGGTTTTATGCAGGGAAGCATATAATAGCCAAGCTCATCTTTTAGCATCCCTCTGTTTTCCATGTGTGTTATAACACTGCTTATTAATAAGAAAAAAAAGAAAAAAAACAAACGTATATTTCCCTCTCCCGTGGCACTCCAGCCTGCCGCTGTGATGATGTAGCTGCTTGATAGGTGCTGTCGCAGTATGGGCTGCTGTTTATCATTTCGGATTGTGTGTGTGACCCATGCTTCCAGGGCAGGGTGGTGTTTTCTGACTGATGTATAATCCTGCCTTATTTCGCAGATACAGTAGGCATATGCCGGACTCATAAAACAGGATTTAGTGCTGGCCGGCACGGGCTAAGCCGTCTGTGGGAGAGCGAGGGAAGGCAGGGTGACCGCTGGAGATTCATATTTACAGCACATTTCAGCCTCTAAATCTCCACGTTAGTGCGCGTGTGTGTGTTTGTCGCTGCTGGTTTAACTACGCGCAAGCATGACAGTGCAGAGTGAGGAGACACTCCATGGGCTTAAATCAGAGCAGTACAGCTTTAAGTGTGACTTTGTGTGTTTGTAGGGTGGGGGGCTGTGTGTGTGGGGGGGTGTTTTTGAGTGTACCAGAAGTTCTCGGGTGTTATAAGATCTTAGCAAGTGAAATTATTTTGATTACTTTAAAAGACTATAAGATGTACCTTTATCAGCCTGTGGAAATGTAAATTATCAGTCATTTGATACAAAACGCATATAAGAAGCCTCATCATGAACATATTATAGTAATATTAAAGTAATATAATCAATATTATAGATTCTGGATAACATAATGCAATTTTTGTCCTCGTTTTCCTCTTCATAGGACACTCAGGACCACCTCTTAAATTTTTTTACTTATTTTGGGGTACTCTGCAGAAACTACAGCAAATATGAGAGAAATCATAGGATTTCTTGAATTTAAACATAGTTCAATGCAGTATATGCAGTATATTTTTCCAAGCACAATTATAAGTGCTTATAAGTGCTACATCTTTCATACAGGTTTTATGGTTGCAGACAGACACTCAGTTTAAAGTACATTTTGTTATAGTTCTGTGTAAAGGTATTAGGCCACTCTTCATTTCTTCATATTTTGCTTTAAATTGCCTTTTTGGAGTAGATTCAATTAAAGAAATAGAAACAAATATTTGACTGTGACATGCTGCAGAGATCTTAAATATAAAAAGGTGTCTAGATAAAGGCGTTTCAACCACTCAGCATTCAGCACCACCAGTATACCGATCACTGCCTGATCATCTGGAATCATCTGCTCCTGGTTCTTCACTGGGTCAGGACTTCACTCTTCACTGGGTCAGGTTCAGGTACTGAACTGAAAATGGGCATCTTTGAAAGTCCTTCAGGAAGCCTGGAGAACTATTCATCAAGACTACACTGAAAATACATGGATTTTTGGAAGCAGAATAAGAAGAAATGAGGGGTGGCTCAAGACTTTTACTGTACTGGATATAAAGCCCCTTCCGGCCCCCCGCCCCACCCATGTCCGCGCTCAACCCTTTCTAGTGTTTAAACCACCTTCGGGTCCAAAGAAAGTTTCAATATGTGCTTTAAACTTTACTTAAAAAACGAAACCTGCCAAATCATTATTCAAATACAATCTGATAAAAGCACCAAGAAAAGACACTTTGATGAACACAAAGCTGAGCATCACAGCTAAATATAGCTGCTTTACAGTTGTTTATGGTAACAAAAGCTTTTCAGCTATTTCTTCCCTCCTTTTGTGTGTAGGCCTATGTGTGTATGAGAGTAGGGGTGAGTGTACCGTGGTGTGCTCTAACTGACTAAGGTGTGTATTAAAGTGATTAAATCACTTGACTCGGACCCCCTAACAGGATCTGTCCCTGCATATGCCGCCCCCTTTCCATGATAAACCAAATCTGCCAGTCGTGCTGCTAAAGGCCGCCCTATCTGATGAACATATTGATAAAGCTAATGTACCTGATCTGGCGTAATTGAACTGCTGAGATAATGGCGGCTATCTTTTTGGTCCTACATGGCATTAGAGCTCAGGAATAATAGGAATGCTCTCCGGTGCATTACACAACAGGATATTCTGGTGCAGTGTCATAAATATGGCCGGAGATACCGTCTAACCGTCCGGGCTTTATCTCCCTGTTATAAACATGTGGCTGCTTCTGAGGTGAGATTCCTTTTTAAAAGGTTCAAAGGCTAAAAGACTCCTCTGTCTCCTGTCACTTAATCAAAGATTGGGCCTTTTGCAAAAATCTATTTAATTATATTTAAACATTAACTAGACACCTTTTATTCTATATAAACGTAATGGCATTCCTTTATTATGATCTGACGAGATAGAGGCTCTTCTGTACTGTATCTGATCTATAGTTGCCGGCTGGCATTTCCCAAAAGCTTTGCATAGCAACTATAATAACAGATGGAATATTTTGGAATAATGTTTTTGAAACTAAAAGCCTTGAGGAATGTATGATCTCTTGGGAAGGTTAAAATTGCATGTATTTATTTTGAAGGCCAAGGCTTTTTTCTACATTTTTTAAATTCTTTTTTTTTTTTTTTTTTTATTCATGCAGCACAGCTGTCCAGACCCTAAATTCAACTTAAAGCAGTCAAGTAACTTGTGTAATAAGTATTTTGCTTTTTTTCTAACAGAAATTGATGCTGCTCCACATAGAACCAATATTTTAATGTGTAAAAGTTTTCAATGTTTCAGTGTATTTTTTTATTTTATTTTTGTTAGCAGTCCTTAAAACAAATTGGAGCCACATTGACAAGCAAAGTTGCTTTAGTTTTTCTTCGGATTTTAGCTTTTTTTCTTCTTCTGACTTAATCTAACATGCTGGTGTCACACTTTCTCGATGTGAGTTTACACAGAGGCTCATGAGGATCAGATTTCCTTTGTTTGCCTATAAACCATTTTCTGTAAAATGTAACAGGTTAATGTCTCACTGCATCAGCAAAATGTGTGAAGCTTGTTCTCTCCTTGTTGTTGTTGTTGTTGTTGTTGTTGTTGTTGTTGTTGTTATTATGGTACCCAGTGATATTCTCAGGTTGTATTCAGTTTCAGAATTTTGTTGAGCTCAAGTCAGACAACAGATTTTGGTCTGTAACCAAAGCTGCTCCTGTACAAGGAAGAGGTATTTTTAGGATAGCTTTAATAGTGCCAGTCCAGCATTTATGATCAATGCAAGGGTCAAAACACAAATAAGCAGCCACAACTCCCTAATCACCAGCTGGTGGCCTTCGATCAGAAGGGTGTGAATTTAAATCCCAGGTCTGCCACAAGGACTGAGGCACCCTTGAGTAAGATACTGTCCTCACAGACTGCTCCCTGGGCACCACTGTTGGCTGCCCACTGCTTCATCAGGGTGATTGATTCATATACAGAAGACAAAATTGTTCACACTGTGGTATCTTCATAGTTCACTTGTCACACAACCCATCTCAAAATTCCAGAAAAACATCTTCATAGGCTTGAGTTTGGACACAAATCACAATGCTGTATGTTCCATTGGAGACGTAGGACTGAGATTTGGGTCATTAGCTGAATTATGTAAGTTATGTAATCATACAAAATGAAAAGAACCTCCATAGGACCACCACTGACTTGTAGTGCTGGGACAAGGACTCCAGAGACTGCCAGTCTACAGTGGCGAAAGTGGACCCTTGTAGTGGCCCCTTCCTTAGAAACTGGCACAAACTCAAACTGTGCCTGGAAAAAGTAAGGTGGAAGTAAAAAGTAGAGAGTCCTAATGAAGTGGGCAGTAAGTGGTCACTGTCATATCAAAACCTCCTATAAAGTTACCATTTTGTCAATAAAAGTCTCTTGTTGCTGTATAAACACTAACGTTTCTGCATTGTTTACCTGCAGTGCTGGTGTTGCTGATCGTGACGGTGCGAAGGCGGAAGAAGGAGCCCCTGATTCTGGATGAAGATCGCGACGTGCGGGAGAACATCGTCCGTTACGATGACGAGGGCGGCGGGGAGGAGGACACAGAGGCGTTCGACATGGTCGCCCTGCGCAACCTCAACGTGACCAGAGACAGCAAGACCAGGCGGGACGTCACACCCGAGGTGCCCACGCTGTACTGTTCACGCCCACCACCGTACAAGATGACGCCCGACAATGGCATCTTCCGGGATTTTATATGGGACCGGCTGAAGGATGCAGATGTGGACCCTTCGGCGCCCCCTTATGACTCGCTGCAGACGTACGCCTTCGAAGGCAGCGGCTCAGTGGCCGAATCGCTCAGCTCGCTGGAGTCGCTCAGCACAGACTCGGAGCAAAGCTACGACTACCTGAGCGACTGGGGGCCGCGATTCAAGAAGCTGGCTGACCTGTATGGCCATAGCGACAGCAGCAATATATTCTCCTCCTAGCCGCAGGTTTCCGGTCCATTGCTGACGCTATCATGCGCTAAATCAAGGACGTAATGGAAGTGATCGTCGAGAGAGTGCCAATGACTCACTGATATGTGAAAGTGGTGGGTGGGAGGACAAAATACAGAGCAGGAATGAGCGTGGGAGAAGATACTGGGAGATGTTAGATTATCAAAAACAAACAAACAAAAAAACACAAAACGTTAAGGTGTTATCATGGCCTGGTGTAATAAGGACGAGCTGTGGCTTCTTTTGTCCTCTAATGCACTTCGAACTATGGTGCCTGGACTTGGGATGTGGTTGAGAAGACTAAAAAAAGGATATTGTGGGTGTGAGAAGAATGAACCGTGGATGTGGGGGCTGGTGTCTCAACCGGGAATACGGTTACGCTTTGTTTCCGCAGAGACATTGAGAGGTGTTCTGTCTCTGTGGCGATAAATCAAACACCCGACTAGCCCCGTTGTCCTGTACCAGTGTTCTCTGATCAGTATCTGTATGTTTCTGTTTTGTCAGATATTTCTATGACTCATGGGTTCTTCGGGAAAAAAAAATCAATATGAACTGAGCAGCCGAGAACACCGAAACACACTTTTCTCTGTGGAAAAAAAGGGGGCAAAAAAGAAACATTTTGCCAGACATATTGCCTTGTGAGGTACCCCAACTGTTGCAGTGTAAAATATCTTTTCTGCATAGCGTCTCATCTGACAGCCAATGTTAGTTTTGTATGAAATGGAGCGTTCGCTGCCGCTTAATCTTTAGCCCATGAACACAGAAAAGCCCTCAGTCTTATGGAGAATAGGTTTACATGAATAGTGCTTCTGGGGGGATGTTTTTTGCCCTTTTGGGTGGATCCTCCATGGCTACCTTTGTTTTCCATACAAGGAGAATAAATTGTTGGATAAAACCCATTTATCTCCCTCACTTTTCAGCTCCAAAAGCGAACGTGTTTTTCAGGTTCTGCCTCATGTACTGTGAACTGTAGGTACGTGTTGGCCGACTGTAGTATTGGGAGTTGTTATTTATGCTTGATACAGCCAGGCTGTTGTTGACAAGGGGCCTCAGAGTGGAAAACAGTATTTTTATTTTACTTCCGAAAAGTAAAAGCGAATGTTGTGTCTGACACTTTCTTTCACTTTTGAATTCTTAACCCTTAGAAGTCCAAAGTTCTTATTGAAGTTTTTGTAGGCCATTTAAATGAAAATTGCTGACGATCACAATTATCACAATCACACGATTTTGTGATCATTAATTGCAATAAAAGATTGCAAATTATAATCTTTTATGATTCTAAAAAAATATGTCTGAGTGAATGAAATAATCTTCACCAGAATATTGTCAGTACCTTTTCTGTAATTCAGCGACAATATTTTGATAATATGAACATGAATTTGAACACAAATATCACATTTATGAGAGTTTCAGAAGTAAATATATAGTACTGTGCAAAAGTCTTTGGCACCTAAGGAAATTGGGTAAAGCCATTTTTTCTCAGCGTCACCCTGCTAGCAAAAATAGCAAGAATAAATGCAACCAAGCAAGAAAGCAGTAAAAAGTATCAAGATTTGTTTTGTTTGTGAAAAAGTAGTTTATATTTTGGTAAGGTGAACAGATTTCTCCTCTATGCCTCCAGCCATTTTTTGGGATTTATGAAATTCGATTAGCGATCCATCAGATGGAACATCGTTTCACATAAAATCACTATTTACACTCAATGCTCATCATAAACAGTTTTGAAACATTATTTTTACAGTTGCCTAAGACTTTTTCACAGTATATATATTGTAGTCTCTCACTCTTGTTCATACAGTTTGTTGATTCTAGGTATGGTGGATGGTGGAAGCTCTTGAGGGGAACTGGAGCTTTCCATCTTTACTATTGCTTTTGTTAGTTTGCTGCTCATTGATTTAACCTATAGGTGTCTCCCACAAGCACTGTCCATCATATTCTTCTGAAGGTGCTGAAGGTATCACTTTAAAAGCTATTTGGTCTCAGTTATTGCAACATACATGAGCAACTGGGCTTCAGTCTGCACTAACACAGATGATTTGAAGGATCAAATGAAGGAAGTGTCTGATTTTCACCTTCTGAATGCATTTTATTATCCTTGACAGCTTTACACAATTATACCAAGTAATTACATAGAACATAATAAATCACATTTATATTCTATTCACATTACCAACATGTTTAAAACTTTTTCTCTTTGTTTTGCTGTCACGAAATGGCCCAAACTGTAATAATACACCAGGCTTCGAATATCATCAGCAGCTGAAACTTCTAAGGGTTAACTTAAAATGAAATAGTCTGAAACTGCTTTAAAATGTTCTTCATATATGCAGTGACTGAAATATGTTTTTTTTTTTGTACAGACTATCATAAAGTAAAAAAAAAAAATATATACACATTTTTAAACAACTCTCTGCAGGTTTCTTTCACTCGTTTCTGGTCGGTGAGCCGTGGCCATATCTCTGAGCTGTGCTGAATGCTGATCTCATAAATAGGTGGTGTGTTTTGTGTTTGCGGTGTGGCACAGGCAGACAGATGATCAGTAATCAGGGCCTTGGCGTCGGCGAGCGAATGCTGCCCTGGCTTTGATGAATGGCGTGAGCCATGTCGGAGCGTTTAAAAGGCCTCCGCTAAATTAGCCTCAGAGAGCAGTGACTGATGACTCTGTTGTCTCGGAAAGAATAAACATACATCCAGAAATACGACCGCACGTCCGCACGCGGCTAGCCGGGATGGGCGATGCCCCGGCACGACGGCAAGCCCGATCTATAAATCGTCACGCCTTCGTAGCCGAGAGCGGAGGAAGGCCAGGTTAGAGCTGCAGCCATTTTTGTTTGAGCTCAAGACATTCTCTTTACTTGATTTAGGCTTGTTGCTAATTAGCACGGCATTACTTGTAGCCTAGTGCAAAGGTAAAGAAGAAAATGCCAAACATGTCTTTGATAATTGCATTCAAAGTTTTGGAATAACTTAAAACATTACTCTTTATACTTTATACACAGTAATTACTTCACTGAAGGCCAGTATTCACAAGGCTTCATGATACCTATGTAAAGCTTTCATGACAACGGACAAACATTTATAAAGGCTATCAGTGGTCATAAAGGCTCTTTTGGTCAATTTGGCTTATAATGGATACTCATTGGAATAAGTCTGAAATGTTTATGGCAGATTTATGTCAGTTATGTCAGTTGTAATTAAAGATTTATGTATGGCATCATGTGGCCTTTCCAATACTGCACACAATAACTTGTACAATTACAAATATATATGATATACAGTAGTGTTTTACATTTACACCGATCAGCCACAGCTTTAAATTCACTGACAGGTGAATATCATTGATTGTTTTGTTACAATGACACCTGTCAGGGGGTGGGACATATTAGGCAACAGATGAACAGTGAGTTTTTGCCATTGATGTACTGGAAGCAGGGCAAATGGGCAAGCATAAGGATCTTAGAGGCAAATTATGAAGGTATAGACGACTGGGTCAGAGCATCTCCTAAACAGCAGATTGTGTGTGATGTTCACTAGTACCAAAAGTAGTCCAAGGAGGGACAACCAGCGAACCAGTGACAGGGTCACGGGCGCCCAAGGCTCATTAATTCCCGTGGGAGAGAAGGCTGGCTCATCCGGTCCAATCCCACAGTAGAGCTATTGCTGAAAAAGATGCTGGCTATGACAGAAAGGTGTCAGTGCATCACAGCTCGCTGCATATGGGGCTGTGTAGCCACAGACCGGTCACAGTGCCCATGCTAACCCCTGCCAAATTGTTCCATAATGGTTTGCCAAACTTCACAAAATGTTCACAGTAGACACCACAGCACACCTTCAGAGGTCTTGTGAAGTCCATGTCTCAATGGGTCAGAGCTGTTTTGGTGGCATTCGGTGGGACTAGAAAATATTAGGCTTGTGGTTTTCATGTTATGGCTGATCGGTATATACGTATTAAGATACTTGCAGTCATTCTCAGCCTTTCAACAATGGTCCTCCATATCTCTTTTTGAACCTCTGCATGTGTGTTGCTTGTCATGGAAGTTTTTCTGCTCTGCCCTGAGCAAGGTGTGCTGTTCTGCTGCCATTTGTTTGAGCCACAGCTCAGACAACAGAGCTGTGTTTGGTCAAGCTGGCTGCTATTAAAAATGTAAGCAACAACAACTTAACATGTTTTATCTGAAAAGAAAACAGTGTAAATGTGATTATTTAAACCAAACTATTCCTTTTTTTCATGCTGCAAAGCTGATCCAGGATCAGACTCATGACGTGTTTTTGGTGACTTTAAATGCCGATTCTTGTCTGCAGTGTTTATTAGCATTTTTTCTAAACTTAAGCTCACACATGAAACACACTGGAACATTAACAGTCCTTTTTGTCAGCTTACAAATAACATCATTAGGGCTGACCCAGTTATTTTGATTATTCACTACACTGGGTAACACATTTTCATGAAAGGTCTGTTTCATTGCAATTTTTGCTAATTCAGAAAATCGCATCAGTATTTTTTCCTACTTTCATTGGTTCTAAAGATAAACTAAATTTCATGTATATTTTTCATGATAAGTTTGTTATAATACTATTATTTTCATATTAGTCTCACTGACGCGTGTGTCTCACGCTCAATGCGTGAGAGTTGGCAACACTGTAATCTACATGTACAACAAACAACATATTAATATGCTAAAAAATATAAGTATTATAAAAGACCATGTCAGCCAAGCTGCCAAGTTTAGTTTTATTCTAAAAAAAGATGTTTCTAATGAAACCCTTGAAGCTACATCAGCGTGCCGAGATTGTATAAGAAACACTACAAAATGTGATGAAACAAAGGTTTGTTGCCTGGTGTTATGAATGTTGTAAACTACTCATTACATTGGGCAATGTCTTTAGGTTTAGTATTTAGTTGCTTTGTCTTTTTCTTCCAAACCACAAAATTTGTCATTCATTATACAACATATTTCATCAAGACCTTTAGAAAGGAATTATCACTACACAATCAATTGTACTACCGACTTTGATAGTTTCTAATGAGGGCAGCTCTATCGCTGGGTGCTCGGAGTCTCATCATCTGGCAGTGGTTGAAGTGAAGGACTGAAATCCTGATAGTGATGAAATAATTCTAACTTGTTAATATTATAACCACCGCATCTAACTTACTCATGAAAGCTATATTCATATGAGAGGCTACAATCACAGGTTCTATAACAACATATTGTGCACAAGTAGCTGACTATTTATACCTTGATCCCGCTGCTAGATCTAGCACATAGTACTTTTTTAAGATTTTTTTTTGTTTTTATTAAGATTTTGAGTATGAATACTCATTTAGAAATACCAACATATTGGAACAACCCTAAACATTATTTGCACTTTCATTTAGCCAAACAGGCATTTAAAAGGAAAACATATAGTTTGCCAGGAAATCTCTAATGAATGTATAACACACTACATTCATAAGAGATTACTGACTATTGAACATAATGTGTCCTGGCATTTGGGTACAGCAGCAGTATTCAAGCGCTCTTTCCCAGCTTTGGTTATTTACCTGATAAAATGTTCAGGCAAATGTGCCAAAATAATGCTAAATGGCTGATTGCCAGTCTGTTATTTGGAGTATGACTATTCAAATCATGCATCACTTATTAAGATGCCACTTTTTATGGGTGCTTCACACAACCAGGTGCCTGGCGATCTTCTGGAAGTTGGCAGCCACTGGTTGCTGTTTTATTTCCATGCATGTAATGCAGCTTAATTAGCAGCTCTGAAACTTCAACCATAAATCTTACAGGTTTCAAATTGCAGTCCATTGCTTTAGGACAGTTGCATGAACTCTCTGTCAGAAGTGTGATTATGTAAAGGCTCTTTGCATCGTTTTACTTATGAAGGCCCTTTGTCCTGTTATGACACTTTGCTTATGTTTTTTTCAAGCAAAACGTTATGGCCCTCTTTTTTTTTCATTATTTGGGCTAATGGATTTTCTGTATGACCCCGCTGGTAATTTAGTCCTTTGGTCTCCGAAGCAAAGGTAATGAAGATTGAGAACACAGTGATCGTTAGAGGGGGCTGTTATCTGGAAAGCAAATGTAATTATTTGTTAACTGGCTCACTAAATGAAAACTAAAAGGGCAATAGAAATCTCGTTTGACTTAGCACTGAGTAATAATAAATAGCATTTTAATTAAGCAAATAAGCACAGAGTAGCTGGAGTAAGCAGATAACGGCGGGCAGGAGGGCAAAGCATCGCATCAGTGCTCGAGATGAGGCGGCGCGGCTATAAATCATGCAGACTGGAAATCGATGCGATTTTTACATTTGAGAATAATCATATTTTTTGTTTACCGCACTGCCCGTTGGGTCTGTTAACCGACGGACAGACCTCATAAATGTAGCCCACTCACTAATGACAGAAGACAGGGCGGACGGTAAATACTGGAACTTTAATTGTTGCCACTTAAGGACACAAAGAAGTTACTGACCACCAAGCTGAATCCCACATTTACAGGAAGAACTTTATACACAAATGGTGCTGTTTCCCTGCTGACAAACTGCGCAGACTCCAAACATTCTACTTTTGCCACCAGAACTGATCATATTTGTTTTAGAAGCTATTTGATGTTTATTTTGCGTCTTCGTATGTTTCACGAAGGCCTCATCACCCAAAGCGTCGAGGCGCTGGCTTTGGCTGCCTCGGGCTGCCTTTAACGTCCAAAATGGAGGAAAACGAAGGTCTTAAGCGCAATGGAAACATGCAGAACCCCCCCCCCTTCCGTGTCAAGCCGACAATCAGAGTCCCCCACCCTCTTTCCACCCCCACCACACTCTCCAGTTTGGTCTGGTTTGTACATATTGTTTAGAGGCGGGAGCCGCTCCGGATTTTGTAAACAGAATTTCTGTTAATGCTCTTGACTTAAAGTCTCATGTATGATTTTGAAATAAAGTAACACATACTGTTTCAGTGAGTCTGACGTCGAGTGTTTTTCATGTGCAAGTGTGATTTAGGGGATGGGAGCACAGCTCTAGAGTGGAGGGGATGGTCCATGCTCCAATCCCCCAACAGTTTGGATAAAATTGGATTTATTTTATGAATCTTGTTTTTTGACTTGGGTCTAAATCTCATGGCCTACTTACACATCATATCAACTAGAGCAATAACATGACTGTGTAACTACTTTATTCAGTGGACTGATTTTATAATTAGGAACCGAATTCTCTGATACATTTGAGATCAGATTTATGGTTCGTGTCTGCTTCTTTAGTTTTGCTGAAACTACACTGAAAAAAAATGGTGGTAAGTAAAAATTTCATAAACCGAGTCAAATTGTCCAATGTTTTCATTGTAAGATTGTTGCATTTAAAATGTAATGTCATGTTATAGAACATAAAATAGTTCATTTAAACTTTTAATCTTTATAAATTTCATCCATGTTCTAGAACATTAGTCAACGTGTTATATGCAGCCAGTTTATCATTTGAAATTGTATAACAACGTTATTAGATTATTAGATTAGATTAGATTATTAGATCTTTTTATAATATTTAAAAGTAATTTTTAATTGTGTTATTTGCAAACCAAATGTTTTTATTATTTCAAGAAAAAAAAGCTTAAAACAAGCAAAAACGGTGAATCTAATTTTAAAATGTAATGTAATGTAAAATTAGATTCACTGTAACGTTTTTGCTTGTTTTAGGCTTTTTTTTCTTGAAATAATAAAAATATTTGGTTTGCAAATAACACAATTAAAAATTACTTTTAAATATTATAAAAAGATCTAATAATCTAATAATGTTATTATACAATTTCAAATAATAAACTGGCTGCATATAACACGTTGACTAATGTTCTAGAACATGGATGAAATTTATAAAGATTAAAAGTTTAAATGAACTATTTTATGTTCTATAACATGACATTACATTTTAAACAATATTGTTTTTTATTCGATTTGTTTTCTTTTTACATTGTGTGATCTATTGTGGTTATTACTATAATCAATGGAAAAATCTCAAAGTAAAGAGTACAGACAAACATCGCTTGAAGTAGGGCTTTGCCGATCCAGTACTCAAGTGTTAGCATTAGTTCGATTTGGCCAAAATTACTGGACTGGATATCTGGAAAAACTGACGCTTCACTAAACTTTGAACAAAACTTTGTAAAGACAGACACAGATCAGGAGAAGAGTAACAGGGCAGCAGGGCTGTATCTCAGATATAGACTACGAATCCAGTGCTGGGAAAAAGACAGCACTGGATTCATATTGGATTAGTATTGTATCAACAGATACCAGTTCAGACATAAAAAAAAGTATTATCGATCCAGCCCTAATTTGAAGTTACAGTTTGTGAGTGATGAGTTTGACTTGGCGCACCTATTGTGAATCCAGCTCATGCCGATATGTTAATTAGCCCCTTCCTCAGTAAGACTACCTCCAGATATGACAAAAAACCAAAACACCAGAACTGAACCCCGGCACCACTTCCAAAACCTGGTTACTGATCACTGATTCAAATGTCCCTGCCTGGACCTTAAAGATCGTCCAGGTCACAGCATGCTGATTTCTCTGCTATGCCTAGTGCCGCACAGTCCAATTTAGTGAATGGACTAACAAAGTGATAATGGCCATTTCCTTTCGTTCGACAAGGCGCAGATGCTGCCGGACGTGTGAAATGGATGAATGTCCATGATCCAAGATGATCCTCCGCGTTTCTTAATTGATTAAGATGGTTTAACAAGTCTGAGTGTGGCGACGTCTAAAATGTACAGGCAGAGCTGGAAGTGGGCCAAAACACTTAGCAATCATCACCCCATCACACATTACAGGACTCGGTCTCTCTTTCTCTCTCTCTCTCTCTCTCTCTCTCTCTCTCTCTCTCTCTCTCTCTCTCTCTCTCTCTCTCTCTCTC